>CM069456.1:9017450-9342518 GCA_035610835.1 Ophiura sarsii | reverse complement strand
TTGGAAATTCAAAATTTTAGTAACTTTTGGATTTCTAGTTTTTATTTCAGGCAACATTTCCGTAAGTTTCTTTAACTCAATTTATGGTATTAATAACTTTGCAACAGTAGCAAATTTAGGGTCCATTATGCATAGGGTATTTAGTTTTAAGTGGTTAAATTCTATGGTTTTGAACAGTCATAATTTATAATCTCATACCCGCCCATCGACTGCACATGAAATGCTAACAAGACGAGGAAATTCCACTAAATGCACTGCTAATTGGATCATTTACACTACAAGCAATACCGACCAATCAATTAATACTGTATCCACATGTAATGAAACATGAAATATACCGAGGATGTGTCGCTATATAAGTCAATGTGTCAAACACTTACTTGGAAAACTATTAAGAAATTATATTTTCTGTGGCCTTATTCAATTGTGGTAGGTAGCTACTAAGGCTATATCTCACGTCGCAAGGGTAACAACCTAGAGAAGATGATCATGCAAGGAATGATTGAAGGGAGGAGAAAGAAAGGCAGACCTCGTTCCTGTTCCCAAATAAAATTGATTACTGGACACCCTCTCCGTGATTGTTACTCCTTTGCTGAAAAATCGTTATTTGTGGCGTAGTATCTGTAAGGTCACGAGCTGTCAGTCATGACAGAACCCAACCTACCAACCAACCAACCAACCATATCAAAAGTGCCGTTTCTAAAGCCCTATTGTTTTGAAAATATCAGTTCGCAAATTACGAAACATTTTGGAGAAAAAAAGGGTCATACTTCTTAGTGACAAATGATTCGAACCCCTGATCTCCACCACAGGTTAGCTAGAGGCACCGTTTTCATTGTGGCTTGGGATTAGAGTATAAGGTTTTTCGCATTTGAGTGGTTGGACTCTATATACATGTAGTCATCATATATAATCATTCCCTTGGATAAGTCTTTGATTTGCACCTGTTATACTCACAAGGCCTTATAATTCTATATTACATCATTTATATAATGTAATATCCCATTTCAATTGAAATCCTTTGAAATCAAATTATGACAAATATTGGCATGGATTTGTTAAACAAAGTCCAAGAAATGACACTTTTCTTTCCAGGATATTGAAAATTAGCAATGATTATCAGGGGTGACAACTTAGAGAAAGTTATGAGCATAGTAAACAAAAAATAAACAATTATACCGGCACCAGCTCCATAAGTCTATCCCCACCTTTGAATACAAGTTAATTCCCCCCTGATATCTGCCTATGAATACAAGCCCAACCCTTCATCAGACAAATTACCCATGAGTACTTGTATGTACGCTATTATTCGATATGCGTAATGTTCAAGGAGCCTCATATAATTGAATGTGATTTGTTACGCCTACTAGTGGGAACATTTATGCATTCGACAAAGGATAAACACCAGGTTTTTCATTTTGTTGGAGCAATAAGTTTGGATTGAACTGACAAACTTGACAGTCTGTTGGAATTAAACCAAGAACACAGCATCAACAAGGACAACAAAATGTTGGACAGATCTTTCAAGAAGGCTGTTCTAACAGTACTGAAACACTTTTACTCTATGCTGGTCAGACACATAGTAGCTGCGTGTTTTTCACTTATCCAATACATTGTTAAAGGAATTGCTTCAGTTAAAGAATTGTTTCAGCATTCAAAACAATGGTCTTACTTTTTGTTAAAGTACTGTTACTTTTGCATTTTAAATGTCCCCTGCCTAGATTGTCTTTGTATACCTTTAGTTATTTCTACTTTCAAGAAGGACTGAAAGTCTGGTGCTCCCCCTCCAATCATTGTAAAAGTGCAGGCCCATTACAGGGGCGGTCCCCCGAAAAGTAAAAATGCTTAATTTCTTTTGGTTTAAAAATAAGGTCAGAATGTTGGTAAAATGGTCCACTTTTTCCAAATCCCCCCCCCCCCCCCCCCGGTCAAAAGGTCCACATTTGGAAAAGGTTCGCTTATGATAACCCCCCCCCCCCCCCTGAAAAAATCCCGGTAACAGGCCCTGTAAATGTGGCTTGCTTGGTCTCATAACTAATGGTACATTTGTCAAACTGAGGACCTATTCCATTCATATAACAACCAAAGGAACCACAACTGGTCAATTCTATTGCAACCTTTTGTTGTATAAAAATTTATCAATATCTTGGAAGAAATGATATTTGGGCCTTATTTTACGCTTTCCACTCGGCTGCAGACGACATTCCAACATTTCACAAAATGTTTCAAAATTGTCAAAATTATTGGATTTCATACCATACATATAAATGCATTGAAATAAGTACAAACATGCCTAGTATTGGTTCAATAATCCTTTAGATAGACTGTGAAAGTTGGGAAAGGTTTCTGACAAATCTGTTTTGTATAATATGGTAAAACCAATAGCGGCGTCTTCTTATTCTTCTTCTTCCAGATAAGCGTCAACTTCAAAGATTGAAGACTCTGACACTGTGTGTGCGCGGTGTGCAATTAGTCGCAATTTTTGTTCAGGGCTTCTTTGAAGGCTGCTGGTGATGTGCTTTTAACGCTGCTTTCTGGAAGGAGGTGGAAGCATGGAAAGTGTTAACGATGTATAGCTGATGAATACAACACCTTTCAATGGGATGAGTGGCCACATCCTGGTTTTGATGCCATCTTCAAGACATCAACCATCTTGACAATTAATACCAATGTCTATTATTTTTAATTAGTGGTGAAGATTTGAAGTGTCATTGAGAACCAGTTTTGTGGTTCAGTACAACACAACTCTGGACTTATGACTCTGTAGTGATGAACTGATGGGGATTAGCATGCTGACAATGTAACGCATTAGTCAGCTATGAACTAGTTTTTTGACCTGCAAAAACTTGCACCAGCAGTATCATTAAGGCTATAAAAATCTCACCTCATTTAGGCCAATATGGTTAAGTATTACACATTTTTAAAGATAGAAGTCTCGTCCTTTTTATTATCTAGACAAATAATGATCTTTTTAAAAGTCTTGTGCTTGGGAAATTGGGACAAAACGCTTATCCGCTTATAAACATTGCAGGATAAATGTCAAGGTCTCATCAGGCCTAAACAAATTGGGAATGGTGACACCCCATTTCCTGGAAATAATGTATTGTACGAATAAAGAGGAAATGGAGGGAAATCTAGCCTCTTGTTCAATGAAATATTCTTAAATCAGTTCAATAATTCCTTCATCAGAACGTCACACTTGATTCATCTGAATATTGACTGCGCAATACACAGTGTAATGATGCACTGCGTTCCATAACATCGTGCACCCTTGGCACTATATGTGGCTGTTGTGGTTATGCTCAAGTTGCATAGGAAGTGTGGAAATTGTTTGAAATGATTGAAGATTGGATTGAACTGATTATAGTCATAGGTATTAAGTGCAAAAGCTGATATATTCTATTTTGATGACATTGATGCAAATGTCATTGCAATGGAGTTGTGCACAGTATTTTATGATGCGAGCACTAACATACCTCCCTTGTACCCCGAGCCTCCGACGTATCTCCCCACTGAGCACTGATGTATATTCTATCATTGCCTTGTGCCCTCATGTTGCTTAGTGAGCCCTGATATATCCCTCATTTCCTTGAGCCCCCAGCATATCTCCCCTGCTTTGAGCCCCGATGTATCCCCCCTTGCCTTATGCCCCGACGTATCTCCCCCTTGCCTCAAGCCTGACGTATCTCCCCTCGCCTTGAGCCCCGACGTGTGTCCGTCCCCCTTGCCTTGAGCCTCAATGTATCTCCCCTTGCCTTGAGCCCTGACATATCTCCCCTCATCTTGAGCCCTGATGCATCTCCCTTGCTTTGAGCCCTGATGTATCTCCCTTGCCTTGAGCCCTGATGTATCTCCAATGCTTTGAGCCCCGATGTATGTCCCCCTTGCCTTAAGCCCAATGTATCTCCTCTCGCCTTGAGCCCCGACGTATCTCCTCTCGCCTTGAGCCCCAATGTATCTCCCCTCGCCTTGAGCCTCAATGTATCTCCCCTTGCCTTGAGCCCTGACATATCTCCCCTCATCTTGAGCCCTGACGCATCTCCCTTGCTTTGAGCCCTGATGTACCCCCCTTGCCTTGAGCCCTGATGTATCTCCAATGCTTTGAGCCTTGATGTATGTCCCCCTTGCCTTAAGCCCCAATGTATCTCCTCTCGCCTTGAGCCCCGACGTATCTCCTCTCGCCTTGAGCCCCAATGTATCTCCCCTCGCCTTGAGGTATCTCCCCTCGCCTTGAGCCCTGACATATCTCCCCTCATCTTGAGCCCTGACGCATCTCCCTTGCTTTGAGCCCTGATGTATCCCCTTGCCTTGAGCCCTGACATATCTCCCCTGCCTTGAGACCTGATATATCTCCCATGCTTTGAGCCTCGATGTATGTCCCCCTTGCCTTAAGCCCCAATGTATCTCCCCTCGCCTTGAGCCCCGACGTATCTCCCATTGCCTTGAGCCCTGACGTATGTCCCCCTTGCCTTGAGCCCCAATGTATCTCCCCTCGCTTTGAGCCCCAATGTATCTCCCCTCGCTTTGAGCCCTGACTTGCTCCTCGCCTTGCTTTGAGCCCTAACGTATCGCCACCTTGCCTTGCTTTGAGCCCTGACGTATCGCCTCCTTGCCTTGCTTTTGAGCCCTGACGTATCTCCTCCTTGCCTTGCTTTGAGCCCTGACGTATCGCCTCCTTGCCTTGCTTTTGAGCCCTGACGTATCTCCTCCTTGCCTTACTTTGAGCCCTGATGTCCCGCCTCCTTGCCTTGCTTTGAGCCCTGACGTATCCTTGCGTTGCTTTGAGCCCTGGCGTATCCCCTCCTTGCCTTGCTTTGAGCCCTAACGTATGCCTCCTTGTCTTGAGCCCTGACATATTCTTGTTCCTCCCTCCCTTGCCTTGATATGACACAAGAATAGTACACCGGGTCCAAGCCCTACATTTACAGCAGGTACAGGTTAACGAAAAATATATGATTATTTTTTATCTGAAATGTCAGAGTTCTACTGAGTAATCAGGAAACGAAGGGGGTCAAATTGTCACGATCTAGTCATATTCACTTAAACCATCAGAACAAATACTGAAATATATTTTGTCAGTTATTACAAATTTAATAATAAACATTTGTTTCCTGTGATCAATTTGGAGTTACTTTCAAACAAGTTTGATAGGTAGTGACGCTCTGTGACAATATCTTCATAACTTTTACCGGGATAGGGGCAATATCATTTCTAAGAATATCCCTGACATTTATTCGGTTTATATGGAGGCAAACAATTGTGAATAATTTAATTGAAAGATTTTGCTAGCTACGTGACAAAATGTAATACTTTTATTTGTAAGCAATAAAATCATATAAATAATGATTTGATTTATCTTGTCTCTTATATTTTTTGAAGAGGTACATGTGTGCAAGATAAATAACGAATTCACAACATTTACGCTAATTTTACCTAAATACTGTTATAAAATATATCACATTAATGACATCATCAATATGTTTTGGTTTCAATGCAGATCAAATGATACATTATATGAGAAGTTTGACAGTATTACCTTTTTGAGATGGGGGAGGGGGACCAGAGGGGTACTCACATATATCTCACATACCGGGATGTGCAGCTCCAAAGGGTCCGTTTTATGTGATTCCTTAGATAATGGGTACCTAACCTATCCATGGTAAGTGACCCTTAGAAATGGGTAACCCTGGAGTCACCCCCCCCCCCCCCCCCGTCCAAAAACACAATCCATGTGGGGGGGGGGGGGGAGAGACAATCACTAAATTACAATAGGCCAAAAAGGGAAACCAATTACAAATGAACAGACATTAATCGTTCATTTTTGTACATTCTTTGTACCGTATTGATATTTCATACTCGTTTCTAACCAAAACTTAGGTTCCACTTGATTGTTGTTTCAATTCAGTCAGCCAGCCCCACAAATACCCCTTTCAGACACAGTTGCATCGCCTAGTTTTTCCAGACTTTTTCCAATTGCTGTATGGATTTTTTCAACTTTCTTTCAATTCTATGTGCATATGGATGATCTCTAACAAACTGTGGAGAAATTTAATAGATATTTTGTACTCTTTTTTTTATAGCATTTAAAAATTTAACTACAGAACTGGTACAAACACAGAAATAATGGTCACTTGAATTCATCTATTCACCTACAAAGCGTTCAAATTGCTATTTTTGGGTTGACCTTCTGATGGTCTCCATCATCAAGTAGTTTAGCAATAAGGACATAGTAATCCTAAAGAGGGTTGTGTCTTGTGAAATTGGAATCCAGGGGTAAATAAAATTTTCAGGATTTGCTGCTTTTGGATAACTTTGAGAAATTCTTATAGTCTTAGACATAGGTCTCATTTTAGTTAAAAATCCTATAAGAAGTCATGGAAAAAAACAATTGTGAAAATTAATTTGAGTACACCCCACCTGGGTTAGGCCAACAAAAAAAAATTGACTTGCCCTTTCCGACCGACCCTAATTTTCGGAAATCTAGGGTCGCTATTTTTTTTTTTTTTTTTTTTTTTTCAAAAAAAAAAAAAATTTTGAAAGAAGCACATAACAATAAAGAAAGATCTAAACGTGTTTTTAAGTAGTATCTGCTTGTTTAAAAATCAAAAAAATCAAAAATTTTTTTTTTTTTTTTTCTTCTTCTTTAAAACATGTTTTTGTGCAGTAAATTTTCAAAAATTTTCAAAAAAAAAAAAAAAAAAAAAAAAAAAAAAAAATCCGACCGTCCGACCCTGACTTTGACCCTGAAAGGGCAAGTCAACTTTTTTTTTTTTTTGGCCTTATAGTGAATTGCTATAGAAAATGCACTTGACTTGGAGTCTGTGTCACCAATGGGCAGCAACATTGGCTCTTTTTCAAGTTTCCGCATATCATCGTGTATGCAACTCCTAATTCTCACTTGTGGCGTCTAATAATATTGGCCCTGATGCAAAAATACTGCGCCTGTGACTGATATGACCAGATCATGCACTATGTCACTTCCCAACTTGAGTTGACACCGAATTAAGGTGTACGGTGTTTCTAAACAAAGAAGATTATAAAGACACCACCACCACCACAATGCATTACGTTTTTGCAAAATGCCCTAATTCTGGTCTCCAATTTGTCTCGGTTTAAATAGACATATGCACACAATCATGGCTTCATAGCGCGTTCATCGTTGGAGCTCTTAGGTTTTAGTTAACATCAATGAATAAATTAGTTGTCAGTGTTCCTTTTTCTTAACTTAAAAGCTTGACAAATGCATCGTGTGAAAAAAGCTCTAGTTGGCTGGCGTTCGCGCAATGCATTGTGGGAAGACCTTAAAATCTTCTTTGGTCACTTTCCAACTTGAGTTGACACTGAATATAGGTGTGTTTCTAACCTTCATTATACTGACCGGATGAGAAACACATCTGATTTCAA
This sequence comes from Ophiura sarsii, assembly GCA_035610835.1. NCBI lineage: Eukaryota > Metazoa > Echinodermata > Ophiuroidea > Amphilepidida > Ophiuridae > Ophiura > Ophiura sarsii. The sequence goes on along the minus strand of CM069456.1, from coordinate 9,335,114 downwards.
TTGAGCTCTTTGTCATCTTTTTGCCCCTCCCTGAGTGAATTGAATGGCATGATCTACTGTGCTCAAAAACAGAACTTTTAAATAGGTTCATAACTTTAAAACTATATATATCAAACTTTAACATCAAGGAGTGATTTTTCCTCTTTAATTTGAGATATTGTTTGCGAAGAACGGTTAACAATAAAGAACGCTACACCCAAAGAAATGAGACGAAGTGCAATTTTCATTTTCTCACTTGTGTTTATGAGCACTGTCCATACCCATCATGTTCGCTCATGCTATGATTGTTCACGCTGGAAACCATGTCATATCTTTCAGGTGCATAGTTTTTAAGATGAAGTTTCCTTCTTAAATTTGAGCAAATGGTCGTTAAATTTGAGCAAATGTTCGGTTTTCCGAGGGTACGCTATTTTAGACGCAATAAGGAACGACACACGTATAAAGCAAGGCGGTATGAGGAATTTAATTTCTTTCTTGATTTGATTTCTATTGGCTAGACTTCTAGGAGCGCTACTATTCCCATGGTATCACATCTGATATACATTTACTCCATAATCCTCATCTCATTTCTATGGTAAATTACATGTGACAAGATGGCTGGAGCTGACAAGGGGGTGTATATTTATGGACAAATTGGACTAACTCTTTAAATCGTCTTAGTTGAATTGAATAAGGCATAGCAGTGCATGTCTGCGATCGATCGGAGAGGTGAAGAAGGCAGTTTGGGTCTAAATAATCCACTTTCAACCATCCTGGTTCTGAGAAGAGAAAAGGGGTGTATATTTATGGAAAAGTTGGACTAACTCTTTAAATCGTCTTAGTTGAATTAGGCGTAGCAGTGCATATCTACAATCAGGGCTTGAAATAAGCAGGAGCAAGAGACTAATTTACACCCCCCCCCCAAAAAAAAAAACCCCACCTCAAAATGTTCTTATGTAAATTGTGTCACCAGGAGCAACTTTTACATTGGAAATGACCGCTGGTTATTCCTTTGCACTCATCTTCAGGATGACATATTTCTGTGGTTTGGCCCTTTTTGCCCCTGGTATGTGACAAATTGACCATGTGTGTAAAAGTAGCTCCTGATTTTAATTCCTTATGTCAAGCCGTCTGTGATCGGAGAGGTTGAGGGCAGAGGGTCTAAATGCTCCACTTTTGACCATCTTGGTCCTGAGAAGAGAGACGGGTGTACATTGGACAAAGTGGATCAACTCATCAACTGGTCTTAGGTTGAATTAGACATGACAGCATGTCTGGGATCAGAGGGGTGAATAGGGCAGGGTGGATGAAATATTCCACTTTTGACCATCCTGGTCATCATAGGTGAGGAAATGGGTATTTACATTTATGAGCAAAGTGGACCAACTCATCAAATGGTCTTTAGTTGAATCAGGCATGACGGCATGTCTGTGATCCAAAAGGTTTGAGAAGAGGTTATAGGGTGAACTGAAATTCTCCATTTTTACCAAATGTCATTAGTGAGGAGAAGGGGTTGACAAAGTGAACTATATCTCATCAATATCTCATCAAATGGACTTACTTGAATATGGCATGGCAGCATGTCCCGGGGGGGGGGGGGGGGAGGGGTTGGCACTGACATTGAAAAAGGGTATGTGTATGTGCCGCGCTGAAGACCCCCTTTTTCACCCTCTGCTGCTAGCTCTTATGACCCTCCCCCCTTTGAGCCTGCATCAGTTCTTAAGACCCCAATTTTATTGAAAATTCGAAAATGTGCGTTCTTGCTAATCAAAATTGAACTATAGGCCAGTTCTCAAGACCTACTTTTTTTGAAAAAATCAGTTCCTAAGACCCTATTTTTCGTCATAAAATCCACTCAGTTCAGTTCTGTAGCCTCCCTTTTTGAGACCCTGGGCGGCACACCCCTACCAAAAAAGTTGAGTTAATATGAAAGATTTCCACTTGTGCTTGCTTCAATTTCGATTACCATTTTGAGTATAACACAATGCATCCATGATTGGGAAAGAAAAGATTTGGGTATAACAAGGTTTCAAACAGAGTGAAAAAGACTTTGTTGATTGAGATTTTGATTTTGATTTATTTTACATTTATTTATGTGAAGTGTTGTGGGTGTGTGTGGGTTGTGTGTTCAGTTTTTGCAAATCAACACAGAACAAGAATTATGATGAAAGTATGAAACATATGCAAATCTATTTGGTATCATATAACTCACTACATAATTATACAGCAAGCATGCACAATTTAATACCAATTAAATTATCGTAAAACATAGGGGCTTAGTGAAGACTTAAACAATTTAATCCTGGTCTGAGTAATGACAGTCAATGTGTCACTCTCACAACATAATTGGTGCGCATCCAGTCGTCCTTCATGTCACATTTGGTGCTACTTGTCAGTCAATACTACGGTTATCACATATGGTGCTACTTGTCAGTCAATACTACAGTTATCACATAGGTGTTGTGGTTTCACCAATTAGTGCTGGGCAATTATATATATTAATTATACCACCGTGCTTTGGTTAAAACCTGTATTGGCCCTTTAATTTGGTCATTTACATGCCATGACTGAGATAGAAATCTGAATGGATGGGGAAGGAGACATCAAGTGTGACACTTACACAACCATAATGACATCATGTGTAACAAAAGGTGCATGTTTGGTGTATTGGTCTTGTCAGTGGACATTTGATGTGATATTTAAAGGTATATTATGTGATCTTTCCAGGGAACGCCCTCAACATCGAAAAAACAATTGAAAGCAGATTTTCTTGCAGATTTACATTTCTGATCATAAATCGTACATACATTCCAAGTTACAGGGCGATATGATTCTTAATTACTTCAAAATCATGGTTTTAGAGTGAAAATAAACTGTAACACAACAGTTTATATTTTCACTCTAAATTTACTCTAAACAATGATTTTGAGGTAAATTAGGAATCGTATCGCTCTGTAACTTGGAATGTATGTACGATTTATGATCAGAAATGTAAATCTGCAAGAAAATCTACTTTCTTAAAGAAATCATGAATAGAGGGCGCTCTCTGGAAAAGATCACATAATATGCCTTTAAGTAAAAGGTTCTAGAAACACAAATTTTTATGAAAAAGACCAATTGCACTCCCAGGTTGGCTACTGATTACGAAGCTACTGATTAAACTATCAGACACTAGGTCTCAAATGATTATACCTACTGTAAAACATATAGCAGGTGTAGTCTCACCCCTTATACAAATTAAGTCATCCCTCCCTGGTGTAGTGTGGCTATTTAGCACTCTTAAATATAGGTATTACCGATAATATACATAAAGGCGGGATTGTTGTTAAGAAATTACATCCTTGTGCCCATGTGAAACTATTAATTATCCCTCCCTGGTATAGTGTGGCTATTAAGCACTCTTAAATATAGGTATTACCGATAATATGAATAAGGCAGGAGTGTTGTTAAGAAATTACATCCCGGTGCCCGGTATGTGAAACTATTAATTATCCCTCACTGGTGAAGTGTGGCTATTTAGCACTCTTAAATATAGGTATTACCGATAATATGAATAAGGCGGGAGTGTTGTTAAGAAATTACATCCCTGTGCTCGGTATGTGAAACTATTAATTGGCACCATTTAATACCGCTTTGCCACTTGCTACTGCCAGTTCCGTATCGGATTGGGATTCAAGTTCATTTTGTCAAAGGACTGGGGAAGGGGGCTTTATCACCTGTTTGTGGTTTTAAGCCCCAGGGGTGAGTGCTCATATAGGCCTATGCTATAATATTGTAGGCTTCTGTGTGAACGAAAATACACAATCAGGGTGCTTCTCCAACCAGTATTGCAGGCAAGCACAGGGCTGAGCTTGAAGCTACCAAAATCATGCATTTCTTGAGATTAACAAGGAATTTGGGGATTGGATGTGCCCATTTCATTCTAAAAGACAACTCTATCAGGAAAATGCATCATTTTTTGTCTCTTTTCAGACCTATTTGTCACAAAGAATCATGAGAATGTTGAAAGAATTTCTTGTCTATAAGTTATCAAGTACCTTGTCACATAGTACGTTCAAAGTCATCATTTTGTTCCTTATTAAACTTGTTAACATTCCATTCAAGTCAACATACCTCATTGTTAAATAAAAGAATTTATTAGATCTGTTTATAATTAGATCTTCGTAGAGTGGTGGCACATTTGTATTACCCAAGATACCAGATGACTAGCCGGCAATGACATTGCAGGAATTAATCAAAATCATGGCAGATCGCCTGGATTCATGGCTATTCAGTATGACGTATCATGGAATACATCCCAACAAAGTACATTGTACAAGGTCTGCAGAGTCAAAACATACTTATCAACAAAACATCATTTCATATCAAATTAGCAATTAATGACCCTTTTAGATTTAGTAAGTTCTTGAGATAACCCTATCTCATGGACATCGAATTTACAACTTTCTCGTTCATGTCCTATAGTTTACAGAAAAAACTTTACGAGTGTAGAATTTTGCATCAGTATTTTCTTCCACATATTTCTTACTTTCATTTCATAGAGTCAACTTTATTAAGCTTTTATTTTAGCCTGACTTTTAGCCTGGACTATTATAATATAAGTAAAAAGTTTTAACAGGTTCGCCGTCGGACAAGTTTTAATCTGTCAAGCTTTCGTCAGGATTAGCTCTGACTTCTTCAGGACCAAATTATTATAATATTAAACAAAACATAGAGATTGCCACTTCTCTTGTTATCATCATTTGGGCTGCCCCTGGCCTTGCCCGATGATTTGAGAGTAGGTGCCCTTTCCTACTTGTGAAAGAATTGGTGGCTCTGAAAAGAGCCGTTCAGATGGATTGCCGCTTCCACTGAACACGTAGGTTGCCACTGGCCTACTATATATAAATTTGATTCTAATAGAACCTCCAAAGAACTGCCCCTTGACCAATGGAAATAACGTAGAGACTGCCCCTGGACTATTATAGTTCAGTCAGTTCCAGATCCTTGAGCATCCTTACAGCAGCTAATGCGTGTGCAGGAACACAAGGCTAGTGTCGCATAGTTTATCATATGTATGACGCGTGCAGGAACACAAGGCTTGCATCGCATAGTTTATCATATGTGTGGCAAGTATTTTGCACAATAGAAGAGATAAACTGTGACAATTTAATTTGATTGTCATAGGTTTTTCCCCGAAAAATCAGGGTAATCAAAAACTACGACAATCGAATCGAAAAACTAGGTTTATTGTCGATAGTGTTTTTTTGAAAAATCAAATTTATCGGTCGAGAAACTTTGTTTTTCGAAAAAACTATGATTGATAATCGACGATAAACTTGGTTTTTCATTTGATAAACCTGGTTTTTCGATTCGATAGTCTTAGTTTTTGATAAACCTGGTTTTTCAAATGAGAAATCAAGTTTTTCGAAAAACTATGACAATCGAATCGATAAACTTGGTTTTTCGATTTGATAAACCTGGTTTTTCGATCAAAAATCCTGGTTTTTCGATCAAAAAACCTGGTTTATCTCTTCTATTGTGCAAAATACTTGCCATACATGTGCATTTCAAAATTGTGCATGTACCCTTGGATTACTTTTACCTGTAAAGATCAACACATATTTCTCGCCAAATTTTGAACTACTAAACTATGGTAATGTGCATGTGTCTGTAGGACAGACAAACAAACAAAACACAAACTAATGCCCAATGTACATCAAATGAACACAAATATGCTTATAACCGTAGTTCCATTGATTTCACCCTATGATTTGTGCATCCTTATATATTATGGCACATGCATCTCACATGTAATCATATGTGTGTCACATGTGTGCCACATGTGTTTCACATGTTTCATGAGCACAACCATGCCAAATGTTGGTTTAGTTGTTATCTTAACATTTCTAGATATTTACTTGGGTCTTTTAAGCACCGACAAGGTGTGTCAATTGATGATCTAGCCATAGGGAGCCATACATACACCTTCATGACATAAATACAATCTACAAGTTGTTTCTTCACACTTAGCAACACATCCTGGGAGTGGATGGTTACAACAAGGAAGTAATGTCGGCCCTTTGGCACCATATATCCCTCCCTGGTCTTGAGGGTCAAACCAAGTCATTACACTATCAATGTCCATACATTTCTAGTTCTATTGGATCAGGCTCTTTCTCCAAATTTGATGATATATCGTCTTTGATATAAGATCAAACATGTATTCATCACTTTGTGCACCTTTTTGTTAAAGGTATATTATGTGATCTTTCCAGGAAACGCCCTCAACATTGAAAAAAAAATTGAAAGAAGATTTTCTTGCAGATTTACATTTCTGATCATAAATCGTACATACATTCCAAGTTACAGGGCGATACGATTCTTAATTACTTCAAAATCATGATTTTAGAGTGAAAATAAACTGTCGGATAACTCCGACAGTTAATATTTTTACTCTAAATTCACTCTAAAACCATGATTTTGAGGTAATTAGGAATCGCATCGCTCTGTAACTTGGAATGTATGTATGATTTATGATCAGAAATGTAAATCTGCAAGAAAATCTACTTTCTAAAAAAGAAAATGAATAGAGGGCGCTATCTGGAAAAGATCACATAATATGCCTTTAATTAATTAACCCTAACCATCCTCAATGCCACAAATGTGCATGGTAAAGTCTGTCTGTGCCAGCTGGCGTGGCACTTTTTCGATGAAATAATGGCCCCAGGCTACATAGTCGGGCCAATACACAGGCCCGAGTATGGTTGGCCCCCGTGGCGCACTGGTAGAGCGTTCATCTGACAACTGAGAGGTTGTGGGTTCGAGCCCCGGTGGCGGCGCCACTCTTTTTGTCCGCGTTTTTATCGTTGAAAAATAAATTCTTCAAAATGTGATAGGCGGTTAGGGTTAATAAAGGCCAGTGGCTATTTTTAAAGTTCAAATATGCACTGAAATGTTGAGATAAGTTTTGGACAAGATACCCAATCACTTTTTGAGATAATTACTAAAAACAAAGATTAACAGCCAGTGGCTATTTTAATACCTAAATAAAGTACCTGCCGCCCAAACCATGTGTTTATTAATCGCACAACAACCAACATATTATTGGCATGTTGTTAAGAAACATGGTGGCTCATCCATGGCTTTATATATTATTCTTAAGAAAAAAATGATGTGTTACCCTATGTTAACTAGTTAATGCACAACTTACACCTCCCTTTTAAAAGAAATGTTTGCATATAAAATAAGTAAGTTTAATGAGTTTTCAAACCTAACAATAAACAATTTCCTGTCAATTTCGCTTTTAAATACACATCTTAAATGGTTCACAACTCTTCACAACTCCAGGAAAGTTTATAATAATGATAAAAATAACCTAAACCTACATTTCCCTTTTTTAGGGCAACATGACTTTTTTTTTGCCTGATCAGTCTGGGTGTGGTGCCAAATTACTAAGAGGGAACCTCCCTGAAAAGGTGAACTCCAGGTTATCCATTGTGTCTTCTAGGACTGTCTTGCGTTCACACAGGCCCGAGATCTTGAGTTTTCAATATATCAGTGTGTTGACCATAATCTGTTATCACACCAAGTTACTACCACGTGAATGCGGAGTTACGTCCACATGAATGCGGAATAGTTCACACTGGTTACAGACAGGTATAACGCTATGTGGTTTGCTTTAGTTTTGAAAGATAACAGTTTTCAGTTTTGGACCCAATTGAGACATGTTGTATATGTACATGTATGATTGGACTGTATTGGACAAATAGAGACCATTGAATATTGTTTCACTTTATATTCTGTGGCTCTTTCACACTTAGTTGCAATTTATCACTTTATACGACCTGTGCAAACTTTCAAAACGATCAACCAATATTTCTGCCCTCATTTTTTGCAGCAGATTTTTTTTGAAAAGTTGGTATCTTTTAAAATGTTCCATATTTTTTTAAAGTGTTCATATAATTCTGTGATTAGGCTGAAGAAGACAAAAGAAGATTTTAAGGACTTCCCACAATGCATTGCGTGAACGCCAACCAACTAAAGCTTTTTTCACACGATGCATTTGTCGAGTTCTTAAGTTTTAGAAATATGAAAAAGGAACACTGATCACTAATTTATTCATTGATGTAAACTAGAAGCTAAGGGCTCCAAAGATGAACGCGCTATGAAGCCATGACTGTGTGCAATATGTCTAAGGGAACCAAGACAAATTGGACCCGAATTAGAGCATTTTACAAAAACGCAATGCATTGTGGTGATGTCTTTAAAATCTTCTTTGGAAGAAAACGGAGTCACTACACTGATATTGTTGAGAAGATTTGCAAGCTCCAATCTTTCACTAAAATGATTCAAATAGGCATCTATTTTTGGCATTTTGAAATTAATTTTCAGATCAAGTACCATACCCAAATAAGGCTGACCATATAATTGTCAGATTGCAAGCCGAACTATATACTTGTTCACGAGGAGCATGCTTTGTTCAACTGAATCAGAGTCCCCTCCCCCATGGGAGATCCATGCCCTAGATACTACTTTTGTAAAGTTTATCCATGCATTAAATGCTAAAGAAAGATCTAGGTCTTGGCCTAAGGCTACAATACATTACCTAGTCTGACATCCTAGATTAAGCTCCGAGATGACAATATCAACCCAATGATGACAGCGACTATCAACCCAACCATGGAGAGCCATTTAAGCATAAATCAATTAGCATATGTTTCACTTTTAATGAATTATAATAGATGAGCTGAGAGTAAAGACCGGACAGTCCTATTTGTCGCTATTCCAGAGTGTCTTGTTTGTTCAGAAGCCTCATAACCTTCCTGTGCCATAGTGTGTAGTGAATGATGTTAAGACGCTACTTTCCAATTTGACCAGCCACTGTCCTCAGGGATGGGCACTCGATCATTACTTGGTTAGTGAAGATCATTCTTTCTTTCATTGGTTTTCAATGGATATTTGTGGATAGTGGATAGCAAGCTTGTAAAATTGATAAATTATAACTTCCCTCTTCCCCTGATTCACTGACAGGGGAGAGAGTTCCTAGAAGAAACCTGAGAATTGGTTTTGAGTTTATCGTGTTCTATCTGTGCAATTTGTTGTTGGAAACAGGATTGGCAAATTATTTGTTTCAAAACGATGAAAATATATCTCTCATATTTGGGATACCCTATAATTATCCAATACCTGTGGACCGTTTGTAAAATCTGGACCTACTAGTACTAGTATGCAGGGACAATGCAGGAAAAAAATTATCCTCCCTCCCTAGCCCCTATATATACTGGCACCTCCTCTGTCAAGAACTGTCAAATAACTTCACAAGATCCACCTGATATTGTGCTAATAGATACAAAGTTCATTCCTGATGTAACTGAAATGCAGCCAAGCATTTGAAGAGAAAAAAATATCGCATTACTCTGGTCTACATGTAGGCAGCTCATCTCAGTGGCGAAACAGATTACTATCAGCTCATATAAACTCACAACTTTAACCGCATTGTAATACATGTGGTTACATGCCCCCACAGGAAATCAAACGTCCATCTAAAGACGACAGTAGGACGGGCTTGTCACACTGTACATCCTGGTACTAGGTAGGACGCCAAGCAACAGAAGATGATCTGTAAGTGTTGACAAATTTATATGGCTTAAAAGTTGTTTGGTGGGTGTAAAAAAATGTAGATATCAGACACTTTTTGGTCAAAAAGCTTTAGGCTCTTTCAGGTTATCTATCTATTATTTTCCTTTTAGTAAAATAATGCTAACACAGAAGGTGCTAGACACAATAAATCATACAACTTTTTAAAAATGGGAAAATAAGAAAAAGAGGTCACGATTTGATACACCTAGGTCAGATTAGATAATATTTCTAGACAAAATTAATGCAGCGATGTGATAACGAGACTTGAGTCATTTTCCAAAGACTTGAGTCATTTTTAACCCCTTACAATTAACCAACTTTGCCTGTCTCAATTCACTGAATTCAAAAGTTTTTAGTCAAACAATTCAACTTACAATCCTCTATGACTTGAATTAGCTTACGACTTGGGGTATAGTGACTTGGCCACAAAAAAGATAATTCAAAATAAATTGTAATCATTTAATAGTTGATAAAAAGTGGTTAAAATCTATAAGCAAATAAAAACAGGTTCAAAGGAGAATTGTTATGTTTTTATGAAAAAACCATCCTTTAGCAGAAGCAGTTTTAGGATCTAACAGGTGACATGATCCAAACCATTTTTCTCAACCTGTCTACTGAAAGCTGTCTGTTGGCATTCCGTCAGTCAATCAGTTGGATAGTAGTAAATTAACGTCATAATGAAAATATTGCTGTGCATGGGCGCTGACAATGGGTGGTGCCAAATGATAAGTGCGCAGGGCAGAAAGAAGAACAGAAGCAAAAACAATGATATTGTGATAAAAGATGGTGAAATATGCTCAAAGGGATGGCTACATGTAGTCTGCTAGCAAGGGGCATTGACATTTGAAAGTTATTACAAGAGCACATAGAAGGGTAAAGAGAGGTCGGGAATGGAACTCTTCTCCTTCTTCTTCCATTAAAGTACAGACCGCCATTGGGCATTGGCGCATTCACATACTGTGTGCTTGTGGGTGCTGGAAATGTACAGTCTGCAGAGCTAAACTAATGTGCGCTAAAAACATGGATGCAGCTAACGAAGCTGGATAGACTGCGTCTGCCCTCTGAAGCAATCAAGGGAGGCGCTGTCAACAAACTGCTGTGGTAGAGCATTCCAAAGTCTGATGCCATCCGGGAAAAATGAGTGACGGAAGACATCTATTCTGGCGAATGGAATCAGGTACTTCTGGGTGTGTCCTCGCATCATCAGGGTTGGTGTGAGGTAGGATGTTGGAATATCTACCAGGTTATTCACGATATGGTACATCATTCCCTTTTATATGCTACATGAACACTCAAGACATAGTCCGATACCATAGGACTACCCTATTTTGAGCCTAGGAACAGCTCCTAATCCGAGAACCGCTATCAAACTGAGAACCGCCCATGCAGTTTCCACTGCCAGGATGACATGATTCAGTGTTTCTATATTCAACATTAGTATTTCCCCAACTCGGTATATGAAAGAAACATTAAAACAAATAAAAAGGAAAACTGTCACCACTGAAGCTAAAAAGTTCACCATTTACTGCCTTCAGGAGAAAATACTATGTCCACTCCACAATCTTCCCACCCTACCCTCCACATATAATGTTATGGTGCAACACATTCTTCAGGGTCAGTGAACATACCAAGCGGGTATGCATCCGTGTCCACAAAAAAAATGTCGAAAAGGGTCCAGATTTCACCACACAACGTCGTTGACGTCTTTCTGAAAAGGGGTACTTTTTAGGGGGCATCGCACTTTAGGGTATCCATTACAGCATCAAGGTATCGACGTTTAGGGGTACTAATTGTCGGTATGTGTGACTTTTCAATAAACATGCAAAATGTTGAAAAAAATCTTCAATATTTCCCTACTTTAATTGTATATCCCCGGGTATATCAAAAAAGTTGCTGGATTATGAATTAAGATTATTTTGAGCATTACTATATTACACCATTTAGGGTGCATTATTGAGTGTTGGTAACGCCGTTTAGGGTAGGGTTTGTATGTGGTACGCCATTTAGGGGTATCAAAATAGTGTTCTGGTTTACGCCATTTAGGGTCCATTTCAGAGGTGCTTGGACGCGCATGTGTACCCACATAGTATGTTCACTGACCCCCCCCGGGCCCCACCCCTTCCACATATACTGTTATGGTGCGACCCCTAGAGGTACAATACAAACTTCAAAACTAATTGAGCATCTTTGTAGCTTAGATGTTAATCCAACCAATTGCACAAAAAAGTCTTACAAGGTGTAAGGTGAAAGACACTTTCACCAACATGAATGAGCTATATTTCAACATTTCTAAATGGTTTATGCCTCCTTTCACTGAATCTTCATTTGATTTTTAAAGGAGTTCCAAACACTCTTGATGTAACTTTACTTTTTGATTAAAAGTCTCTGATTTGAAGAAAAATGTGAGAATGGGACACACCTGCATTGAGACCAGTCAACACTACCTCCACCTTACACCCTCGCAACCAAAAGAAATCACACAGTGGAACTGAGTCTATGACCATAACCTCCCTAAAGTTGAAAAAAACTCCCAATGGGGTTTGCCGTAGCGGAACAGTGCCTTTATCCATAGCCTCCATAAAAATTGACAAATTACCACATCTTGTTGGCTAAAAAGGGCCCTTCTTTTTTCATTTCTCTTTAAAAATGTCATTTTTTTGGTTTTATTTCAGCCCACACATACTTTCAACAAGTTTTGGATTCACGCCCCGCTGGCGGATCTCGTTCTTCACCGAAGCGTAGCGCAGCTAAGCACGCACGGCCTCCGCTGATCCGTTGACGGTTAAGATTTCTCTGACATCCTGTTGCATCATAGGCTATCTGTCACTGCGTATTTCTAAATAGTCCTGATATGATTGGGTTGTTTAATATCCAATGGCATATAATACAGAATCAATACGACAAAAGCTGGCATGTCATTTGCGCGGCGGTTACTTGTGAATCATCCTAATCCTACACATGTGTTTACATCTCTCATTACCATTACACATTGTCATAGCAATAAAATGCACTGTCATTACATATACAGCTAAAGCCTTCAGGGAGGAGGGGGAGTAAGAGTCCAAAGGGGTTCCAAAGATGAGTTGCTTGATGCGCTATTTAAAGGGGTAAGCTCCCTGGGTTGGAGGGGCAGTGGACTTTCTTTCTGGGGGCAGTTTACGGATATACTTCCTGGTTTTATAAAGGAGGCCTGTATCAAACAAGTTGAAAATTAACAGATGATGTTGAAAAGGCCTCTTTAGGATAGGGTATGGGTGCAAGTCTTGTGGGGGAGGAGGGGGTTTTAGCACCCCTTCCCAATTTTGTCAATTCAAACCTATGTTGTTCTTTTTATAGCCACTTTTTGGCGAATTTATTTCCTTAAAAACCCTAACTCGAGATCACCACACGGCAACAGATTTCTTTTCCGACCCCAAAAATTAAACCAGAAAGGTCACCTGACCCCCCCGGGATTTGAACCACGGACCTCCAGTACCAGGACCAAGATCCTGGCCACTACACCACAGCTGTCAGTCGACACTCGGCAAGTATGTTCGCCTCGTTATATAGCCTGGGTCCGTTTTGTAGCCAAAAAATCTACACGCCGGGTTATAAAACATTTTTTCTGCACAGTTGCCGTGTGGTGTAGTAGAGTTAGGGTTATTCCCTCTGTGCATTTTGTCAAGAAATTTGCACCAAATAGCTAGCGATGTATGTTTGGTAACTTTCAATATCAGTATCACCCTTTGCCCTCTTCCCCAAGAACAAACTCCGTTGCTATTTTTGCTTGATACAGAGTGTAATAGCGATGTATGTTTGGTAACTTTCGATATCAGTATCACCCTTTGCTCTCTTCCCCAAGAACAAACTCCGTTGCTATTTTTGCTTGATACAGAGTGTAATAGCGATGTATGTTTGTTAACTTTCGATATCAGTATCACCCTTTGCCCTCTTCCCCAAGATCAAGCTCCGTTGCTATTTTTGCTTGATACAGAGTGTAATAGCGATGTATGTTTGGTAACTTTCAATATCAGTATCATCCTTTGCCCTCTTCCCCAAGAACAAACTCCGTTGCTATTTTTGCTTGATACAGAGTGTAATAGCGATGTCTGTTTGGTAACTTTCGATATCAGTATCACCCTTTGCTCTCTTCCCCAAGAACAAACTCTGTTGCTATTTTTGCTTGATACAGAGTGTAATAAGGTTTATCGTAGATAGAAAAAAAAGCCAATGATTATCCTATTCTGATGCATTGTGGGTTCGCAAATGGAGCAGATTTGTACCCTCAATCCACCCACAATGCATCAGAATAGGATAATCAATGGCTTTTTTTCTATCTACGATAAACCTTATAGCGATGTATGTTGGGTAACTTTCTATATCAGTATTACCCTTTGCCCTCTTCCCCAAGAACAAACTCCGTTGCTATTTTTGCTTGATACAGAGTGTAATGGGGCATTCATTCATTGTCTGTTATCAGTGCTACTCAGCAATGTTTCCTCAATGTGACTTCCATACAAAACCCACTGTGACAGTAAATAGACAATTTCCTGGGTTGATTTGCATTCATTCCACCCAATGTTTCATCTCTAATTTGAGAGTAGTTAAACCCTCTATCTGCTCACATGTTATTTGATAAGATTCCTTGATACTGCTTTTCACAAACTTCTTTTACAAAATGGAAAACTCCATCAATTTGTTCAAACTTGGCATGAAAAATATTTTTAAATGAGTACAAACATGCCTCATCTTTGCTTTAAAATGTTGAGAATTTGTATTAATTTCAATCTATCAGCCACTTGTAGAAAGTGAATGTTCATAAAGGTTGAGCACGGAGGCGGTGTACTTTGAGCATAACACATCATGTGTGTGTAAGTAACATTGTTACGGCTCAACTACTGCCAATACAGTCTGAGGAAAACAGATCATTTCTCAAACTAAACGTTAAATTTCCTGTGAAATATTTATATAAATTGTTCCTTTCCTCTTTCTCTCGATCCAAACTAAGACCTACATTGTGCCTTTTTAACTTCTGCTTTCAACTAGCCAACAGACTTTACCCATTTCGTTGACCAAGTTGTGTACGGATGTTTTTAAATTATGTCATATTTAATTGTAGTCAGTTCCTCATTCATATGACTATGAGGAAATAAATACAAGATTGACCAGTATGACCACCAATTGGTACTGTGTGTCTGTGTTGGCATAACAGTTCAGGTTTATGATTGTCCTAAAAGCACATACACAGCCAGTCCAGAGTTCCACAAATTTCTTTTATGGTACAGCTTCAGAGTGATATAAATTTGACATCGTAAATAACCTGATTAATTATATCCCAACTTGGTGTGTGTGTGTGTTTAGTAGATGATTGTCATACTAAAAAAGCTTTTTTTTGGGGGGGGGGGGGGGGGGGGGGGGGGTTGTAGCAATAAAGCTAATCGGGGAAACTCAGACAAATAATGACACAGAAATGGTGTGTGCCGCCCCCAGGATTGGAATCAAACCCGGGCCGCGGCTGCCGGAGTCTATGTGATCGTACATCACTCTAGGGGGTCGTGCTCACAAAAATAACTTATCAGAACGTATATGTACCATTGCTTGATTGCGCACTGATATAGACTGGGGAATGGGGTCCACTGGCGCTGTGCTTCTGTTAGTTTTTGTTGGATTTAGGAGGGTTGGGGTTAATACAATGACTCAAAATGAAGAAGAAAAAAACACAATGACAAAACCTTTAGTGCCATGTCTGCAATTGAAAAAAAAGTTGTGAATCTTATTTTTATTGCATTCAATTTATAATTAATATATGTCCAATTTTCTGTCACAACAGGAAAATGGATTTAATTTTAAGAAAACTTAATGCTTACTGCCCACACCCTTTTAAGTACCAATTTCAACACATTATTTTTGATGCAACTTTACATAATTTAATTCAATTAATAATTTTTGCCAAATGGCACACCGCCAGTCTCTAAGATCTTCATTAAATTTCATAATTTGTCAAGAACAATCCTCCTACACAATAAATGACAGCCAATTTCTTAATAACAATTACTTAATTTCAATTTAATATTTGGCCTTTACTCACGGTCAAAACTGTTAATCACACCTTATTGAACGTGTCACTGACCAGCAGATAACACCACTTTATCCCACCTGAAGTATGATGTCGGGGGAGGGGGGATGTTGTGTTCTTTTCATGTTAGCATTTAACGCTTTCCATACGGCAGGCGGCTGCAGACGACATTCCACAATTTCACAAAATGTTTTAAAAATGTCAACATTATTGAATTCCATTACCATATTTGGAATCACCATGTGAAATGCCTCGTAGTAATCCTTGAGATAGACTTTGAAAATTGGGAAAGGTTTCTGAAAATCTGTTTTTTATATGGTAAAACTAATAGCCGTGTGGAAAGTGTTAAGGTGAGATGAAGTATACCAGAAAGGGCTAAAATAAAACCAGTTAACAATACCACCATGGCTTTATGTAAGGCACCCCCCCACCCCCCCCCTCCCCCCACCCCCCCCCCCCCCCACCCCCCCACCCCCCCCCCCCCCCCCCCCCCGGGGGACTCACATGAAAGGTATGCATGAGGGCCACTCTAGGGATGCTTTCAGCAAACAAACTCTTTAAGATGGATCCTGTTTTATAAAATCCTTAAAAACTCCTCTTGAATATTATTTCTAAAAGACAGCTTTATCTTTAAGATAGAAAGCATCCTAAGATGTTAGAAGGTATTCCCCCAGCACTCACTCATAAATGAAAATAGGAAATTGGTAGATATCAGTCAGATTGTATGGTAGATGAAACTAAACTGTGTAATAACACATGACATAGGCAGAGAATTGTATTTATCTGAAGACCCCTTTTGGCCTAAAATGGTGACCATTTTTAAAATAGTTGTAATAACCTTGGCAATGAAATGAGCCAGCAATTTGTTGAAGAAGCCCATGGGGGAAGCCGTCAACTTGCCTGACTCACAACAGCATTGTCCCTATGAGTGTCTATTATGCTGTACATTGTCCTTGAAAGTATCGGAACAGACAAGATGTAAGGGATCCACTTTTCAAGAGTCTTTTTGGTATTTTTGACAATATTTCACTTTTATTACATGGGAAAATTACATTTTGGGAAAAAATCTATGTATGTTAATTTTGATTGTTTCCTTGTTTATTTAAATTTCATTGTCTCTTTGTTTTAGGGAAGGGAGCGATTCATATTGACCGAATAACATCGCACGGCATCAAGGAAATGCCACCATCTTGTCATAACGGCATTTGACCGAAACCTGTTCTATAAACCAGTTTTGTTAAAGAGTGAAAAGCCACTCTTCAAGAAGTGAGATGAGGGACCACTCCAAAAGAATGAAAATTCACTCCAAAAGAGTCAGTCAAATTCACTCAGAAGAATTAACATTGGAATTGATGTGGAGCTTATGTAAATCTCCACTCATAAAGTGGTCCCAAAAGAGTAAAAACGTTTCCAAAAAAGTAGACATTCACTCTTTAATATTGTAACATAAAAGAAAGTATACAACAGATGCATAAAGTATGCTTGTCATCATCAGCAACAGATTTTGAAAACGAATCCAACATTTTGCGTAGGCCTAATCTCGGAATCAAGCAACTAGTTAATAGTAATGTGGCATACCATCATATTTGTTCAAGCATGCTTGTATCATGGTTATCAGACTCTACAACACAGCTTGTTTAACACTTTCCACGCGGTAGGCGTCTGCAGACGACATTCCAAAATTTCACAAAATGTTTCAAAAATGTCAAAATTATTGAATGTTATTACCATATTTGGAATCATCATGAGAAATGCATTGAAATGAGTACAAACATGCCTAGTATTGGGTCAGTAATCCTTGAGATAGACTTTGAAAATTGGGAAAGGTTTCTGAAAAATCTGTTTTGTATTTGGTAAAACCAATAGCCGCGTGGAAAGTGTTAACCATGTTACCATGCCTCGTCATTGTAACCCCGCAGCTGTTAGGATTACCCAGGCTACATTAGAACACTGTTTCTCCTTTTGGAATGAATGACTCAACTTGGCAACAAACTGTCACGTAGAGTAACATTAATACTGGTACATCTGAATCAGATTATTGCAAAGGCTGAGGGTGGTTGTCTGCATCTGTAAAGATCTTTTATCTGAATCAGAACATGTTTCAGGCAAAGATGGGGGAGGAGGGGGGGGAGGTAGCCTAATCCATGGACCTTTTATTTGTCCCTTGGTCAATCCTTTGTATCACTGTTCTTTGTGAATGATTTTTCTGTTCACAATATTTGGCTTGCCATACCCAGACATACAATATTTGGCTTGCCATACCCAGACATACAACATTGGCTTGCCATACCCATACATACTGCACAATAGCTCACCACTGTGAAGTTTTGCTGGCACCTCCACCTTATCAATTAGAATCAAATGTGATGCTGAAATTGTAACCCCTATCATTCCATCTCTCACCTCTGTGAATGCAGCACAGATAGAATCATCCTCATGTAAGATGGCCATACACATCTTCAGGGTCAAAAGTTCTTCAAAGGCAGTGTCAGAAATTCGAGAAAATTAGGAGAATCTGAGAATCCATTTTCGCACAGATTCCTGTTGGTAAAGATGCGAGAATTCAAATTGATTCTTGTACATTAGATAATATGTCTAACATACTATTATAATGGAGTAGAATCCATAGATTCTCTCAAAATCGTTTGCAAGAATCTAAATAGATTTTTGCAACCTTTGACGATCTTCTGAACTTGAAAGGTTGCAAAAATGTGTTTAGATTTTGCATACAATGTTTGTGAGAATCTGTGGATACTCTTCTGTTCAAAAAGTGTAAATACAGCAGACTTCTTCTTAGATTCTTGCCACTCTACCGGTGAGAATCTTTGCGATAATGGATTCTCTGATTCGCGCTGAATCTCTGACCCTGCTTCTCCATCTAAATAAAAACGAAACCCATTTCCGGCAGCTTGGTGCTAAGCATTGGTTTCCAGTTTCCAATACAATTTATTCCGTTAAATATATACTACCGGGTTCCAAATTGTCGGTTCCTTCCATCTATGCTTAGCACCAGGCTGCTTGAAATGAGATTCAATATAAACATGAATAGATTGTGATTACCATAGCAACCTACCTTCCTCATCCTCATCTTCTGGGATCCTCTCTACAGGCAGCTTGTTTCTGAGACCATTCAGTTTGTTAAGTAACTCTTCCTTCTTGGAGGCTGTGTCTCGTTTCAACTTCTCTTTCTTCAGTGTGTTGGATAGAAAGTCATCCACATCTAAAGTTCAAAAGAGGGTGCAAATAGAAGGTGATACAGACATTTAATTTGAGAGATTTGCGCTTCTTTTCCTCTGATATTGCTCCTTTTTAAAAAAATATATATATAAATATTACTTGGTTAACTATTGGGTTACTTATTTCCTTAAATCATTAATTAAGAATTTTGTTTGTTTGTTTGTTACTCATTCTTTTGTTTGGTTTTTTTTACCAAGTCAGCCCTTTTTGACACACGCTGGGTAACTCTGACCCCTTTACAATTACAGGTACACCCAGTTTGTATCCTGAAATAGTCATATCTGCACAGGATCTTGAAATGGACCTGCGTCTTGTTCAAAACATCAACAATACTTGAGTGTTTTCACTCACCCTATACAAAGGGTGAAATACCCTTCACTTGGTTTTCACCCTTCAACTTTTGTCTCAAAAGTGAAAAATGTTGAAAATGTCTAACATTATATTATCCGAAGAGCAGATTTTAGTTTTAAAACTAGCCCAAATCTGGCTGAAAGTCACCACGTGTGCTAAGTCATGTGGCAAGACTGCAGCGCCTACGGGCTTGCTACCAGTTCCACCGCTGCCGCACTCATTGTTTTACTGCCCAAAACACTGCGCGAGCACATGTTTTGGCCATCATTTTGGTTTTTCACCCTCAAGAACAGTGAAATTGCAGTAACTTATTGTATAAAACTAAGTCCTCACTACAAAACAGGGTGCTGGTAGCGCGTGCTCCCCCAATCTCATGGCGCGATCAGACGGACTATCAAATGGCAAAGACCCCATGGCATGATCAGCTAAGTGCCTGACTTCCACACAGGAGACCCTGGTTCGATCCCCGGCACCAGCTCAGCCTGATTTTGCACCCCAAATTTGATCAGTTGTTCTCCTCTTCCCAAAATCACAACAAAAGAGTTAGGTTAATAAATATCTCAGTGAGATCAAATAATTCGGTGGCCCTAACTATAACACCTCACTGCCAATGTACCATCAACTTCAAAAGAAACTTACAAACCAAAGACATTCATGTAGCCAACAGCGCAACTTATATAAGTAAATTTAAATAAATCCCCTAACCATCTTTAACCCGATCTTAACTTGTCACACAACTTTAAATGTTTGTGTATATTAGAGGCAATGATATCCAAGGAAATGGGATCTATCATTCCATGATGAAACACACACATCGATGTGGTGGGATGGCAGGCAGGTTAGGCAGGCAGGACTGCTGTAGCCTACAGCCTGTAGGATAGGTAGGATCCCATTAGGATTTTACAATAACACAAGTGTGCCAGCAGCAACAAATAGGAAATTAAAGATAACTCATGTGGATTATCTGATTGATTATGTTTACCTGTGCATGCCAAGAAGTGTGTGCATGCGATTGTAAAATATAACAGAAAAGGGGCAGAATCGATGAGGAAATTCAAATTTTGATGTGAAAGTTTTATCAAATATTTTTGGTTCAATTCTTTTTATCAAAAGACTTAAGAAAGACTATTCCAATGCCCTGCCAAACACCACTATTCACAATGTACACGAGGAGATCATTGATATTACTCTAGTAAAGTTTGATGTCTCATTTCACACCAAATGGCCAATGATGGCTTTTATTAAAGTTGAAACCATGAATTGCTTTTTCGCATTTGCGGTCGATTGTATTGCAAATATTGTGAATTTCTTTTAAACAAAATAATAAAACAAATGGTAAGCATTTCTTGTTCAATCATAGCCCAATGAACTGTACTGATGTCCAGCCTCTATGACTAAATATGACACAGATGATTGGGTCTGTTGACAAACAAATTTAAACAACACAGGAATGATTTGGATATTTGTTACAGTCCCAGAGGGCATATTCTATAGGTCAAGTGGGTAACCATCCAGGGGAGGGGGTGAGGGAAGGGGAACTCAAGTTTTGAATACTGGAATAAGGCTGGCACTTGGAGCCCAGAATTTAATGAAAATGTGTGAAAAATAAAATGAGGACTCAGTGTTTTCACTCACCCTATACAAAGGGTGAAATACCCTTCACTTTTGATTTTCACCCTTCAAGATTTTTCTCAAGAGTGAAAAATGTTGACAATCTCATTGTTTTACTGCCAGAAACACTGCGTGAGCACACGTTCTGGCCATCATTTTGGTTTTTCACCCTCGAGCCAGTAAAATTGCTGGAGGTTTTTTTTGGGAAGGAGAATGCCAAATTGCCCCATAAGGGAACCAGTATTACAGAGACCATTTCAATAGGTTATTTTATTTTTTAAACGGCACCAATGTAGGGGTTCGTTGGGCGACAGTAGTAAATATTAAATAAAGAAGAGGTGTTTATTAAAGTGACAAAATATGGGGTCACCGATGAGAGTGTGGTTAAAAGGGCTTTCTGAACAGCTTGACATGCTTACACCTTTGGAGTGCCCCCTGTGAAATTCAGTTTCAATTTATATTTTTCAATCAAATATGATATGATTTAGAAAAAGACAAGAATTATTCCGATGATATCACCTGCTTCCGTAAGGAAACTGACCATTGAGTATATGTATTAGTTAGTAACTTTCTCCCTATAAATTCACAAATTGATAAAATGTGCAATCTGCCGGGGCAATCTGACATGTTTCAATCAATTACAAGCGAAAAAACCAAATTACACAAAAAGTAAATCCTCTATAAATAACTTTTCATGATAATGTGATATTTGATGAATTGTATGTTGGTACCAGGCCGTGTTGGGATGATGAGATCATAATGTGGCGGTACTGGGTGATAAGCTACGCTCATTTAATGTTGTGTTCCCCACATGGGATTCAATACCTAAATGTAGATGGTTCCCACCTATCCCCTGAGCTATAAACAACCTGTTTCACAGTCCAATGAAATTTGTTTTCCTTCAGGCTATTACAGATTTAAAGTGTCTTTGTTTGGAGTTTAAAAAACACACCCGCTTGCGAAGGAGTGTGTATCAAATTTGCCCCATGAACATTTGGGTGTAACACGGTCGCCCACGAGAGAGGGCATATATTTTCCCAGTTTAGAAAGATTTATAAAGTCAGAGGGTAGGGAGGTTAAATGTAGCAGACTTTTTTACAATGTATCTCTTCCTGTTCAAAGTCATCAAGAGTCACACCCCAATCCCCTTAAAAAAGGCTTAAATTCTTAACCTAAATGAATAAATTGTCTCACTCTTTTTAATTTGAATAAACAAGAACTGGATGTTTTTGTGCGTATTCTTTCTGAATAAGCCTATGAGACAGTGACCCTATGATATTGACAAAAGGTGTTTTTGTATCTAATAGCAAAATTAGATCCATACTTGATAGACTGAAGAAATCTTACATGAAACTTCCTTCCATATAGCCTAAATTCACTATATTTTCAGTCTTGTTTCCAAAAAAGACATTGGGGTCACATTTGAAAGCCCACATTTGTTTTCTCCAAAGAATGCATACCACTTTGTCATCTTGGGACACTGTACTTGGAAGAAATGAAGCAAAATATCCTGAAAAAATACTAATATTTGTGGCACTATTTCTGGTTTATTATGTGATCTTTTTCAGGGAACGCCCTCAATCCTCAAAAAAAAAAAATTAAGAGCAGATTTTCTTGCAGATTTACATTCCTGATCATAAATCATGAATATATTCCAAGTTACAGAGCGATATGATTCCTAATTACCTCAAAATCATGGTTTTTATAGTATAATGTATGTACGATTTATGATCAGAAATGTAAATCTGCAAGAAAAAATTCCC
This sequence comes from Ophiura sarsii, assembly GCA_035610835.1. Taxonomy (NCBI): domain Eukaryota; kingdom Metazoa; phylum Echinodermata; class Ophiuroidea; order Amphilepidida; family Ophiuridae; genus Ophiura; species Ophiura sarsii. The sequence goes on along the minus strand of CM069456.1, from coordinate 9,312,497 downwards.
TGGGCATTCCCTGGAAAAGATCACATAGTGCCTTTGCAGCCTTTAACAATTCCCTTTAAATTTGTTTTACATAGATGTCTATGGGAGCATTTTATAAATGATTTAGATTTATGTTTTGTTGTCATGTCTAAATTGTTTAAATTGGTAAACATTGACTGAAAAGAAGAGAGAATTTACAAAATGACAATGCCAGAACAGAATTATACAAAATGGATTATTTTTGGATTTTGCAACACAAACTTTGGTCAAAAATAATAGCACAGCTAGTGCTAGGGGACAGCTACACACTGGCAATAAGACAGGTCTCACACAGACCAGACAGGTCTTTATATGGCCCAGACAGGTCTTTATATGGACCAGACAGGTCTTTATATGGACCAGACAGGTCTCATACAGACCAGACAGGTCTTTATATGGACCAGACAGGTCTCATACAGACCAGACAGGTCTCATACAGACCAGACAGGTCTTTATATGGACCAGACGGTATTAACTTCGCTTGGGTACAAATTAAGTAACCAATTAATTAAAGCAGATGCGAGATTCAGTTACAAGAATGAACATTTTATGAAAACCCTTTCCGAACACTACACTGAGATTAAGACTTTTGAAGATTGATTAGACTTAAGCAACCATCAAATTAATTTTACATCAAAATGAAAATGCACTGATGCACGGTAAACAGTTAGTATCGCCAGACAATAGAAAGAACTTGTGATTGACAGAAGCAGTGAACATCCTTATGGCTGCATAATGCCGTGCTCTACCCTCTATTAAACTAGTATTGCATGCTCAAACAATAAGCTGTGAAATGTATGCATTCCTACAACAAATCACTAAACTAGTACAGTAGGTGCTCGTAACGCACCCTTCCCCATTCCAAGTTTTCGAGCTGACCCGTTGCGCGATTAGGTAGGTGCAGGATTTTCGGCGGGGCAGCCCTGGTTAGATCCATGCTGCCAGCGGATTTTTCTCCCCAAATTTGACCCGTTTTTCTTCCCTAATAATAATAGTTTAGTTCCCCAAAACTGCCCGGGGGGGGGGGGGGGGGGGGGGGGGGGGGGGGGGGGGGGGAAATGGGGCAACGAACACAAAATGGCTATCTTGTTTGTTTCAATTTATGACTTTTTAACTTTGTAGGAGGGGGAAGGGGGGGGGGGGTCGAGTTCACTTTCCATTTTCAAGCTTTTTATCAATTGCACAGACCATGATTAGGAAAGACGGCCAATTTAAGCTATAATATGGTTGAATATAGACCGTGAGTCAATCCCATATGCATCAGCACTAGGATTACCAATTCACTTCAGGGTGCTTACATTGGACTAGTAAGCCCCTTTGGGCCAACCCGGAAGTTACAAGCATGCCAAATTTGACACGCTTAACGAACCGCTGACTAACTGCCCAAACTACAGACTGATATTTCGTCAAATTTCAGGGCCTAGAAAGCTACAAGAAAAGTTTCATACCTCTCAAAAACTTCTTCACATCTTCTAAAATCGCTTCGAATTCCGACATATCGCCTGGTGATCCTTTAGTAGGTAAAAACCTTAAAATATTCAGGAGTCTCTGTAGTTTATCTGCATTGAGCTGCGCTCGCAGGCCGGTACAACATCCTACAGTACTCATCGTGTGTATTTCCGTGTTGTTATTCTCTCGTTGTGATCTTGTGCAACACTGCCGACCGCCATCTGTTGATTGCAAACTTTGTACAACTCCATTTTGCCAGCTCATGAATTATGCATCATTTCGAAGGCCATTCAGCTGCTGCATTAACACATACCGTGTTCTGATTGGCTGATCGCGCTAATTGATTTGACATGACAGGTGCTTTAAGGTCACTCACGCAGATGTATCATAACAAGTGTGTTCGCTGCGCCGCCTTTGTACATATATTTTTTGGATAGCTGAGATTTTTACTTTACTATAGAAGTGAGTAGTAATTCCATTGGCATTGTAGACGGATCATAAGTAACCCGTGTTAACACAGATCTCCATGCGCAAAGTTACCATGATAGCCATGAATGATAGCTAGAAAGAATGAAGGAATAGGTCATAGCCTAGTTATAGAAATACTATATAGCCTAGGATAGGAAGCTTAATTTAATAAGCTTATTTAAAGGGGCACTAAGAGATGTGTTGGAGGCTGCGCCCTCAATTATGATAACAACTGGGATTAGTTTATTTTTATAATTGTATTACATGTATGAACACACCTATAACGATTAAGAAAAATCAGCCCTCTTTGTACAAGAAAACGTTGATTCAAAAATGCTCGTACAGCCGGGACGAGCATTTTACGTCCGGCAGTATCCCCCTGCCCTGCAGTACGCGTTTTTCAATAAATAGCGATGATATTGTTTTATATATGATGAAAATTACCAAATTTGGAATGAAAAAAAAAAAAAAAAAATTACTGTATAACCCTAACTCTAGTACAGGAAACCCATACGTTGGGGTTTTTTTTCGTTGTTTTTTTCCCCCTACCAACGTATGGGGAAATTGTATTGCGAGAAACTGTCAATTTCATTTGCTGTATGAAGTGAATGGAGTGCATCTCAAAATGAGTTGCGCGGTGAATTTAGTCTCATTCCCATCGCCAACATCTTATACGCACATCACTTTTTTACGAACTTACGAATGTATTGAAACGAGTCTATGATAATAAAACATGGCGCCGATTTCGATAAACATCGCGAGTGCCGTTAAAGTGAATTGGCTTAGAATTTCACCTCAAATTTCAAGGGAATATTGCATTTGTACAAAATATTAAACGAATGGCAAGATAGATGAGAAAGAGTAGATAAGAACAAGCACAAAGAAGTGTGTTTTTGAGCTCTGGTAAGCGATACAGAAATTAACACGAAAATCATATTTAGAAGGAGTCATACTTAGGATGGGGACAGATAGTGAAACATGCAAAATACCCTATGATGAATAATTTAATACCAACTGATGACAAATATCACTAAGTATGATTTGTTGTACTAACCCTAACTCTATTTCACCACACGGCAACAGCATTTTTTTCCGACACCCAAAATTCACCAGAAAGGTCACCCCGATCCCCCCGGGATTTGAACCACGGACCTCCAGCATCAGGGCCCAGATCCTAGCCACTACACCACGGCTCCCAGTCGACACTCGGCGAGTATATTCGCCTCGTTATATAGCATGGGTCCGTTTTGTGGCCAAAAAACCTGCACGCCAGGTTATAGAAACACTTTTTCCGCACAGTTGCCGTCGGGTGTAGTAGAGTTAGGGTTAATCAAGTTTTGCTGTGTTTTTGTTAGTAGAAACAACAATAATGGCAATATTTTAATGTTCATCTTGAATTCTGAAGTAAATGTTTAAACATTTAAAATTTTCAACACCACTTAATGTCCCTTTAAAGTTCAAAATGTAAAAAGATGAATCAACGAAACCAGGAGGAAACAAACCAAGGATCAGGAAACTGATACGGTACAAGAGGATATCTCGAAAATGTTAAATGCAAAGAGGGTAATGCACTTATCAATTGCATCCCCGGGCCCGGTGGACCCAGGGATTAGGGCGGGGACGTACAAATTGCCGATGTGACATCCTGGGTACAGTCGTGTACAGTCCCTGCAGGGCGGGGCACCATTTTGTGTACGTCCCCGCTACAGTCCCGGCCCCTTTTATAGCGTACATCCCCGCTATGTATATGTACAAACCAGCTACGCCCGGGTGTACATTTGTGTACCCTAGCGTACGCCCCCGCTACACTGCCTGGCCATTCTCCGGCTTATTTTTTCAGTGATGTACGTCCCCGGTACGTTTGCGTATACATGGTTCCCGCCATGTCCCGGGTCCCCCAGGGCGGGGATGCAATTGATAAGTGCATAAAACTGGCCCGGGTTCAAATTAAATTCAATTAAATACAAAAACATTGCTTTTCAGTATCTATGTATGCTACAAAGCATTGTTCATTTTACGCTATATCAAAACTTTTGTACCGAAGCACTGCATTATTTTAAAAGGATGATGAGTGGCGGTGGAAGGTAAATGTATATCGAAGACACAGATTTTTTAAAACAATTGATTTTTTGGTATTCAATTCAATTATTTTAATAAAATCTGCATCAATTTTGGGAATGTGCTCTGAAGCCTATGATGTTGCTTCACAGAGATACAATGATATAGCCAAGCATGGCAAAATGGGTAAGGCTTTACAAAGTAAAAGCAGCCCTAATTGAATTCAGGGCTGTCAACTCTCCCGCCAAGCATATCCAATCTCCCACATCATAAATGTATTATATTCAAATACAGTGTGTGGGCGAGGGCACCAATTTGAGTCGAGTGGGGTTTGATAGCACTGTTTGTTAGTTATCGAGCCTCAATTTTTCGCACAGTTTGGGGATCCCACGTCACGACCCCCCCCCCCCCCCCCCCCCCCTCTCAAAAATATGACGAGGCGGCAGGGCACAAATCCTCAGCGGCTGAGGATCGTGCTTTAAACTTGATATCTCTCCCCCCAAGCAAATCCAAAAAATTGACAGCCCTGTTGAATTTGAATTAAAAACAAGGATATGGTGTCCTGGCAGCTTTATTTCTTTCTGCAACTATAACGGGATGCATCCCATTGTGTTACTACGCTTTATTCCGTGTAGCAATCTGTCGTCTATGCATCCCATTATAGTTGCATAAAGAAAATACGCGTCCTGGCACATGGTCATTTGGTGAAAAAGTTTCAGGATTTTGTCTTTTCTTATATTTTGTTACTCATAGTCAGAGGTTTGCTTGTTTAGTCATTTTAATGTCTAGCCAGATCATTGCACAGTGTTAGTGTATGTGCTGACTCCCAACTTGTCGCTAACCCATTTCCAGAAGCTATTAGGACATTTGGTGTTTGAAGTCATTTTCTAACATAGTGATTACATAACGCCTTAGTGATTGGTTCACACACCTTTGGGAATGATTGATAGTTCACACATAGACTTTATGTGGCGATCATTCCAATTGGGATTTGTGACTCAAAAGTGTGAACAAGTTTACATACTGAAAATCCGATTAATAAAACTTTGCCAGTGAATTATAGAAATTTTCCTGAATTTTAACAATTTCAGAAACTACTTTTCTTCAAAATGTTTTAAAATGACAGAAATTCATGTAATGTTTAGACCATGTCACCTCATTGTTGATCAACAATGTTAGGTGGCCGGTTCCATACCATGCAAGGGTAACATGCATTGAAGGTTGCATTGACTGCTGTTGTATATCCAGAAGACTGGTTCGGTTAACTATTAACTGTATGGGTACACCCCCTCGAACTGTTTTTGAAGCAAATAACCCCTCCCCCTAAAAACAAAATTTCATATCACTGAATGGGCTGTCATGAAAACAGTTTAATAGTTGTATGACTACCCAATGACTACCGATGACTCACATATAATATTGCCGGTGGACATCCAAGTGGTTTGTTCAAGATTTTGTGGTTTTTCGCAACAACAGGTAGATATGCTTTGATGTTGTTAGCCAAGTGGTGCACCAGTTACTGATTGACAGCTCTCCTGAGTGTTGAGCTGACTGTCATACATAGTGTCATAAGTCACTACACAAATATTGAATGCGGTTTGAAGTCATTTTGTTAAAGGTATATTATGTGATCTTTCCATGGAACACCCTCAACATCGAAAAACAAATTGAAAGCAGATTTTCTTGCAGCTTTACATTTCTGATCATAAATCGTACATACATTCCAAGTTACAGGGCGATACGATTCTTAATTACTTCAAAATCATGGTTTTAGAGTGAAAATAAACTGTCGGATATCCGACAACTTATTTTATTCTAGTCTAAATTCACTCTAAAACCATGATTTTGAGGTAATTAGGAATCGTATCGCTCTGTAACTTGGAATGTATGTACGATTTATGATCAGAAATGTAAATCTGCAAGAAAATCTACTTTCTAAAACAAAATCATGAATAGAGGGCGCTCTCTGGAAAAGATCACATAATATGCCTTTAATCAAAACAGGTGGGCAATGAAATGTTCATAATTGTGAGTTACATAACCAATAAGTGAAAATGAATAACCCAATTAAACAGTTACTCACTGAACTTTCACACTTATGATTTTCATAGATAAATACAGAAAAGTCACAAATGCCACCCGGGGGGGGGGGGGGGGGGGGGTACTCAGATTTGGTTTGGTCGGGGGTGTGCCGCTGGAGATTCAAAACCCCTACCCATTTCTAAGGGTGATTTTGGAAAAATCGGTACCCATTTTTAGGGGTTTTGCTTCATTTTAGACCAAATTTTCACAAAATTATCGGGAAAAAAGACCTAATTTTGGCAAATTTTCACAAAAATAGACCCATGTCTAAGGATTTTTCAGTTGAAAAGCCTACCCATGGCTAAGGATGTCTCATGAAAAAACGACCCACTGGAGCGGCACGTCCCCGTATGCCTTACATACGTGAGTACCCCTCCCGGGGCTAGCCTGGGTCAATGATTAAACTATAGCCTGGGGCCATAGATATTAAGAATCTCAGAGGTGGTTTTATCGTTTTATTTAAAAGAATATTTACCCTAAATATTGATATGTTTGGGGGATGACCCACACTTTTGAAGGAAAAAAAGTAACTGAAGTCTTAGGCACTTTGTGGCTCTCTACCCAGTGTATTGGTTTAAGTCCCTGGATGGGATTATGGGCATGCACCTGCTATGTGTAATTGTAACCCCAAATAGACATCTTTATCAATATAATGACCGGACACCATAAGCGTCGCTACATGAAATGAAAGTAAGAAAATGGTAGTTAGAAAATAATGAGTTAAAAGAGAGCCACTCCCGACAAATCAATTGAACAAGTCCTACATGAAAATACAATTTTCTGTTGCCACATAGGGCTTGCTTTATAAAAAAACAGGGTGTCCCAGAATGATTTATACCATGTTTGAAAAATGTAAAAAATAACATTATAGTTGAAATACTGTTAGAAAAGAATGAGTTAAAAGAGAGCCACTCTCAACAAATCAATTAGAGGGCCCCATGTCCCTATTCACCCTGTTTTCGGTACACTAACTGGCCGGGTGACATTTAAAACACTTTTCCCATGTTTGTCCCTATTCACCCCCATGTCCCTATTCACCCCATTTTACGGTAAGTCCTAAATACAGTCTCTGTTGTCACATAGGGCTAGGCTTTATCAAATTACAGGGTGTCCCAGAATAATTTATACCGTGTGAGAAGCAATATTAAAGATATAAGAACAATATTATAGTTGAAATATAGTAAGAAAAGAATGAGATAAAAGAGAGCCACTCTCAACAAATCAGTCGAAGACAAATGTCCTAAATACAATCTGAGTTGTCACATACTAGTAAGGCTTGATCAAAATATGATGTCAAATCCAATTCCTGTTGAAATGATTTGGAACAGGAAACCGATGCACATCAAATTTGTGAAAACTTGTAACAAGTGTCATAGAAATAGTCCTGTGTCATGGTGTTATTCCTAACCACAACTGAACTTATATATTTTAGAAAAAATGTGAGATTTGCCAGAATTCAAGATAATACATGTCAAAAATGATGATGATGTATCTAAGTCAACTGCCAGTCATGATGTGTGAGGTATCTATTTATAAAGCCCCCTCCAGGCCTGAAAATGATGGGCAATTGGGGAATCTCATTCTTGGGAAATGAAATTAAGTGAAATCTACAATCATAGAAAAAAGGTGTTCGAACACTGACCCTAATTGCCATGCTTATTGGACTATAACAGGCAGGCTATTTGAGTCACGTGAAAATCGAAACTTGTTTCTGGTAGCCTGAAGTATCCCCTTACTCATTATCCCTCTCCATTCCCCACCGATCAATGTTGCGAGGCCCTGTGCTGATGGTGGGCAAATTGTGGGATTCAACATTGAAACGGGGGGAAGGGGGAATTAATACTTTACATTACACCTACAAAGTGTTCGAACACTTTTTTCTAACATTGTAGTCTTCTTTCTTAGAAATTCCTGGGGAAATTGTGCTTGCTTCCCAGGAAATAGACATTTTATTGAACCCTGGTTGCCCTCAACCCTGGTTGCCCCTCCCTCAACCCCTGGTTTCCCCCTCCCATTACCACCACTTTTACCTCTTACTGAAATGTTACTATACCCTAATGCAGGTATCTATTTGAATCTTGAACCTACCCTCCTGTGTAGGTCAAGATTAGGTCTTTCCTGCAATTTTTGGGTTGAAGATTCACCTCAGTGCGCTGTTGTTCTATAGTAATATGGGAGAAGTTGAAATATAGGTGAAGATTTGCCATAGATTCAACTTTTTAAAATATAAATTAATTCAAGATTCACCACTTCAAAAATATAAACATATGCAAAGATTAGGCGTCTAATCTTTGACTAATCTTGAGAAGAGAAGATCAAGATGCTCATTGAAGCCTGCATATGTGGGATTAGTCACATCAAAGCTGCAAGACTTGTCACACATACTCGCTTCTCAGAACATATCACTGTCACACATATCACTGTCACACGTACTCGCTTCTCAGAACATATCACTCCTGTGCTTCGTGATCTTCATTGGTTGCCTGTTAAGTTTCGCATCATGTACAAAATACTTCTCTTGACTTATAAATGTCTTCATGGACTTGCTCCAGAATATCTCACTGACTTGATTCAGGAATACAAGCCTGTTCGCAACCTCCGCTCATCTTCAAAACAAAATCTTGTTCCACCATTGGTTAGTACAACTTCATATGGTCATCGTAGTTTTCGCCATGCATCTTGTGAACTCTGGAACAAATTACCATTTTATATTAAGAACTCTCAGACTCTTAATCAATTCAAATCATCTCTGAAAACATATCTCTTTGAAATGGCATTTTGTAACATTTAATGTTATTTTGTGTCTTTAGTTTCCTGGCATATTGTGACTTTCATATACTTGTATGTTTTGCTCTGTTTTTTTTGTTGCTTTCTTTTGTTATTTGTAAGCGCTATGGGACTTCGGTGTAAAGCGCTATACAAGAGTCGTTGTATTATTATTATTATTATTATCAAAAAGGACATGTTGTCGGCAAATACACCTTTGAAATACAGCGTGTCCCAAAAAACTGGGTGCAAAAGTTTGCGAGCTTATAACGAAATAAGTAGGAAATATGGATGGTTTATATTTAAGGATATCAATCAAAATATACCTGACCTTAATTGGGTAAATTCGGAGACCAATCCAATGTAAACTTTTGAAATACAAAGATTTAAATAGAGCGTGGTCAGAACCCATTTGTCCCGATTTAAGGAATAAACCATCCGTGCGTTGCATGAAACTGCACTAGTGCAGTATTCCCGGCATGGGGTTTATTCTCTGAAAGAACTTAACAATAACTCGGACTACTACAAAGAACTCTTTTTTTTTAATGTTTATGTAAATAATGAACTTAAATTATTGCAATATGACCAAGATAATTTTGTTTCCTGCCCAAGTCTTTGTAAAGAATGAATGCAAAGGCAAAACTTGGATGAAGTCACAACAGTACGCAATTGCAACCCATCGGGGTGTTCCTTGAAAAGTGGGACAAATGGGTTTTGACCACTCTCTATTAAAATCTTTGTATTTCCAAAAGTTTATATTGGATTAATAACAGAGTTTAACCAATTAATGTCAGTTATATTTTGTTTAATATCCCTACCTATATAAACTATCCATGTTTCCTACTTTTTTAGTTATAAGCTTGCAAACTTTTGAACCCATTTTGGGGGGACACGCTGTAGATATTTAGTGAAATATAAAGAAAATAATAGAAAAAAATATGCTTCTTCAAATCACATTTTGTGATTAAAAATTCTGATAACCTTCAACATGGTGTCATTTTAAAGCTTAAAATGTGTTCTTTCGAGTCATACCAATAACTCAGATTTGACTTGGGCTTCTAACAAGTCCATTTTGATGTGACAGGTCACATATAATAAGTTTGTGGATTGACTGAAGTTGCATTTGCAATGCAAGCTTTTATTGTCTAGTATTAAAGGTATATTATGTCATAGACGGTGAAAAGGGATTATGTGATCTTTTCCAGGGAACGCCCTCAATCCTTGAGAAAAAAATGGAAAGCAGATTTTCTTGCAGATTTACATTTCTGATCATAAATCGTACATACATTCCAAGTTACAGGGCGATACGATTCTTAATTACTTCAAAATCATAGTTTTAGAGTGAAAATTAACTGTCGGTGTCTGCGCCGACAACTTATTTTTACTCTAAAGTCACTCTAAAACTATGATTTTGAGGTAATTAGGAATCGTGTCGCTCTGTAACTGGAATATATTCATGATTTATGATCCGAAATGTAAATCTGCAAGAAAATCTACTTTCTTAAAAAAATCATGAATAGAGGGCACCGCACTCCCTGGAAAAAAATCACATAATATGCCTTTAAGGCAGTGCAATATCTTAATAGTCAAATTGATGCCATAATTCAAGAGAACAGATCTGCGATTTTGAAGGATGATGCATCAGAAAGAGTTTGAGTGGGTCGTTAACGAAACCTTGCTAAGTGATGAACACCATGCCATGGATTGACAGCTTTCACGAGTGTTTGACCAACTGTTTTAGAAAGTATACAGTAATCATTTAAGAAAATATTGTGAAGTCATAGGAGTGGGAAGATACATTCATCTACAGGTGTCAGTGATGAGTAAGCCAAAATTATATTAGTAATTGGTGATTATTGATTTTGAACTAGCTAACATATAAGGCTAAATTTAAAACAATCATTTGTCTCAAAGCGCCCGCGCGCGTTAGTTTATTGATGCGCATTAGAAAAACAAAAATCTTTATTTTTTTATTTTATTTTATTTTTTATTATTTTTTTTTTTTCTTCAAAAAAATAATAAAATTTCACAGATTTTTCAGATTTTCATTTCATTTTAAATACAAAAGGTCACTTTTAAAAGGATTTCAATATTTTATATTAAAAAAAAAACCACTTAAAAAAACCGCATTCCGCATGAGGTTTTGAAAAACTGAAGAGCTTTGAGACAAAAGACTTTTAATTTAGCCTAAGCACCTACATTACAATCATAGAAAAAATGTGTTCAACATTGACCCTTCTTTGCACCATGTTATTACCCTATAGCGCGCATTATCAGAGTCATGTGTAAAAACAAATTTGTTTAATTATGAAAGCATGAAAGTTCCCCTTCCACATACCCCTCCCCCACCAATCAATGTCGCTAGGGCATGGACTGGTGGTTGGCAAGTTGGGTGACTCAACATTGATCAGGGGGAAAGGGGGATGACTTTACATTGGGCCTATACAGTGTACAAACAATATTTTCTATGATTGAAGTTAGGAACTCTTTTTGTTAGGTGTAGACCTAAACATTGCTCATCATTTGACCTTCCCTTTCTTAATTACATAGGATTGTCAGTTGTATTTGAGTGGGCTTTAAATTCAGTTAAAACTAACCTAAAGCTCTTACAAATTATTAAGTGCTAAGCATATTTTACTGTTTGACTTAATGATTTTAAAATGTTCTTATTTAAAAATAAAAAAAATAAAACATTCAAATTCTTGAAAGAAAAGAACAAATGCACCATCTTTTGCGGCATTTTGTAGGTATTCTTTTGTACAATCAAAATCAAATTTTTTTCAGTTTTGAGAACTTGGTACGGATGATAGGCAACAACCAACAACCAACTTTTTATTTTGGCCTAATCAAGGCTACATACATGAAGGTTTATGCATAACCACTAACAGTATTGCTCATCATAAAGGATGCAAGTTTGTCTTTGATGTGATGAATGATGACACAGGTTGTTGAACTTAAAGGTATATTATGTGATCTTTCCAGGGAACGCCCTCAACATGGAAAGAAAAATTGAAAGAAGATTTTCTTGCAGATTTACATTTCTGATCATAATTCGTACATACATTCCAAGTTACAGGGCGATACGATTCTTAATTACTTCAAAATCATGATTTTAGAGTGAAAATAAACTGTCGGATTATTATTTTCACTCTAAATTCACTCTAAAACCATAATATTGAGGTAATTAGGAATCATATCGCTCTGTAACTTGGAATGTATGTATGATTTATGATCAGAAATGTAAATCTGCAAGAAAATCTACTTTCTAAAAAAAATAATGAATAGAGGGCGCTCTCTAGAAAAGATCACATAATATGCCTTTAACATTATGAATCCTTTTGATTCCGCCAGACACCCTACTCATCACAGGTTCTTAGAAATTGTCTCTGTATTCCTTCCAGCATTGGGTTAAGTAATGCCATCCTCCTTCCATACCGCAAGGTATTTCCAGTCCTTTCCAAATCCCATTCCTGGGGCTAGTACACGCCATTCCTGGGGGTAGTACTCGCCATTCCTGGGGGTAGTACTCGCCATTCCTGGGGGTAGAACTCGCGATATATGAAAGTTGATACTTTCTTTGGCATCCCCCCTTGGCAGCTTACTTTGACCCCCATTTCATAAAGTCAACATTTTAGTTATATAGCAACAAAATCCACAAAAACCTATTCTACAAGTCCGACAAATTTTTAATTTTAATTTAATTAAGAAAATTTGGTTTGATATTTGTTTTACTTTTTTTGAAAAAACCTTGAATTTAAAAATATTTGATATTAATACATTTTTGGAAATTTTTGAATTTGTTTTTGTTTTCTTTCAAAAATCTCCAAAATTGTTGAAAATTATTCAAGAATTTAAAGGGGCATTGAGAGATACGTATGGGAGTGCGCCCTCAATTATCCTGGAAATCAGTTTTTTTGCAGCAAAGTAATACTTTCAATGCCCCTTTAAAGAAAGAAGAAAAAAAGGTTGCCTGACCGTCCCTACCAAACTTGTCCCTACCTGAGAGGTCCGTTTGCCTGTAGAACAGGGGGTGGTTTTTTCGTCGCCTAATGTTAATACTTGTTGAGATCCCTATTTTCATTCTGAGTTTATATACATTCTTTACAACAGTATTTCACAATATTTTCTCTCTGTATCTTTTCCTCCACATTTAATCTTATATACAGGGTTTTTATGGTTACAGCAACAGCCTGACTACCGGCTTACTTCTGTAAGGTTTCCCCAAGTGTTGACTACATCAAGACACTAATAGAGACACTTAGGTAACTATATCTTTTTAACAAAGATACAGGGGTGTATGTATCTTCATTTCTTCCCCAGCCATCCAGCCGGGCAGGTTATTATAAGTAAAAATTACCACCCGAATGCCAAACAACCAGCCTGACATCATGAACAATAACATTTCTGGCTATGAGGTAATCATGGTCTGCAGATGACCACTAAACCAAATAACGGCCTTGTTTTTTCCTGTGTTTGTGAATATGGTCAATAGTGCAGTCTATGTAGTCAGTATGAGATAGATATGCCATGAAATGTGGTACCGTACTAAAGTAATTTTCTTTTATTGAAATAAGGTTTGATTAAAATTTGGCTATATAATTCATGATTTTAGACCCTTTGAGTGGTATAGGCAAGGCAAGTCTTCCCGGCCAGCCGTGCAGGTATGTTTCAAAAGTTACCCCCCCTGCGGGTGGGTGGGTGGGTACAGCCCTGCAATGATTCACATAGGGCTACTCATCGTGTTAGGAAAAGAACATAGGATAGAGACTGCCTTGCAATGTGTGTGGCATAAAAGGAAACTATAATAAAATTATTATACATGGTGTCCCAGAATGATTTATACCATGTCTGAAAATATATCATAGATACAAAACCAACAACGCAGTCCAACCTGCAGTGGGGAACATGTTTCCAACAGACTCTGTAAATTTCATCAAAATATCTTGATCCGTTCCGATAAGGAATGACATTATTGAAAATCAGTGAAAACATGTTCTTCACTCGATTTCAATTAATAAAAACTTCCGTCAAAACTGCTATATGTCATAATGGTACAAATTACTCGAGCTGCTTTTTTTCACATACCATTTAAATATTAAAGGTATATGTTCCGATCACTTTTTTATGGCTATGATTTTTTTTCACCTCATGATATTTGGATATCAGAAGAATCCCCATATTTTTCTCATTATGTTGTAAAATCTTAGGGGTGAGAAATGTTCCATTTAGAAATTATAGGCTAAAATGTGGTGCATTACTGCCAAAGGTGGTTAAACATTAGCCAGTTTGTGTACTACTCAATGGGCAAATAGAACCATTGGAATTATGCAACTCAAACTTTGGAATGTGGCAATTTTAAGGATGACCTTTCATGTAAATGGAAAACATTAAGTTGGAAATCAGGCCAGCAATCAGAACATCTACCTTTAATTGTCTTCATAAAACATAACAAAAAATTGATATCTACATAGCTTTGTACTGACTTTGTAAAATCAATTAGATATTGAAACTTTGCCTAGAAGTTCTGCAAAATATAAGTTATATTCCATATTGGATATAATGAATGGACTTCAAAGCGTTGAAGCAAACTCACCCGCAAATAGCATTGTCCATGCATGAATTTAAATTACCCAAGCAAACACAGTGCTATTTAAACATGCCATCTTAACAAGTGACACATATTGATCATCAATTCTTCTTTGAGATTTAATCCGTCTTATATAAAATGAGGATCAAAGGAGAAAGAAAATCAATTTGAACAACTGGGGGACAAGAAACTGTTGTAATTGTCACTTTTTGGATATGAACTATCTACGATGTGATGGAAGATGCAGTAAAGCATACACATTGTGTCAATGATCAGATTAAGATTTCAAATCACTATCTCCCAAGATAGTATTACCTAAATACTGAAATGGTGCTGTGGCCAAAGTTTGTGGCATGGCGTTGTGTTCCCCAAACCGGTGCGAAAAACGAGCTCCCTAACTGATGGTGCCAATCTCAGCCGCTGAGTGAGAAACTAGCGCCCGGGGGGAGGTTGTGGTGTGGTGTTAGACATTAAGTGACTATTCCAGCTCCCCCAGGGGGGGGGCACTCATGTATAAGAGTTGTAATCGTCCGTGTGAATTCACTCTCAAAAACTACCCTTAACTCGGATCCTCAAAGAAGGAAAAAATGACCCTAAGGATTATAGCGCGACGAATCATACTCATAGCAAAGGATATAGGTCCTCTAGAGAGTTAAGACTGAAATGAACATATGAAGTAATTGTGTGATTCGGTTTTAATAGTAAAATTGTCTTATAGACGATATTCTTAATCAGTGCATTTACATCAAAAGAGGGATTGCAATCCAACTGAGCATGCTAAGAGCAATTAGTGCTCCAATAAACATTACAATCTCGTCCTTTGACTACAATGTAATGAACTATGAACTTCTAAATTTTCCTAGAGAGTGTCTGTCCCCAACAAATATTTCATTTCAAACTAGTGGAAATAAAAAGTTAATACGTTCAAGTTTATTTCACGAATGTAATAAGGTCAAATATTGAATAGCTCAGAAGTATGACTAATTTGTTATGATTAGTGCGAAGTTCACCACATTATAAAAACCACAGCACTCTTGTCTTGGCTAAATCGCTAGCCTCGTTTTCAGTTTCTTTGACATAAATACGCCAATTAAGAATAAAGTCTATAATAGACCTAACCATTTTGGGCTATTTTTACAATGATAACACATGGCTATCGGCCCAAGCAACCCTTAGCGCGGATTCAGGTTGAAAAAGACACCTTATATTCTCTGAAATTGGCGATTTTGATACCCTTAGCACAGGCCCTCATTGTGGTTGGAAAATCACCCTTATTCCGCGTTCATTCACGTGGATGATTACAACATTGTACCTGCCTGGGCCGCCCACCCCCTTTGCGCCAGGTGACACACCCAATATGGACACTGATATGTTAACAACTGGAAGCCTGTCTTCCATCTATCGTATTTCATTCAGCATGACAATAAATCTAGTGACAACCACACCCTCCCCACCTCTACCTACGTTTACATGCAAAGTTTGTGAACCCAAGAGATTCCCAACAGAAATACCAGGAGCGTGCTCAGAAACTCACCAACCTTAATCAGACCCAGGGGCTTTAACAATATCTGGGGGCTTCATGGTTGTCTCAAAATAGACTGACTTTATACATGATATAGCTTAAAACCTAGAGGCTTTAGACTGTTTAAATGATATATGGTACCCCTTGGAAGACGTCTATAGCTTAATTCCAGGAGAGCATATAATCTTTTCAAATTAAGGTACTTAATTATCCCATTTTTAGCTTCATTTGACTTAGACGAAGAAAACCACCCAAAATGGATTCTTGGAACACTTGAATCATCCATTAAAGGAATATTATAAACACAAGTTTGTAAGTTAACAAGCAAGCAGTTGTAATACTTCCAATTCTCATTTCTGTGCAACATTGACAACATACATGATGACAGTATAAGGTTATTTCCCATCGAGGACACATGGACCACAAAGAACACATGTGGAAATACAGTAATTAATGTGACACGATCAAGCGGAATGAGTTAGAATAGATGTCGAGAATATTGATTTTGAGTTAAAGGTAAAAACATGTGACAATTTGTTATGTTTTACTTTGTTTTCTCAGTTAGTAAATTGTTTGTAACTTAAACACAAAAGTTCAAATTTAATGGGGTTTGGACCATGCTGCAGCATGTTTCACCTGCTTTTATATGATGGACAAATATCAAAATTGGAAACTGCCAACATGCGACTCATTTTGCTTGATCACATCACATACGAAGGCTGAGGTCGTAAATATATTTGAGGTAATGGGTATATTGTTTGAAATGACATCATGTGTCACTGACATGGCGTTTTATAAATAATATGCATGTTCTACACTATCACAACAACCTGTAACAAGTTGCTGAATAAATAATACCAACATCCCCAAATAAATGTATTTATCTATTACTCAAGTATTTTCTTTAATTGAAATGTTTGTATTGTATTTATCTTTGTCAACTTTTGTATTATCTCTGCAGATTTCTGTAAGGCTACCATCTGTAAATTGCCATGGCAACCAAAGCCAAAAGACAAAAACTCAACAAAAGTGCAGGTGATACCTCTTCCTCAACAAACCAAGGAAAACAAAATACACAACTCACAGCTCGGTTGACAACACCTAGTCCAAATGGATCCAAAATGGCCGACGATTTCTTGGAACTGACGGACTCGCTGAGTACCGATTTACAACAACTGAATTTCACAGATCCAGTGGCATACCTATACAACCCACTGGAGTATGCACATGAGCCTCATGGGAATTTTGTGAGAAAGTTCTGCAACTCTAAAAAGAAAGTGCTGCTGATGGGGATGAACCCAGGACCTTTTGGGATGGCACAGAATGGGGTAAGGGTAAGTTGTTGGTATATCCTTGGTGTAAGACATTCCTAAGTTAAACTATTGGCAAGACCCCATTACGGAATAAAGCTGTGTAATCCATTAATCCATCAATACAGGATTTTGTGCTAGGTTCATTCTGTGCTGTCTTACACCAAGGAAAAGGATTTGGGAATGCATCTCCAGGTGAGGGGAGGCAGTTAACTTTGACCTGGATAATGAATTCTACTTATACCAAGCTTTGACATGTACGGACCGACCATGTAAACAAACAAACAAACAAACAAACAGACAGTGACAGGGATGATCAGGCAGTGACTCAAATTTAGGGGTAATTCGGTGAGAGGTTTTACACACAAACAGGGATCAGTCAGTGAGAGGCAGCAACATAATGGGATCAATCAGTAAGAGAATTTGTAAAATTGGATTCGTATAGGTTATTTAAAGGAGTCATTAGTTGAGGATAGATTACAAAAGGGGGTCGTGCATACGCATCAATGGAATTAGAGGTCAGGGTTTATTCCATAAAACTTGAAATATCTTGAATAACCCCTAACAGCAATATACTTTGTAGTTTTGAGGAGTTTGACCTACATGTAGTGAAATAGCTGCAGTGGAGCGGAAGAATTCCACTTCCAGCAGTGAGGTTTGCGCATCAGTTCTTAATATAGCAGCATGTAGACTGATATTGGGTTCGATCATAATTTTAGGACTAATTTGACCTGCGATGACCTGCTGTCATGTGATCGCCCAAAAGGTGGTCATGTGACAAGTGGAGGGAAGTAAACACTACGCTGAATGAAGGGGTCGTGATGACCTCGAAAGCTACGGAGCTCAAACACCATGGTTCGAAAAAGGTATCTAAATTATTCCTAGTACTTAATATGTTTTTAAACCTTTTATTGTTTGTTATACACAGGTTCCTTTTGGTGAATATGACTTTGTCATCAACTGGATGAAGATTACCGGTAAAGTTGGGAAACCACCAAAAGAGCACCCCAAACGCCAGATCCTTGGTATGGACTACCAACGAAGTGAAGTAAGCGGCTCCCGCTTCTGGAATCTATGGAAATCTCTATGTCAAACCCCAGAGGCGTTTTTCACTCACACCTTTGTGTACAATTATTGTCCTCTTGTGTTCATGACTGACACAGGGAAAAATATCACGCCTCCGATGCTTAAGATTCATATGCGTGAACCGTTGATGAAAGTGTGTGATGATTTTGTATGCAAGATGATACAGCTACTCGGCATTGAAGTTGTTGTCGGAATTGGAAAATTCGCACAGGAGAGGACTCGTAAAGCGCTCAAGAATGCCAAGATTGAGGGCGTTAAAGTTGTGTCGATTATGCACCCGAGTCCCATTAATCCAGCAGCCAATAAGGGTTGGGATAAAATTGTTATTAAACAACTCACTGAGCTTGATCTGATGCAGTATTATAAGCCACCTGCAACACTCTGATTTTTGTAAAAAATAATATACATTCAGACATTTTCAAATCTTCAAATCCCACAATGGTATTCTGTTATCCCTCCCAGACCGATGTTGTCTGGGATCAGGGATAAGGGCCACCCCTCTGAAAAACAATGAACTGGAGTGGAAGTTAGCACAGTACAGTACGACATATTTTCTGCAAGTCATGACCAAATATGTGACCCGTCACATCAAAACATATATATCTTGGGGTCTTTTATCCAATGTTTGATTTTAACATCATCAAAACATCCAAATGTCGGACACAGATCACTCCTACTACATTCAATCCAACTGGATTACCCATATCAGCATCTGCATTGGCGTATATCTTGTCCCCGTGTTTGGAGAACTATTTAACGAATACATTACCGTCGACGCCTGTATGCTAACATCGAATTCATTTCAGCCAGTGTTTACGTACTACCAAGGACACCAGCTTTTTCACCACCAACAGTAAGTCACTTCCCCTCGACTCTTGATACCGAGTCTACAACAACCCCATCACTATAGTCTATTTGGCCATCACGAGACAATGACGTAACTGCATATTCTACTAATTGCAGTACATAACGCGCGCGCCTACTCGAGGCGCTGGCATATACACACTAGCGTTGAAATACGGAAGATACATACGCGTGCGTAAAAGCTGCACCTGTTAAGCTACGGCACTGTCCAGAGGAAGCCAAATAGAGTATAGACTGTTGTTGTCGACTCTTGATACCAATCTACATCAACCCCATCACTAAGACCATTGTCATCCTGTTCTCCACCATTGAATTCGTCAACAGTACATCCACCACCATCTTCACGACGTATTACCTTCAGCGAACCTTGGTAGCCTAGGACCGCTGAAAGTTAACTTTGAGTGCTCCAGACTCTCCTATTTACCGGTTAACCCCCTGGGGTCTGCCTGTCTATCTTACAGTGGTTCTGGTTGGTTTATTATAAGATGTACTCATATGAATAGCCAATTCAAATGTAGCTTGTAAAATGTTTCACTCCCATCTTTATCAGGGATACAATTATTCTAACAATGTCTCTCATTGGTGCAATAAATGATGTATCCATCTTTTTAACCAATCGGCCAGTAGTTCTCAGGGGGTTAAGATAATCCTTGTTTCATCAATCTGTCAGACTTTTCTCCAGACCCATCGCCGTGTTCTACTTGATAATCTGCCACCTTGGAATGGTTTCAACTTGTCACCGTCGATTTAATGGACTATTAGAACATTCTTCAACGCCATTCACTTGAAGAAAAGTCTGTGCCTGAAACGTGAACTTAACACTTTCCACGCGGCAGGCGTCTGCAGACGACATTCCAAAACTTTACAAAATGTTTCAAAAATGTCAAAATAAATTAATTTCATTACCATATTTGGAATCACCATAAGATATGCATTGAAATAAGTACAAACATGCCTATAATTATTTCAATAATCCTTGAGATAGACCTTGAAAATTGGGAAAGGTTTCTGAAAACTCTGTTTAGTATTTGGTACATCAAATAGCCGCGTGGAAAGTGTTTTCAGACTCCCCCGACTTTCACTGCCAGCTTTTGCAGTGTTCTAGCATCTTCAAAGTAAAGTTGCTATAAATCCAGTGTTTTCCAAACATTTTCTATGAGTCATGTCGTAACAGTGGTGACAATATCCGGCTATTTAAATATTGTGCCTAGCCTACAATCGACCAAAGATCTGTTTTCGTTTGGCTGATTTTACTTCACATGAATCGGAGTTGATTATGTTTAAGAACCTCACACATTACCCTGATTCGACAATAGCCTGTAATGTTTTAAATTCCCTGACTTCAAGAACAAAAGAGAGCTTTTGTCACAAGATACCTCCGAAATTGATCAATACACGATTGTAAATTCTAGTTATGGTTATGAAAAATGTAAGTGTGATATAGTTGGTAAAGCAAAACCAATGAAATTGGACTACACAGTTCGAAAGAAAACAGCATAATTTCGCAGGCCTCGTTCTTGATTCATGCACTCTATAGCCATTTCAATAATCATATTTCTGTTACTAAAAACAAATTTTATGGTGCCATCACCTTAATCTAGACGCATACTATTTAGGCATACTAATTGTTATTCATTATTCATCATCCTACCCAGTAAGGCGAGGGTTGCATGGTGGCTCGCGTACAAACACAACAGTGTGCAAATATGCATGTTTGCACATTCTGTGGATGGACACTGGGGCTCTGAGTCGCGTATTATTATTTAGTA
This sequence comes from Ophiura sarsii, assembly GCA_035610835.1. Lineage (NCBI taxonomy): Eukaryota > Metazoa > Echinodermata > Ophiuroidea > Amphilepidida > Ophiuridae > Ophiura > Ophiura sarsii. The sequence continues at coordinate 9,291,518 of CM069456.1, read as the reverse complement.
TTTACTCCTCTTTAGTTTGGTTTATGGATATTGTATGTGTCATGTTCCCTGTTTTAATATTCTGTGTAATTATGTTTAAATACTCACACCTTATGTACTTGTATTCCATGTAATCGTATTCTAGTAATATTTTATTATGTAATCTTATTCTCTATTATCGTATTTGTAATATTGTATATCGTCAGCCTGCTTCGATAATTGCCTAAATCACTTTTCAGCGAAATTGAGCTTTTTGCACAAATCATGACTTAATTACATTATACACATGCTGTAATAATACCTAAGTCATTGACCAATCGAGTGATGATAAATGCACAATTTCAATTCTGCCTAAGTCAGCCTTGTGAGTTAGGCAGTTTGTAATAATGATGTAAAATGTTTAAAACGGGTCATATTAACTCATATTAGGCCTATAACAAGCAATATTTCACTTAAACGTATATCTCGAACCTAATTCTATCCAATAGTTACTGCTCCTGTTGGAATTCACCTGTCCTATTCATGGTGCTATTCAATATATCATCAGCCTGCTTTATTGATTGCCCAACTCACTTATTCATATTTTTATTGTTTTCTAAAAACTAGAAAAAATGGAGTTAGGTAATTATAGGAGCAGGCTGACGATATGTAATTGTATATAGTCCTATGTAAGTCGATGTTCAATGTTACACAGCACACCTACAGGCCACTTCCATTTATATGAAGGCAGCGCAAGGGAATACTAGAGTTTGCATATTTCGGATGTTTTGTCAATGTTTCGAAAATGAGCGTTATTTTGAAACATTGACAAAGTCAATCCCAAGCAACTTAGTAATGTTCGCTTTAACCAATATAAAAAAAAACTCATGAATTTTAGTTATGCTGTCTGGGGAATATAAGAGAAACCATGTTTGGTTAATATTTTCAGTAATGACAGTCTAATAGTAATATATGCATTGAGCATGCAAACGTCCGAAACCGTGAGCTACCTTATTGTGAGTTACATTATCAAGTATAGAAGACTATCCTCATTTTATCCCCCATAATAATATCAGTATTGATTTATGGTGCGTAAAAAGCGTAAAGCATGCTCATGGCATATATCTTTAAAGTAACAATGTAAACATGTTAAAGGTAGATGTTCCGATTTTCAACTTGAAGTTTTCTATTCTACATGAAAGGTCATCCTTAAAAGAGTTGTATTCCAAAGTTTAAGTTGCATAACTCTAATGGTTCTTATTTTAGACGCACAAGATGCTGTGAAATGTGCCCATTGAGTTGTACACAAACTAATTGGTGGTTAACCACCTTTCGCGGTAATTCGATGTTATTTCACCGATTTCTTCGTAATCATACTGATTTGGACCGTCAAATTTCAGTATGTCAATTAGCCTTGGTTCAAGGCGACTCTAGGTCCCCCCACCTCCATCCTACCCCACCCCTACCTTCCCCCACCTACCCTCCCCCATCCCACCACACCCCATATCACATCACCTTACCAACAACAACCACCGCGACTGGTGGGAGCGTGTAATAGTCACGGTGAGATCGCGCGCGACTAAACATTGGATTGACATACAATACAGGTAGGCCCGCTGTACTGGTATCAAATGAATAGTGGTAGTGAGGGTGTGTGTGGTGGGGAGAAAATAAGGACTTGATTTCAAGTCTATATGTTAATCAGAAAAATATGATATGAAAATCTCCATATGTTTGAGAAAAATCTGTGTTATGAAAATGTGACCGGGTCATCTACCTTTAACCCATCTTGTCATTCATTTATGGATAACGTAGCTCACAAAATATAAATAATATTAATGTATAATTATACAGTTAAGCGAGGCTTACCTGTAAGCTGAAGGGTAACTGTAATTCTCCGGTGCTCCTGACGCCATAAGGAAATTACATGAGATAGCTTGGTATAGATCGCCGATAAATCAATCAGTCTTTAAAGCGGCATAGGCTAGGCCCAGCCAAACAAGACTTTCTAATTTTTAATTTTTATATATCCCATGTACATTAAGTACATGAGTTAGTTTTCATGCCTGAAAAACAGCTCCTGGGCGGGAGGGTGTGGAATGTAATTTCCTTATGGCGTCAGGAGCACCGGAGAATTACAGTTACCCTTCAGCTTACAGGTAAGCCTCGCTTAACTGTATAATTCTCCGGCGCTCCTGACGCCGGAGGAAATTCCATGAGACTTCAAAGCCACTGGGACTAACCTATGCCCAAAATCAACGTACGAGAAATTGTACACAATTAACTATAGTCCATAATGCCATCCATTATGCTCAACTTTTTATAATAGAAACTCATCATATAAATCACATGGGCTCAAACTGTCACTCACAGCTGTACTTTCAGCTTTTTATCAGTTCAGTGTTCGTTTTATATACTGTTCCTTTTTTCTAGAGTTCACATTCACATCTATTTCTTCTTAGATGCGATTACTTTCTTTGCATAGATCTTCTCCTTAGGCAGTTGCTTCTTGTAATATTTAGCAAATGTGGCTGCTGAGGACCACCCAGCAGTACGGAGTATCTCCTCCAGAGGTACACCAAGCTCCCATGCCTTAGATGTTGATGCTGCACGCACACTGTGGGACTTGTACACGCTAACGTCTATTCCGGCCATACTCATGGCTAGTTTAATCCATCTACTTATGGTTTCAGCACAAACGCTTGCATGAGGCTTGGTGTAGCTAATGAATAGCTGAGTTTGCGTTCCCCTTAAGGGTTTTGTCCTGTTAATGTATTCTGTGAGTGCTCTGTGTATGCATACTCCTCTATCAATCGGGTATGCTGCAAGCTCCAAGAGCGGTGGTGTGTAACCAGGTCTACTCTGTTTTAAGGTAGCCTTGCCCACTGTGAAGCAATATTTATTTTTCTTGACCGTCATATTTTTGATATCAAGTGCAACCAATGTCTGCGCTCTTGCAGCAAGTAAAATTGCCACCAGTGTCACGGTTTTCAAAGTGAGCTGCTTTAGACTCAAATGAGCTACTGGGGACAATTTGCGGAGCTTCTGCAATAATTTGCCTACATCCCACATCTCTGTGTACCTTGGTACAGGAGGTCGAAGATTGTACACCCCCTTAAGAAACCTGATTACAAATGGGTGAGCTCCTATGGTGCGAAACCCCTTTTTGTATGCCACAATTTGTGAAAGTGCACTGCGTGCAGTGTTTATGGCACTATAACCCAGCCCACTGTCATATAAGACCGTCAAAAAATCTAAAACCTGTGAGACATTTGGTTGCATCTGATTAACTTTGTTTTGTAAACAAAAACTAAACCATCTCTTGATGTAGCTATTATATTGTTTGTGGGTGCCACGTTTCCACCCACAGAGCATGATGTCGACAGCTTTGTTTGAAATTGAATGCTGTCTGAAGGTTTCCCTGATATTTTCGCTGCAATCATTTTTAGTTTTTTGCGAAGTGGATGCAGCTTGCTGCTTCCCGGAAGAGTTAACATGTTGTCGTTTCTTGGTAGAATTACCGGGTTTTGAGTTAGTAGTCCCAGGAATTTGGTGAACCACGCTTGCGTTGTCCAAAGAGGAAGAACTATGACTGCTGTTGCTTGGTCCTGGTAGACCTTTTGAATGCATCGCCCTATGAGGCTGAAAGGAGGAAACAGATATGAATAATTATTATTCCATGATCTGGAAAAAGCATCTACATATGTTGCTGCAGGATCTCGTTTCCAAGACACATAACTGTCACATTTTGCATTCAGTCGTGAAGCAAATAAATCAATTTCTGGGACCCCAAATATTTGTGTAAGTTCTGTGAACACATCTGAATTTAATGACCATTCTGTCCTGTCGTTAAAATTTCTGCTTGCATGATCTGCCTCTACATTTTTTACTCCAGGAATATGCGATGCTGACAACCACATATTATTATTTAACGACCACTTCCAAATAGAGTTTGTCAACTCATTTAGTTCTTCTTGTTTTCCCCCCATATTCTTTATGTAAGCGACTGCAGTTGTGTTGTCAATAAGCACCTGAATATGCTGCCCTTGCAGTTTATCTACAAATGATTTTAGGGCTAAATCCACTGCTAAAAGCTCTAATAAATTGATATGATGTTCTTTCTCTTTCATATTCCATCTTCCTCCAATTTGCTCCCCCTGCAAACTGGCTCCCCAACCATTACCAGATGCATCTGTTGTTATTGTTAAATCTGGGTTGCTTTTGATAATTTCTCTTGACTGTTGTGGCAAGTTATGTACCCACCATTGCAACTCCCCTTTCATACCTTCCGTGATTTCCATTACAGCATCAAAATTCCCATAATTCTCACGGAGAGCTTGTGTTTTCTGTCTTTCCAGCACCCGATAGTGCAGGGGCCCCTGTTCAACAGCCGGGAATGATGCCACAATCATTCCTATGATTTTACTTATATTTCGAATGATATCGGTTTGCTTACTCCTAATATTTGTGCATTCCTTGATAATTGTGTTGCACTTTTCTATGTTTAGAGACACCCTCATAAGCTTGGAGTTTATACAGAAACCCAAGTACGCAATACATGTTGATGGTTTTAACACTGATTTTTCATAATTTAAGGTGAATCCCAAATTAATCAATAAGGATTGAGTAAGGCTTACGGACTCCTGTAATTCAGCAGGAGTATCAGCAATTAGCAGTGTATCATCAATATATCCTGTAATTGTATGACCCCTGACCCTAAGGGTCGAGTATACTGGCTTCATCATTTTCGTGTATTTACGTGGAGCACAGGCAAGGCCATTTGGCAGACAGGTAAATTGATACAGTTTATCATTCCATTTGAACCGCAAAAGTTTTCGAAATGTTGGATGTACTGGTACACAGTAGTATGCATCCTTAATGTCAATGGATGCCATGACACAATTTTTTGTGATCAACTTTAGGGCAGTTTCGAACGTTTCCATTTTGAAATGGTGGTATTGTACATGTTCATTAAGACCCTTTAAGTTCAAAATCATCCTATACTTTCCATTTTTATTTTTCCTGAGGAAAATGTTTGAGATGTATTCACCATCTTCATGTACCACTTCTTCAATGACCACTTTATTTTGTAAGGTCAGTACCTCCTTAGAAATTATATCCGCTTCAATCTGATTTCTAAAATATTTTCTTGGCATTTCATCTTGCGTTGGAATGACCTCTTCGAACTCGATTATGCAACCTGACACGGTCTGTAAAATTTCCTTATCGGATGTCAATTTTTTCCATTCCTCAAGATGTTCTACCAATTTACCCGCTTTTAAATCTTGCCCATGCTCGAATAATCGTGCACATGTACTTTCGGGTACTAATATGTCTGATGGGGATCTTTTGACCATACATACAGAAGACAAGGAGCTTCTTACCTCACCTTGGCTATTCCTGCTAGCACTTGACATTGGCCTTCTCCCTCCTCTGCTTCTCATGTATCTCTGAGCACCGCGGCCTTGACCTCTAAAGGACGAACCTGCACTCGAGGCGCCTCTTCCTCTATATGGGTTGTATCCCATGCCTCTGTGTAGTGGGCGACCTCTAGCTCTGCCCCGTGTGTTATATTGTCTATTACCCCTGACTGTATTGGCAACTTTGTTTGTGTCTCCAATTTTCTTAATCTCTTCCTGCACATCATCCCCAAACAGGAATGAGGTATGGGCAACATTAGCCGAACATAAGTGCGTATAACGCCAGTCTACGTCTGGCTTCATCATTTCTCTGCGTCTGATACACAAGAGATGGTAGGCTTGACCCAGTAGAGTTAAACCCTCTGCACCAGCATCCAGAGTTTTGTCAATAAATGACAATCTCTCATCAGAATCGATCATATGAAGCATTCTTGCCATGATCACCCCTGTCTTAGCCATACACGACTGCACTATCTGCAACTTCTCATCAAAAGCTCTAGTTTGGGCTGATAAAAGGTTCCAAATAAGTTCATTAACCCGAACTTCAGTTAAGGCTGTACAGTTTTCTGGTCTGTGAACCGAGTCTATAAGTGCCTTAAGCTGATCCTTATCAATACTTTGACTGAAACTTTCATTGGCAAGCTTAGCTATGTCCTCCTTTATGGAGTCTTCTACTGTCTCTTTGGACTTTTTGTATTTACTCAAGGCTACTGTAAACCTTGAACCTCCTGCACTGGGGGGCATGTCACTGACACTGTCATCAGCCTTTCTCTTTTTCTGCGGGGGCTCCTCATTCTCATACCCCTCGTTCTCTACGTCCTGTTCATAGTCCAGCTCCTCCTGACCATCATGATAATCATGATAATATTCATCATTAACATTGCCATCTCCATCCTCAGGATTGGCCAAATAATCCATCTGGACCCCTTGTTTTTGAATGAGTTTAGCGTTATCATCCACTTTCCTATCTATTTTAGCGATAGCTTTTAGTACCAGGTCCAGTTCTTTGTTCTGGTGGCCATCAGCCCCAGTTTTATTTTTACTACCGGACGCGTGTGACACGCCGGCTACGACTGCCGAATTCTGCGAATTCGTACTTTTCTTACTGGATGTTTTTCCCGTTTTTACGGGCGGTTTCCCTGTCTGTTTCTTGCCTTCGTCCCCAGCGGGGCGAGTCTCTTTTTCTTCCTTACTTTCCATGACTTTTTCAAAGTCCGTCTATGCCCGCGGCACAGCAATGGAAATAGTTTTTATCAACTAATAAATGAATTCTTCACGAGAAATTCAGTTTTCGTATTCGCTTGGTATGCGATCTAACCAATCACTGATTGATTTATCGGCGATCTATACCAAGCTATCTCATGGAATTTCCTCCGGCGTCAGGAGCGCCGGAGAATCAGGATTCTCTTATTTCAATACACCTTTTTGTGTGCAACATAAAAGGTTATCAGTAACATCTCAAACAACATTAACAATTCTGCAACTTGTTGTGATTTTCATTTTGGATAACTTAGATCACAATTAGTAATTAGACTTTGCACAAAAATTGTTATGCTTTAGTTTGAAGATACACGAGAGGTGGTGTTGACAACTTTACTATATGACATCAGTGACACATATATAAAAAATTGCCAACAAACGCAAATTTGAAACAACTTTTTTCCCAACTTTTTTCAAACCTAAGCCTTATCGCCAATCGGAAAAAATCCATTGATTATCCTTTTCTGATGCATTGTGGGATCCATAACGGGGCAGATTTTGCACTTTTGCGATCCCACAATGCAACAGAAAAGGATAATTAATGGCTTTTTTTTTTGATTCGCGATAAACCTTATTGGCACCATTGTTTGTAGAATTGCCCATATACTATTGTAATATCGCCTCACTAGGCCATTGGTAGTGTTAGTTAAAGGTATATTATGTGATCTTTCCAGGGAACGCCCTCAACATCAAAAAAAAAATTGAAAGAAGATTTTCTTGCAGATTTACATTTCTGATCATAAATCGTACATACATTCCAAGTTACAGGGCGATACGATTCTTAATTACTTCAAAATCATAATTTTAGAGTGAAAATAAACTGTCGGATAACACCGACAGTTTATATTTTCACTCTAAATTCACTCTAAAACCATGATTTTGAGGTAATTAGGAATCGTATCGCTCTGTAACTTGGAATGTATGTATGATTTATGATCAGAAATGTAAATCTGCAAGAAAATCTACTTTCTAAAAAAAAATGAATAGAGGGCGCTCTCTGGAAAAGATCACATAATATGCCTTTAGTTAGTGTGGGTTTCTCATGGCTGCTACCCTAGAATGGGGATGTTGACTTTGGCCCACAAAAAGAAAAGAGTTTATTTGTCAAATGTTGCGAAAAGTTTTATATGGTGACATTTTTTAATTTGATGTAATTACAACAACATATTACCCTGCTACATAATGATATGATACACGTTTTGTTTGTAAATTATATTTCTAACATATCGAGGGTTGAGCGCCAGAAGGCCGTAACTCAAAAAATGCTATTTTGAGATAATTCACTTTCAAATATTTGGGACTCATTATAATACACTGAAGCACCCAACTTATAATTCTAATTTAAGTCAAATTTTAATTTGACTCTTAAAGGTAGATGACCCGATCACATTCCGATTTTAAACTTGAATTTTTCTATTCTACATGAAAGGTCATCCTTAAAAAAGTTGTGTTCCAAAGTTTGAGTTGCATAGCTCTAATGGTTCTTATTTTAGACGCACAAGATGCTGTGAACTGTACCCATTGAGTAGTACACAAACTATGTCGGTGGTTACCACCATTCGCGGTAATTCGACGGTATTTCATCGATTTCTCCGTAATTATACTGATTTAGGCCGTCAAATTTCAATATGATGATGAGAAAAATACAAGCTTTCTTATGATATGAAAATCTCCGTATGTTTGAAATAATTCTGTGTTACGAAAATGTGATCGGGTCATCTACCTTTAAAAGAGTGTTTATGAGTTATCTCTTTATGGTTCTGAAAATCTAGGTTACATGTATATTGATTATTTTTGTACCAAAATATTAATTTGCTCAAAAGTTGAGTTATGGCCTTCTGGAGCTCAACTATCGATATGTAACAAAGGATTCAATGTGAGACTAATTAGATTTTATATTGCTGTACAAATTATTAAAATATGACAATATTTTAAATGATTCATCATTTATGTGTGTCTTTTTGTTTTTGAAAGTGGATGTTTGGTTCTAAAAACAGGCTAGTTATAAATCAATCTTAATTACCAGTGTCATTTTGACTGATATATTTGAAACTATTTCAATGTTGGCAGTTGACAGCAAATAGAAAAACAAATAAACAGGAAACTGTTACAAAAATTGATTAAACATCTTGGACAAGGTTAGAAAAGTTCATAAAAAACAGTTTATTAATGGCGTCTTTGAAGCATTCAAGCATGTTTCGGTGCATTTTTGGGTATCAAACACATTGTCACTGAGCAGCACACACAAAGCAATGATATCCCATAGGAAACTCAATTTGCTACAACTTTTTTCATAAGGTGTGGTTACTTGACACTGTCTGCAGACGACATTCCAAAATTACACAAAATGTTTCAAAAATATTACAATTATTGAATTTCATTATTATATTTGGAATCACCATGAGAAATGTATTGACAAGTACAAACATGCCTAGTATTGGTTTAGTAATCCTTGAGATAGACCTTGAAAGGTTTCTGAAAAATCTGTTTTGTATAATATGGTAAAACCAATAGCCGCATGGAAAGTGTTAAAATATAACTTGAAGAGTATCCACTCAATTTTTATGATATGCCAAATTACAGGGACGAAATTTGCTTGCTTAAAACTCATCTTGGCTTTTCGGTACAGATTATTGATTATGAACTAGCTTACATAAAAGAACCTGGTCAGGAACTTTAGGTGTAAGTCTTTTAGGCTGTTGCTACGTCCTAGTTATAAGCCTAGACAGTCCAGGTAAAAAGCAGGGTTAAGGTGACAACCTCTCCCCCCCCCCCCCCCCCCCCCCCCCCCCCTGTTCTACGGGCAACGAGGTAGACTCGGTCAGTTGGGGATATTTTTGTGGGTTTCATAGGTTGTAACATAATCCCCATCTGAAAAACAGTACTGCATAATGTGATATGCTCCCGGATATGCTTCTATACATAAATCAATTTCTATGCATTCGCTGACATGTATAAAAGTTGTTATCATCTGTGTCAATCCACTCTCAAAAACTACACTAATGCAGATTTTGGGTTATTTTATAAATACGACACATGACTATCGGCCCAAGCAACCCTTGGCACAGATTCAGGTTGAAAAAGACACCTGTTACATTTCTGTAAGGCTACCATACATAAATTGCCATGGCAACCAAAGCCAAAAGACAAAAACTCAACAAAAGTGCAGGTGATACCTCTTCCTCAACAAATCAAGGAAAACAAAATACACAACTCACAGCTCGGTTGACAACACCTAGTCCAAATGGATCCAAAATGGCCGATGATTTCTTGGAACTGACGGACTCGTTGAGTACCGATTTACAACAACTGAAATTCACAGATCCAGTGGCGTACCTATACAACCCACTGGAGTATGCACATGAGCCTCATGAAAATTTTGTGAGAAAGTTCTGCAACTCTAAAAAGAAAGTGCTGCTGATGGGGATGAACCCAGGACCTTTTGGGATGGCACAGAATGGGGTAAGGATAAGTTGTTGGTATATCCTTGGTGTAAGACATTCCTAAGTTAAACTATTGGCAAGACCCCATTACGGAATAAAGCTGTGTAATCCATTAATCCATCAATACAGGATTTTGTGCTAGGTTCATTCTGTGCTGTCTTACACCAAGGAAAAGGATTTGGGAATGCATCTCCAGGTGAGGGGAGGCAGTTAACTTTGACCTGGATAATGAATTCTACTTATACCAAGCTTTGACATGTACGGACCGACCATGTAAACAAACAAACAAACAAACAAACAGACAGTGACAGGGATGATCAGGCAGTGACTCAAATTTAGGGGTAATTCGGTGAGAGGTTTTACACACAAACAGGGATCAGTCAGTTATTTAAATGAGTCGTTAGTTGAGGATAGCTTAAGAGAAGGTCATTGGATGAGGATAGAGTACAAAAGGGGGTCGTGCATAGGCATCAATGGAATTAGAGGTCAGGGTTTATTCCATAAAACTTGAAATATCTTTAATAACCCTAACAGCAATGTATTTGTTATGTATTTTTGAGGAGTGTAACCAACATGTAGTGAAATAGCTGCAGTGGAGGGAGGTATTCCAGCGGTGAGGTTTGCGCATCAGTTCTTAATACATTTATTTAACCTTCTATCATTTGTTATACACAGGTTCCTTTTGGTGAATATGATTTTGTCATCAACTGGATGAAGATTACTGGTAAAGTTGGGAAACCACCAAAAGAGCACCCCAAACGCCAGATCCTTGGAATGGACTACCAACGAAGTGAAGTAAGCGGCTCCCGCTTCTGGAATCTATGGAAATCTCTATGTCAAACCCCAGAGGCATTTTTCACTCATACCTTTGTGTACAATTACTGTCCTCTTGTGTTCATGACCGACACAGGGAAAAATATCACGCCTCCGATGCTTAAGATTCATATGCGTGAACCGTTGATGAAAGTTTGTGATGATTTCGTATGCAAGATGATACAACTACTCGGCATTGAAGTTGTTGTCGGAATTGGAAAATTTGCACAGGAGAGGACTCGTAAAGCGCTGAAGAATGCCAAGATTGAGGGCGTTAAAGTTGTGTCGATTATGCACCCGAGTCCCATTAATCCAGCAGCCAATAAGGGTTGGGATAAAATTGTTATTAAACAACTCACTGAGCTTGATCTGATGCAGTATTATAAGCCACCTGCAACACTCTGATTTTTGTAAAAAATAATATACATTCAGACATTTTCAAATCTTCAAATCCCACAATGGTATTCTGTTGTCTGGGATCAGGGATAGGGGCCACCCCTCTGAACAACAATGAACTGGAGTGGGAGTTAGCACAATACAGTACAACATACTTTCTGCAAGTCATGACCAAATACTATGTGACCCGTCACATCAAAACATACCTCTTGGGGTCTTTTATCCAATGTTTGATTTTAACATCATCAAAACATCTAAATGTCAGACACATAACTCTATAACTACATTCAAGCCAGGCTGGATTACCCATATCATCATCTGCATCGGCGTATATCTTGTCGCCGTTTTTGGAGAACTATTTAACGAATAAGTTACTGTCGACGCCTGTATGCTAACATCGAATTCATTTCAGCCAGTGTTTACATACTACCAAGGACACCAGCTTTTTCACCACCAACAGTAAGTCCACCTCCCCTCGACTCTTGATACTGAGTCTACAACAACCCCATCACTATAGTCTATTTGGCCATCACGAGACAATGACATAACTGCATATTCTACTAATTGCAGTACAAAACGCGCGCGCCTACTCGAGGCGCTGGCATATACACACTAGCGTTGAAATACGGAAGATACATACGCGTGCGTAAAAGCTGCACCTGTTAAGCTACGGCACTGTCCAGAGGAAGCCAAATAGAGTATAGACTGTTGTTGTCGACTCTTGATACCAATCTACATCAACCCCATCACTGAGACCGATGTCATCCCGTTCTTCACCATTGAATTCATCAACAGTACATCCACCACGATCTTCACGACATGTTACCTTCAGCGAACCTTGGGAGCCTAGGATCGCTGAAAGTCAACTTTGAGTGCTCCAGACTCTCCTATTTACTGGTTGAGATAACCCTTGTTTGATCAATCTGTCAGACTTGTCTCCTGACCCATCGCCGTATTCTACTTGTTAATCTGCCACCTTGGAATGGTTTCAACTTGTCACCGCCGACTTGATGAACTATTAGAACATTCTACAACGCCGTTCACCTGAAGAAAAGTCTGTGCCTGAAACGCAAACTTAACACTTTCCACGCGGCAGTCGTCTGCAGACGACATTCCAAAACTTCACAAAATGTTTCAAAAATGGCAAAATTATTTAATTTCTTTACCATATTTGGAATCACCGTGAGATATGCATTGAAATAAGTACAAACATGCCTATTATTGTTTCAGTAATCCTTGAGACAGAGTATAGACCTTGAAAATTGGGAAAGGTTTCTGAAAACTCTGTTTAGTATTTGGTACAACAAATAGCCGCGTGGAAAGTGTTAAGTTTCCAGACTCCCCCAACTTTCGCTGACAGCTTTTGCAGTGTTCCAGCATCTTCAAAGTAAAGTTGCTATAACTCCAGTGTTTTCCAAACATTTTCTATGAGTCATGTCGTAACAGTGGTGACAATATCTGGCTATTTAGATATTGTGCCTAGCTTACAATCGACCGAAGATCTGTTTTCATTTGGCTGCTTTTGCTTCACATGAATCGGAGTTGATTATGTTTAAGGACCTCACACATTACCCTGTTTCGACGATAGCCTGTAATGGTTTAAATTCCCTGACTTCAAGAACAAAAGAGAGCTTTCGTCACAAGATACCTCCGAAATTGATCAATACTCGATTGTAAATTCTAGTTATGGTTATGAAAAATGTAAGTGTGATATAGTTGGTAAAGCAAAACCAATGAAATTGGACTACACAGTTCAAAAGAAAACAGCATAATTTCGCAGGCCTCGTTCTTGATTCATGCACTCTATAGCCATTTCAATAATCATATTTATGTTACTAAAAACAAATTTTATGGTACCATCACCTTAATCTAGACGCATACTATTTAGGCATACTAATTATTATTCATCATTCATCAGTCTACCCAGTAAGGCGAGGGTTGATGGTGGCTCGCGTACAAACACCACATTCTGTGGATGGACACTGGGGCTCCGAGTCGCATGTTATTATTTAGTATTTACTCCTGTTTTATTTGGTTTATGGATATTGTACAGACTGTAACAAAAAAAGTCATACAATTGCAATTATATTTTTCCAATTTTTAAATTGTGCCATTTCAAAATTGTTTACAATCTTTGATAAGTTATGTGTTGACTACCAGAATAATTTTATTTGGTCTTTTTAACTGCTTTTATTTCAAAATTATAACCAATCTTCTAAGTCGTCTAGAAATGGGGTTGGCCACTTTCAGCATAGAATACAATCTTGTTTATTGAAATTAAATGGTTAGGGTATCATGCAGGAATCATTAAGAGACTTCATATTTCTTTGTCATCTAGTTTTATTTCATTTCAATATATGAATTCATAATTTTTATTAATAAATTATAATATCTTGATCAATTTCTTTGAGTCCATAATTGAAATTGCTCATTATTCCTTCTGACATGGTACCCATCCTGAAACCACCATAGACGAGATATGGAGCCAATCTGGTTTAACAGGTATTTTCCTTGTGTTAACTCAAGTATCACTGTGTTGTTAAACAGATCAAGGTAGCGTTTTTAAGCATTCATGTTCAATCGCTGAAGATGTGTCCAATAACAGTTCCATCACCAAAGATTCCTGCCCGAACAAGCACCTTGGGCTGTCCACTTGAAATGAACCATTGTCTCACAAGAGCGTTCTATACCTGTATTCATGATTTGATTCCATTCATACTGTTCTTCCTAGTGATTTAGTCAAAGTGGCCCAGGTAATTTTGCAACTACTTTAGACAATTGTAGACAAAGCTTATTAAAAAGCTGAGAAAATCTCCTTTGAGAAATATTAAAAATTGAAACAGAAATTACTTTGGAATTATTTTCAACAATTTTTTCAAAATTTTATAACTTTTTTTTGGTTACAACCTGTATGTGTCATGTTCCCTGTTTTAATATTCCGTGTAATCATGTTAATAAATACTCACACCTTATGTACTTGTATTCCATGTAATCGTATTCTAGTAATATTTTATTATGTAATCTTATTCTCTGTAATCTTATTTGTAATATATGTAATTGTATATAGTCCTATGTAAGTCGATGTTCAATGTTAAAACGGCACACCTGCAGGCCACTTCCATTTTTATGAAGGCAGCGTAAAGCAGGGGCCTAGCAAGGTACCAAAAAATGGCCATTCTCAATTCCCCCGACGTACCAACAACAAAATAGTAAAAGGTAGCACCACTTTTTTTGCAGTCACCTCGTGAATTTCACGTAAGTGTAGGGGGAGGGGTAAGGTCAAAAAAAATTGCACGGTCAAAAAAAAAATTGCAGTCATGCAGTGCCCCCCTCAGAATTGGTATTGGTGCGATTTGTTGTGTACTTTTGACCAATATTTTATTGAAAACCAATCACTTTCCCCCGTTTCTTCTCATTTTTTCCCCTTCTTCTCTTTTTCTTTCTTTGCAAAAAAAGTGGGGCGGCTATAGCCACCCCAGTTGCGACGTGCCTGGCGCAAGGGAATACTAGAGTTTGCATATTTCGGATGTTTTGTCAATGTTTCGAAAATGAGTGTTATTTCGAAACATTGACAAAGGTTAACCCCAAGCAACTTGGTAATGTTCGTGATAACCAATATAAAAAATTTAAAAAAGTGAATTTTAGTTATGCTATTTTCAGAAATGACAGTCTAATATGCATTGAGCATACAAACGTCCGAAACCGTGAGCTACCTTATTGTGAGTTACATTATCAAGTATAGAAGACTATCCTCATTTTATCCCCCATAATAATATTAGTATTGATTTATGCCCGGGGGGGGTACTCGGATTTGGTTTGGTCGGGGGTGTGCCGCTGGAGATTCAAAACCCATACCCATTTTTAGGGGTGATTTTGGAAAAATAGGTACCGGTACCCATTTTTAGGGGTTTTGCTTCATTTTAGACCACATTTTTGCAAATTATCGGGAAAATAGACCTAATTTTTCAAATTTTCGCGAAAATAGACACAAATTTCGCGAAAATAGACCAATTTGTACAAAGTGACCCCATTATTAGGGATTTCCAGCACAAAATCATACCCCATGTTTAGGGATTTTGTGCCCAAAAAGCTACCCATTAGAGCGGCACACCCCCGTATACCGTCTTGGGTGAGTACCCCCCCGGGGATTTATGGTGCATAAAAAGCGTAAAGCATGCACATGGCATATATCTTTAAAGAAACAATGTAAACATGTTAACCCATCCTGCCATTCATTTATGGATAATGTAGCTCACAAATTACATAATGATAATGTACGAGTATAATCATGATTCTCTTATTTCAATACACCTTTTTGTGTGCAACATAAAAGGTTATCAGTAACATCTCAAACAATTCTGCAACTTGTTGTGATTTTCATTTTGGATAACGTAGATCACTAATTAAACTTTGCACACAAATTGTTATGCTTTAGTTTGAAGATACACAAGAGGTGGTGTTGACAACTTTACTATATGACATCAGTGACACATATATAAAAAATCGCCAACAAACGCAAATTTGAAACAACTTTTTTCCCAACTTTTTTCAAACCTAAGCCTTATCGCCAATCGGAAAAAATCCATTGATTATCCTTTTCTGATGCATTGTGGGATCCATAACGGGGTAGATTTTGCACTTTTGCGATCCCACAATGCAACAGAAAATGATAATCAATGGCTTTTTTTATTATTCGCGATTAACCTTATTGGCACCATTGTTTGTAGAATTGCCCATATAGGCCTACTATTGTAAAATCTCATGGCTGCTACCCTAGAATGGGGATATGTTGACCCTTGATGGGTAACTTTGGCCCACAAAAAGAAAAGAGTTTATTTGTCAAATGTTGAAAAAAGTTTTATGGTGACATTTTTTTAATTTGATGTAATTACAACAACATATTACCCTGCTACATAATGATATGATACACGTTTTGTTTGTAAATTATATTTCTAACATAATATCGAGGGTTGAGCGCCAGAAGGCCGTAACTCAAAAAGTGCTATTTTGAGATAATTAACTTTCAAAAAAATTGGGACTCATTATAATACACTGTAGCACCTAACTTTTAATTCTAATTTTAGTCAAATTAAGAGTGTTTATGAGTTATCTCTTTATCTGAAAATCTAGGTTATATTGATTATTTTTGTACCAAAATATTAATTTGCCCAAAAGTTGAGTTATGGCCTTCTGGCGCTCAACTATCGATATGTAACAAAGGATTCAATGTGAGACTAATTAGGTTTTATATTGCTGTACAAATTATTAAAATATGACAATATTTTAAATGATTCATCATTTATGTGTCTTTTTGTTTTTGAAAGTGGATGTTTGGTTCTAAAAACAGGCTAGTTATAATCAATCTTAATTACCAGTGTTATTTTGAATGAAATATTTGAATCTATTTCAATGTTGGCAGTTGACAGCAAATAGAAAAACAAATGAACAGGAAACTGTTACAAAAATTGATTAAACATCTTGGACAAGGTTAGAAAAGTTCATAAAAAACTTACTTCTTCAACTAAACACATCAACAAAAATAGGCCCCCTCTCGGCAGTTTGTTAATGGCTTCTTTGAAGCATTCAAGCATGTTTCGGTGCATTTTTGGGTATCAAACACATTGTCACTGAGCAGCACACACAAAGCAATGATATCCCATAGGAAACTCAATTTGCTACAACTTTTTTCATAAGGTGTGGTTACTTGACACTGTCTGCAGACGACATTCCAAAATTACACAAAATGTTTCAAAAATATTACAATTATTGAATTTCATTATTATATTTGGAATCACCATGAGAAATGTATTGACAAGTACAAACATGCCTAGTATTGGTTTAGTAATCCTTGAGATAGACCTTGAAAGGTTTCTGAAAAATCTGTTTTGTATAATATGGTAAAACCAATAGCCACATGGAAAGTGTTAACATATAACTTGAAGAGTATCCACTCAATTTTTATGATTGATATGCCAAATTACAGGGACGAAATTTGCTTGCTTAACTTATCTTGGCTTTTGGGTACAGATTATTGATTATGAACTAGCTTACATAAAAGAACCTGGTCAGGAACTTAAAGTGTAAGTCTTTTAGGCAGTTGCTATGTCCTAGTTATAAGCCTAGACAGTCCAGGTAAAAAGCAGGGTTAAGGTGACAACCCCCCCCCCCCCCTGTTCTACGGGCAACGAGGTAGACTCGGTCAGTTGGGGATATTTTTGTGGGTTTCATAGGTTGTAACATAATCCCCATCTGAAAAACCGTACTGCATAATGTGATATGCTCCCGGATATGCTTCTAGTCATAAATCAATTTCTATGCATTCACTGACATGTATAAAAGTTGTTATCATCTGTGTCAATCCACTCTCAAAAATTACACTTAATGCAGATTTTGGGTTATTTTATAAATATGACACGTGACTATCGGCCCAAGCAACCCTTGGCACGGATTCAGGTTGAAAAAGACACCTTTGGCGATTTTGATACCCCTTACCACGACGGCGTTGTGGTTGAAAAAGCACCCTTATTCCGCATTTTGTTCACGCAAATAATTACAACAATATACTTGACTGCCTCCCCCTCCCCTGGGCATTCCTAAACCTCATTGGCAGCCATTGCTGGGTCCATCCTATTTGAAATCGCCTAAAGTGATGCCAACAAAAATTGTGACGGGAATAAACTGTATTTGGCAACCCCTTATTGTTACCAATTTAAAAATAATTAAAAATGCAAAACAATACAATATTGATTAATAAGGCAGATCTTACACCAAATTGGGCACTCACATCGTCAGTCTGGTGATAATTGTCCCCCAGTATGCCGACTGAATTAAGTCTGACCATCACTTGACAATTTTGTAAAAAAACAGTAACATAGCCCATGGACTGAAAAGTCCATGCATAGCCCTCCCTGCTTCCTCTTCACTTTTTGAAGCCCAGTGCTATGAGAATCTATTCTAATAATTAATAGTGGCCTAGACATCTTCCTAACTAAAAAGAGCACTGGAACTAATAAAGAGAAAGTTGCATAAAATACAAAAATATATGAGAGACATACACAAACTGCATATCAGAATACAGAATTAGCATGGGAAGTAAGCGTGAGTGCATATTTAATGTTTTACCGTGTGTATATTTGACCTGGAATGATTAAAAGAACACGAATTCATAAAATCTCAATTTAGTATTAAAACAAGGTGTCCGCATCCGTCTGTGGTTGTCACCACTCAATTAATACCGCGCCCTCAATCAATCAAACAATGCTATAGGGCGCTTAGATAGAGAGCCCAATTGGGCTACTACATCTTTCATTGCAAAACAGTGGTGAAAGGAAATTGTTGAGTAAATTTTCCCCTAAAGTGGGCTAATATTTAGGTAACACTGCTGCACCGGCAAATTTTGTTCAACCGTTCATTTTTGTTTTCTCCCGCGGGTAGTAGATTAAATAAAGCCAGAAAATCGACATTTAATCAAATATGGAGCCGATGACTTTAGGATCCCCGACACATGCACATAGCCATCACAATGTACAAGCCAGTTTTAGTCATAGTGGCCAATTTCTGCCAGGTATTTGAAGTTTATTTACGTTTCCTAAGTCAAATGCAATTTTTGATCTTCCGAATTCTGCGGGTAGCATGAAATTGATTCGCTGTCAATGAATAGGCCACTACACAGGCCGAGCACCGAGCACTAAACAGACTTTGACAATGGTCACCATGTGATCTGGGGGTATTTATAATTTTTTATTCAATTTCGTCATCAAGGCGTACGGCGTCTCATTTTAACCTAAACATGATTTTTTTTGATTATTTTGATTTGAACACGCAACTTTTATTAATAAGTTTAACTTTTATTTTAACGCACGTCATAAATAAATAAATTATATGAAAATGATACAAACGCCTGTCTTTTTTAATTTGACGGCGCGCATCAGTTGCGTTGCTGAATATTGCAATTCGGCGCAGCCCCCCCCCCAAACATACAGTTCATAGGTAGTACAGGAAACCCATACGTTGGTCTTTTTTTTCTCTTTTTTTTCTTTCCCTACCAACGTATGGGGAAATTGTTTTGCGAGAAACTGTCAATTTCATTTGCTGTATGAAGTGAATGGAGTGCATCTCAAATGATTTGCGGGGTGAATTTAGTCTCATTCCCAACGCCAACATCTTATACGCACATCACTTTTTTACGAACTTACGAATGTATTGAAACGAGTCTATTATAATAAAACATGGCGCCGATTTCGATAAACATCGTGAGTGCCGTTAAAGTGAATTGGTTTAGAATTTCACCTCAAATTCCAAGGGAATATTGCATTTGTACAAAATATTAAACGAATGGCAAGATAGATGAGAAAGAGTAGATAAGAACAAGCACAAAGAAGTGTGTTTTTGAGCTCTGGTAAGCGATACAGAAATTAACACGAAAATCATATTTAGAAGGAGTCATACTTAGGATGGGGACAGATAGTGAAACATGCAAAATACCCTATGATGAATAATACCAACTGATGACAAATATCACTAAGTATGATTTGTTGTACTAGTTCATAGGTAAGCATGTTCATAGAATTTTGAAAATAAATTGATCTCTTTGAAAATGGATTACATGGAAACAAAGTATTTTACAATAAAAAATGATGGTTCAACCTTGTCTGCAGGCTGAATAATAAAAAAGTTATAACCAAAAGTAGTTTAAGTCATGCACATTTTAAAACCATTTTAGGTAATTAAAGGGTTTACTTTCATGATGTCTAGTTGCTTGTGTGTGGTTATTTAGACATCAGTGAATACATCCTAGCCACATCGCACTACATCGCTGTATTTAAAAGAGGTAAACATGAGTTTTCTACATATTTTGGTCAAAAATGTCGCCCTCTATAGTCAATGATATGAACATCCCTATCATAGGGGCGAGGTGGCGCAGTCGGTTAGAGCGTCGTAACACTGCTGTGCATCATACTTCTGTTGGTGGATCGTTTGAGCTTGAGTTCAATACAATACACTAACACTATACATAACTTCACGTACCTATTGCTTGCAATATAGCCCCTGGTTTCAAAGCCGATACAAATGTGTCACAGCAGCGAGTAATTTTTCACGGAAATATTTCTTGAACACCGCAAAGCTTAGACGTTTGCAAATAAGATTATCAGTAATACGTTTTCCTACAGTGCATTCCTATACATACCTTATTTTTAAAACCGAACAACTGAAGCAGAAAAACAGCGCATTATCTGAGGTGTGAAAATGAAAATTTGTGAATACATGTCGTCTAAACGGATTAAGATAGCGACTTCATTTGTGTGTACCACCTGTGTCTCTTCAACAACTGTCAAAGTACTGTCAAAGTCCCCGAATTCCACGCACTGATTTGTCGGAACGCAGATAGTCAAAGCAGTATAAACCGTATACTCCATGTAAGTATTTATAGGTGTTTTTTTTTAAATTTATCTCATTAGACCTCATCAAGGTTTCAGAAATACAACAAAAACATATAAAACAATGCAAGAGATGAAATAGAATTCATATAAAAAATACATACAAGAACTTTATAAAGTGATTTATTAAATTATTTCGGCGAAATTTAATGGCGAAAAATTCATGAACTATACGGTATATCCAAGCGAATGCAAAATATTGTACACGTGGCCGGTGCCACTGTAAACAGCCTCGATTTGCGAGTCACATCGCGCGTCCCATTTGCCTTTTAAGGACTCTCGTATCATAGCGTCGCCCTCGATTTACGAGTCACATCTTGCAAGGCTCAAGATAACAGTTTTTTAACCGGGAGCTACCTTTTTTCAAAAGTAGCGCCCGGATCATAGGATTTATTGAGAACCAGGAGCTACTTTCAGTCTACCGGGAGCAAACTTTTTATTAACTCGTATTGCCAAATTGAAATTCGATGTCTTAGGCAAGCTTACCGATCATCAACGGGCGCTGGTTTGGACAAAATATCAGCGCTCGGTTGTTTATTTTTCAGCTTTACCGGGCGCTATGGCAGGAGGACCGAGGGGTAAAAATCGCCCAGCGCCCGCTTATCTTGAGCCTTGACATCTTGCGTAATCCACGCCCATATGCATATATGGGAGGCTCTTGTTTTGCATATTCATTTTGACCCGGCTGACCTCGTGACGTTCTCAAAACAATGTCGCCGAATCATGTGTTTTTCCGACCACACCATTTTCTTAAAATACAATTTGACGACGATGTAATCCACCGATTTTCATGTTTGAATTATATTTGTAACTCTGAAGTATTTGCTAAGCCCAAGTGACATTTTCTAAGACGTCAAATGTAGCCTGGACGGTAAGTGCATACCACTGAAAATTGGGTTTATATGCCACCACACAACACGGGGGTTCCGTCACGATCGATCCCGGGGTAGAATTCGCGTGTACACTAACACAGCCTTGTCCCCATGCCTCCTTCATACCGTTCAGAGTTCAGACTGAAGTAGGCATGTTTGGAAGAGCTATCCCCGAGCACGTTAATCTTCAATCTTCAAAGTGTTGATCCTAAAAAAAAGGTCACAGACTCCTTCTAAAAGAGTAGGGGATCATCCCGGTCTGTACTGTACGCTCATGTCTGTATTCCTAGGTTCCAGGGATACCTTGTCTAGTTGCTGACAGGCGTTGACGAGTAGTTGCATAGATGTAGATGTTCCGTTACAATACTAAGCTTCACTCAGCTTGTCCAAGGACCGATAAACATCATTCATGTCGTGCTGATGTGCAGGGTGCAATAAACAAAGATGTGCAAATAAAAGTAGCATCAATTTGATACAGCATTTTAGATACATTTGGTGTATTTTTGCAGATCATGAGATAAGTCATCTTCAAGATTGTTGGCGCTTGTCGTATGCACGCTTTTATTTATGCTAATAATGAGTGAGCGGTATCTGTATCAGATAATCAATCAGAGTATCATAATGAGTGTGGGGTACAGCAATTTAGCAAATGGGATATAAAAATGTTGCAGGCGCCATTGTGACTTTAAGCAAACTAAACTGGTTTATTGGTTTCGACAAGCATAATGTATTATATTGTTAACTTCTATGATTTACAAGATTGTAAAATTAATACAAGTAGCTGTTGTACATACTACTGGATTGGATGTAAATATTGACTTACACTTTCTGGTCTCTTAAATTATTTACAATAATAAAATTCTCTCAGCTGCAGAGTGACCAAGTTTCAGTCAAAAGTGAAAATCTTGCGTGCGTAGAACGAGTCGCTAGCAATAATTCAAACCTTTGACCGCAGTGATTTTTGAACCAAAGGTCAATGAATGTTTAAACAGCATCTAAGATCAATAAATCTTTTTTACATCTCGTTAATTGTTAATGAAATATGAATATATCAACCTGATGTCTATGATGATATATGCAAAAGATTCACTAACCTAAATGTTGTTTTAGTTTTATAATAAACACACTTGAGTTTCAGACAATATCCCATCTAGTAATCATGTTTGAAACCGTCTTCTTTCCTAAATCACAGTGTCCTACTGTGCAGGGTTTGTACAGCAGAGTTCTGCCACATAAATCATCACTAATACTAGTACTGTAGATGAGTGCTATTAATTCCTTATAGCACTCAGTAGCTCTTCGTGCTATAAGTCGTACTAACTAAACATACTTGAGTTTCAGACGGTATCCCATCTAGTAATCATATTTGATATCGTCTTCTTTCCTAAATCACAGGTTATCTAATGGGAGACCCTATGCCATCCGTCTCCCCATCCAGTAGCCGTGTTTGGTCAAGAAGCACCAGTCCAACCAAGGCCATGACTCCATCAAATATAGGGGCAAGAGATTCATCATTGATAAGGACAGGGGACAGCCGAGCCCAGAGGGCATCAGTTACCCATACCCCAAAAGGCAAGGATGCAGCGCCCCCTGTAGCAGGTCTGTTTGATAATATGGACACATTGAAAGGTAGCCCAGCTATAGGATTGGGGGCGTCATACATGGGTACTCCTGATAGGAATCCGCTAGAATTTAGTCAGCATGGATTACCTTCTACACCAAGAACGCCTGCGCCACAATTGCAAATGTCAGGTAAGGTGATCTAGAAATAAAATGCAGTGTTTAGGCTTTAGGGCGACAGGTCGTCACACAGTGCACAATGAGAATAAAATGCAGGGGCTACTAGCTCATTGCTATGTGGTTCTCTAGGCCATAAGGCTGGGTTTTGAAGTTGTTCTAAGTAAAGAACTCTAAATTGTGAATATCATGTAAAATTGTTCTTTTTTGATCAATTTTCACCTTGAACCTCTTGTTGAATTGAAGTCTGTTGCATACTACCCTTGGGGAGGGCTCAAATGTCACCATGGCCATTGCCATGCCCTTTTGAGGTTTTGCCTAGGTGCGGGACCATGCCCTAGACCTTTGTTAACTTTTAAGGTATTCTTGACTATTTGTTGGCCTTTAGTGCCCCAATTTGTTCAGAATCAGTGGGCTTTGAAATTGGGTGCACTCAAAAATTAAAATTTGAGCCCTGCCCTTGGGATGTGGGAGTTGTCTTCACACTTTCAACATCATCGTCGCTGCAATAACAAAACCTTGTATCTCAAAACAGTGAAATGTTCAGGAAAGCAAACAACAGCCCTGTCAGTGGTGTAGCTCAGGGGGGGGGGGGGGGCAGGGGGGGGCAAATGCCCCCCCTGACAGAAAAAGCCCATTTGTGCCCCCGCCCCCCAGCCCTCTAAAAAAAATAAAAAGGAGGAAAAAATATGGGTATATTCAGCCCAAATAGTCCAAAAAGGCAAAATAGTACATGTACTGTGCGATTTTTTTTGACCGTGCAAAAATGTTTGAACCTCACCCCCCCCCCCCCCCCCCCCCACTTACGTGAAATTCACGAGTTGGTGACTGGGAAAAAATTTGGGGGCAACCTTTTACGAAAATTTCAGAAATCTTGCCCCCCCTGAAAAAAATCCAAGCTACGCCACTGAGCCCTGTCTTGTAATTTTAGCACTATGGCCGCCTACCTTTGACAAGAATCATTAGTACGTACTTATTTTTGGTTATCATTTGCTACAGTAATCATAGTAATAGCTCTGGAAAGACCACACAATGGAGTTGCATAGTTTTGATTTGTTGAGATGCAAGGTTTTGCACAAGATTTTGATAATAACATTCCTTAAATTATTGTGAAAATGTATATTTACTAAACCTCGTAACTGCATATTATATGAGGTTTTGTCAGTACAAGTTGGAAAATCGGGTCTGGCACTGTGGGTTTATCTTTGCTGATTGACATACAAAAACTTACTTACAAGCTACAAATTCACAACCAAAACAAATTTTCGCAAAAAACTGAGATACAAGGTTTTGTCATTGAAGCAACGATATGTTGACACATGACATTAATTTATCAATTTGTACATCATATCATTAATTGTAAAGGTCTATTCAAAACTCTGGTGAGGTCAAATGTATGCGGTACCGTATATCCCTAATAAGCGCCCGCTTAGCAAAGTCATTTTGAGTGGGCGGTTATTTGTTACACAATTACTGCCATTAATTTAGCTAACGTTGTAGAATTCAACAAACTTGAGTAGCACGTTCATACAGAAAACCAAAGTACATTTTGGGGTTTTAAATTTCCTTTTAAAGTGTGTGATATATGAATCATCTACCACACTCATGGTTATGTTAAAGTTAGGGGTCTTTATTCCAAATTAACTAACTATTCAACATGTAGGATAGGGTGGTTGGGTATTTAATTGTTTTTGCTTTTCAAGTCATTCAAAAATGTAAGGGTGGGCTCTTATTATCTGCCCTTTATTAGGGATAATACAGTAATATAATAATAATTCTTGATGATGCTTGTATTTTTATTATTTTATGATGTATCATATTGCAAAGCACTCTGAGGGATTGTGATCCACAGTGCGCTATATAAACACTGTTTTTATTATTATTATTATTAATATTTATATATTAATCTGTAAACTCTTTTATGATTGTTTGCCTTTTCATTGTTATCCCCACTAGGTACCCCTGGTAGCAGTCGACTGTTTTCACCGACACACCAAGCCAGTCAGCACCAGTTTGGTCACTCCCAGGCACCCGCATCCCCAGCTCAGATCGATCCATTCTACACACAAGGTGAAGCTATCACCACTGATAACCAACTCAACGAAACCTGGGTGACCGTATTTGGATTTCCGCCAGCCGCCACATCCTTCATTCTGCAACAATTCTCTCAATATGGCAACATAATGAAGCATGTGGTTGCCAGTAGCGGTAATTGGATGCATCTACAGTACAGCTCCAAGATTCAGGCTAAGAAAGCATTGAGTAAAAATGGTAAAGTTTTAGGTGGTAGTATAATGGTAGGTGTACGTCCATGCATAGATAAACACATCATGGACGGTAGAGATGATGACGCTACAACATCATTTGTTCAGTCACCACAAGAGGGCACTCCTCAAAGATCATTCTCGCTGCGAACTGCTTCCACGGGATCGCAAGAGTCTGACACGCAGAAGAGCACCCCCATCAGGCCATTGACAGCAGCGTATAGGGCGGCTAGTAGTAATCATGAGGTGTTACAAGATGGCGGAACACCACAAAAATCTGCTAATGTTATATCAAAGACACTAGAATACATGTTTGGGTGGTAATCAAATATTTGCAAAATATAGGACCAAATATAATCTATTTTATCAAATAAAAAGTAAAGAGACTGACTATCTTGATATAACTCTTCATTATATACTCTGTTCATCTTCTGCAGTGCAGTGATGCCAGAATGTATTTAGGGATTACAGTTTATTATTATGTGCGTTTCTCTATTAAACCTGGCCCTTATAACCACCTAGGAGAAGTGTGCAATATACACTATTTTATTTGTGTAGCAATTCCAAATATTCATCACATCTGTATGCGATACAATTGGGAAATTGATTGGCAATTGTTCAAAATTGTGTAGCATTTCGCTATGCGAGACCAGATATATTGCGCACTGCCTAGGAGTGTTTGGGGGAATGAAACTAAAACTATCAGGGGAGAAAAATGGGTCAAATAAGAGTGGGGGGATACAGGCGTTTAAGATTTGTTTTCGCATAACATTGCGCCATGAGATTTAGGATGTTGGGAGAAGCGCACGCTATGACGCTACTAATACCTAGAAGAGTATTATTTTATAGTACTCAGGGCTGTTAGGGTTTTAAAGTGGTATTTGTACTTCAGCAATAAAGACAAATCCTGGTACTTGCACATAAATGCTGCAACGCACAACGGTCACTGCACAAAGGTTTATGAACAGAGTAATAGCGCCGTGCCATGAGAAAAGGAAATAATGACCACAAAAAAGGCAATAGATCAACTTTCATTCAATTATTTATCAGTGAATCGTTTAAATATATTGTTGAATTGCATGTTTTCTTTTGAATTCTGTATACCTTATCAACAAGTGAAGAGCTTTGTTGCAAAAGGGCCACCACACTACCCCACATGTTACTCATTTTGCATTAGTGAATTTGCATTGACAAGTCCATGGAATTAATCAAATTATTGTATGGCTGTGTTCATTACTGTTTCTATGACTTGGGTTAGTGCATCCATGCACGCCAATTGAGGCACCAACAATACAAGCCACATTCCACATAATGAATAGCCATCCATTCAATAATGCAAAATGAGTAACAGGTAGAAGTGGATGTAGCCCTTTTGCAACACAGCTCTTCAAGTGCAAATTGGTTAAGAATGTGAAAAGTAAGAAATTGATAAGATTGTTTGCAAAATGTGGTCAACTTTTACTTGTCATGACTCATATTTTGTATAAATGCATTATGTTTTGCGTGCACACATTTTGAATGAAAACAAATATTGGTCATTACTTTCTTTCATCATGGTAGGGCAGAATCATATTACACCTATCTCTGCTATATTGTACTTTTATCTGTTACAAAACAAACTTATCAGGCTGCAATTTTGATAACATTTGTATTGTTATGTGTAAAGTTGTATCTGGCTTGATTTGATTTTAATAGCTGCTTTATTATTAAGTGTGTTAAAATAATTTAAATAGTTGAGAGATAGGCTTTTATGGCAGGTATTCATAATAATAATATAGGTTAAGAGTTTAACAGGTTCGATGTCAGACAAGTTTAAAACTGTCAAGCTTTCGTCAGGATTAGCTCTGACTTCTTCAGGACCAAATTATTATGATAGTGAGCAAAACATAGAGATTGCCACTTCTCTATTATTATCATCATTTGTTTTGTGTTATTTTAGGTGTTTGTTTCTGTGATTTATAGAGAGTTGTAAGTGATCCCTACAGGTGGACAATCTAAAATCTAAAATCACTGAATGGGTATAATGAGAGACACCCTCGGAGGGAGAGGCACTACAAAGGTTGTAATAAATATAGTACACAGTGACTTAAGATTTGTCATTGAATGTTTGCTATGTATGAGTGACACCCCTTCCCCCAGGGGAGCACTTCAGAAAGATAGACACAATCAGTGACGTAGGATTTTAGATTGTATACTTGTAGGAATCACTGACAACTTGACATGAAACTCTTTGATTTTGTGACCTATTAATTTGGCAAATTGTCAATATCCTCAGGGTTGGCATTTACATTTGTTGGGAGTAAAAAAGCACTCCAGCAAGCATAGCAGCGCTCAAGGATATTTGAAATCTTGCCAACTAACAAAAAAATCAAAGGTTTCCATGTACATTTTTATGCTCAATATTTGATGATAGGAAAACTCTACAAGTTTGTGTCTCTAACACCAAGCCGAATAACAAAAAACACTTGCTTCACGTTACTTTTCTGTGCATTTTACAATAAGAAAAGTTTTATTTGGTGTTTTTATTTTCAATACATAGAAGGTAAAATAAATAATTCAATTTGATAAATCAATATCTCATAATGTATGACATTAAAATCAAGTAACTTGGATTGTTAACTTTTAACCGATGTGTATATATTAAGAATATTTCTTGAGTAACATCAGCATGTCTCATCACATGGTCAATCTCAAACTGGTGCGTTCTCCATTAGGCTATATTAAAAAAATATTTTGTCTCAAAGCTCCCGCGCGCGTTAGTTAATTGATGCGCATTAGAAAGAAACAAAGCTTTTTATTTTTATTTTTTTTCAAAACAGAAATTCCAAAGTTTCACTGATTTTTCAGATTTTCATTGATCACATCATTTTAAATACAAAAGGTCACTTTTACAAGGATTTCTATATTTTATATTAAAAAAAACCCCAAGAAATAAAAATTAAAAAAACCCTGAGTTCTGCATTAGGTTTTGAAAAACTGAAGAGTGTTGAGACCAAGACCAAGATTTTTTAAATTATAGCCTTATCCACTGGTTCTGAATGACATATCACCACGCTTAGGTTTTCTCCTATGCTACCTCTGATTTGCTCATATCACGATATACCCCTCTGAGGAACCAATCCAAAAAGACCTTACAGTACACATATCTCTAACTTTGTGACCATGTCCCACATTGGCAAGTTGTATCATATAGGGTGAACCAAAAGTTGTGCACAGATTGAAACGGCCATTTGACCTTGATGTGTGCATTGAACCATGACATTGTTGAATGTTCAAAGCATAGTTAATCTAGTTTATCTTCCCCAAAAATGAAAGTAATCAACTGAAAAATAAGCAAACTGTGACAAGTGACAAGCCGACATCTTTTTCGCACAATATTTTTTGATTCACCCTTTATAACCCAACAATCAACCAATGAAATCAAACATTACAGTACTGTCGAAACCACCTTGGTCGCCCCAGTCATCCGGGTACCTTGTGCCTTTTGCTGTTGACAACCAACCAGACGATTTAACTACCTATTAGTTTTACGGTCTACTCGCCCATACCCAAGGGATCTCGTGATGCTATGTACGCTGTTTAAGAGTCCCCCAAAGAGGCCTTTATTTACCTTTTTGGTTTGAGGTCAACGGCATGTGATGTCACTCTATGGTGACCTATAGGTTGCTGTCACTGCTCATGAAATCTTGACATAAGGCTGCGTTTATTATCATATCATATATTATTATCATATAATATTTGTGTGTGATTTACTGTGGTATGCAATGAATTACCATGTACTGTGTGGCATAGGGTGCAGTTGTCTGTAAAATGTATTATTTTGAGACATGGCATTAGGCATGGAAAAATAAAAACAACTTCACTAATTTTTCTTCGTAAAATCAGAAAGCATTATCCAATCTTAACCACAAAGATGTCATTTCGAAGCATTTCGTTGGTATTAAGACTCAATTTTATTTGAGAGACAACTGTACCCTTTTGCTTCGGCTGTAAACCTGCTGCAGTAGCATTTGATTTGTTTTAAAGCTTCATTTCATTGAGGCTCTAAGTCACATAGGGAATGAAGTACACACCGTGCAGGGCTTGAAATAAGGAAATAACCAGGAGCTACTTTTTACACAAATTTGCCCCTGGTTCTCCCATTTTCCTTCAGGACCAGGGGCTATAAGGGTAAAACCACAGACATTCGAGGGTTTAGTGCAACAAAGGGCTATCTGCATTTCGGTCATTTTGAGAAAAAGTGAATTAAAGATTTATACTATTGTCACCTTATGGTTTTGACAAGCTAAAAGAAATGCCTTCCAAACCTTTTCGATAGGTGAATTTACTATTTTCTCATAATTAGGTTCCTGACCTTGTGCGGATCATTTTGATACCAAAATCTAATTTTGGCCAAAAATGCAGATAGCCCTTTGTTGCACTAAACCCTCTATTTGACATCCTAAAGATGAGTGCAATGCAAGGGGCAATTTAAAATTTGCTCATGGTGACACAATTTACATAAGAACCAGGGGCATTTTGAGGTCTAGCAGGGGTAAATTTGCTCCTGCTTATTTCAAGCCCTGCCGGCACAGGTTGAAACAGACTTTGAAATAAATAAGTCTTATGCATTCTGAAGATTCTGTATTTTTACCTTTGATATTTATTGATTCCATCTGCCATACAATTTACCAATTTTTATTAATATGATTTTACATTTGTGTATATTTAAGACATTTATACTTCGCA
Organism: Ophiura sarsii; assembly: GCA_035610835.1. NCBI lineage: Eukaryota > Metazoa > Echinodermata > Ophiuroidea > Amphilepidida > Ophiuridae > Ophiura > Ophiura sarsii. Next base: position 9,261,190 of record CM069456.1, on the reverse strand, counting down.
TTAAATGCATTGGCTCAGAAAGATTAAGATAATATACATAAGGCCAGGGGAAAAACTGTTCTATGTGCAAGGCTTATTGACCATAATTGTGTATTATACACTGAGCCAAAAAAGAAACTTATAAAAAAAAAAAACTTATACAATTTTAACAGATCACCAAATAAAATTCTGTGCATGAAAATGTACCAAATTTGGATACAATATTACTGCAATGTATTGCTTCAAATGGCAGTCAATAACCAATTGTTTGCTTCAATGACACAAGAGAAATGTGCACTGACCCTATGGTGATCTGTTAAAATTGTATAAGTTTCTTTTTTGGCTCAGTGTATTTGTTTGTCGTTAATTATTGAAAATTATTAGTTGTTGAAAAATTTAAAAATCCAATACAAACTGATGCTTTGTTAAAGTTCCACCCCATAAAACAGTTTGTCATATTTTACGAATCTCGTTTCCAGTAGCCTGGTGCTAAGCATAGATGAAAGGAACCGACAATTTTGAACCCGGTAGTATATTTTAACAGAATATATCGTATTGGAAACCAATCCTTAGCATCATGCTGCCGGAAACGGGATTCATATTTTACCTGCCTTTACTTTATAGCATATATTTATGTGCCTCATATATACAAACAGGCTTAGAATTTCATCAAGAATCCTAAGAATCCATTCTAGTAAAGATTCTCAATAGAATTGCGGGACGCTAAATAAATGTTCGTAAGCTTTTTAGTTTTCCATAGCAAGTTATACAGTGAAAATCTATAGATGAGGTGACCGTTGTTTACATCAGTAGTATTTACAAATTGATTAGCGTCTGGTCTAAAGACATGTTAGAGGTACTAGTCCATGACTACTGCATACATACTATTCGAAAGCAAAACACCCATCACTGAGCGCCAATTTTAAAAGCACATGCCCTTATGGTGCGTACGCATACTGCCGGGCAACCAGATTTAGTACCTGGTCTCTCATTGTGCTTAGGGATGCAGGCCATGACTACTGCACTATTACACCGTAAGCATGGTAAGTAATGATCAATCAAGTGTGAATTAAAGCACCGTTCCCTGTAGGTGCGCACGCATACTGCTGGGCACTACGTCACCAGTCACACCATCTATAGATTCTTGTCAAATTCAACCGTGAGAATCCATTTTCATATACATGTGACAACATTCTGCCCTGACAAAGATGTTAACCATTTCTCTCAAAATTAAGATAAAAGGTGAATTCACACTGACTGCTGGCTGTCAATATGGAGCTAATTAAAAAATATATAGATATTAACAAAATCACTATCCACACGTCTTATGCGCAGCCAGATAATAGCATGTGAACGTTCTTAAAATATACATACATTGAGTTGTACGGGACAAAATGTCCAATAACACAAGGCAAAAAAAAAAAAAATTATCTCGGAACATTTTGCCAAAAAGCTAAGTGCTGTGCAATTTTTTTAATTTTACATAATTGGCTATGCGGTATGTGGGGTTGTATTTGTTTTTTTTATCAGCCATGTTTATTTTGACCGGTTTCCAAATTATGCATATCATTTTCAAGTTGATTCAGAGAACCACAGGGGGAAAAAAGAGAAAATTGCATCGCCGCCGCATAGATCTATGGCTTTTCTACGCACTAAAACCTATTTCACATACCAATGTGTGCTGGTTTCAAAGTTTTTCCATCACCAAGTTCTATATTGTGCAGTTTGCCGTCATATATGTTTTAGGTTTCTCTCAATAGATGTTCTTAGTGAAAGGTAAATCTGTTGTCAATATGGAGTTACTGTTGTATATCTGAGCCTCCCTCCAGTCATATTTTATTTACTGCTGGTATGGGATATAAACTCCTCACAAAAAGTATCGAAACACTTAAAAATGATCAAATATATAACGGCTCGAAAGGGTATGCATTAATCAAAGCAAATAACCAAGTGCATAATTTTGTTCTGCATATTTTGACACCGCAATCGTTGAGATACGATGTCGCGGAGCGGAGTCATTGTCATTTCAATGATTGTGGGTCCAGTTTCAAAAGTGACACTCATCCCTATTGAAAAGCACGAATCTGATCATTCTAAACAGAAATGTAAACCTCTTTCTATAGGATGATATGATTGGATCATATTTGAGTGTTCTGATACTTTTTGTGAGGAGTTTGTTTTTAGAAACAACATTTTGATAATTCAAAGAGTCAATAAATGATGATAAATGTAATGATTATTTCTGTTTCTATGACTATTATTATTTGTGAAGTTGCTCGTACATAATCCTGTCAGCTTTGCAAGCTTTTTTCTACCCATAGATATTGGCCTTAGTTTTGAGAGTGACAGCTTATAACAACCTCTTGAGATAATAGTCTTAGTCTCTTATTGATTAAATTTCAAACCATAATCTCCTAAAACTTTGTCTGAGACTTCAGCAAATGTACCATAGAGGTCCTGCACAAATTTATAGATTGGCTTTATAGAAATAAATCAATCATGCTTCATTCACTGGAATCATGGCGTAATACAGTCCATTCTTTGAATCGATGAGCGATTTTTGAAAGTGACAAACTCGCAAGAATGAAATGAGATTTTTAGATTCTGATAGTGTTGGTGAGTGTAGTTCAGTAATCTGCCATGGTTCCAGTAAACTGCGTCATGCAGGGCCTCTATACTAAATAAAACAGTATATTTGTAACCCTTCACAAATTACTTTAATCTAGTAAACATGTTTGCCTACAATGGGTACATAGCAACACGAGTATCACAACTGAGTCAAACTTGTTTTTTCTTAAACATGGTAGTAGAATCTAACTGCCTTCAGAATTCTTTGCTGGTAGTGAGTTAAATAAATTATTTACATAACTACACGTATATAATTCATGCCACTTGAAAAGTCTTCTGAACGCACCTATACAAGTTTTCATTAAAGGGGCACTGAGAGATGCGTATTGGAGTGCACCCAACATTTTCCTGGAAATCAGGTTTATTGCACCTACGTAATACTAAGGCATATACTAACTACCATCTGAAACCGTTTACCTTAATTCGCTGTCTATCGTGTAAACTTTCACGATTTGGTCATTTCAATATAGATCCTATCAAAATTATCAGCACCACTCCACACATAAATTGGTTCAATCAAATTTCGATCTAGCGCTATCGTTCAACCCTTTTCCCATAAATGATGACACTTCAGGGTTTCTTCGTACCTATCTATTGAAACAATTAATTTGTTCCTACATTTATTTTTCTCAGCAATCTCTCGGTGCCCCTTTTTAAGTCACTGCATGTCTCAAATCGTAATGTAAATATTACACCAATCAATGAGTATAAAAGAAACAACTTTTACTCTTATTAAAGTGATGATCTTTTTAGATGAAAAGAAGTGTGTTCTGCGCAAACTTTTGTGCATGCCATTATAGATGCTTCATATACTAATCAAATTTCCTGAATCCCCTACAAGATTTGTTTGATTTATTGAACTATTATAAGTCTCATACAAAAATATATTTCAAAATAGTCCCATACAAAAATATATTACAAACATTTGTTATCAGTCTTAACCCTAACTGTTAAATTTTGTTGACATTTAAAGGCTTTTCTTTCAGATTAGATTATGTAGCATAATACATTTTGTATTTAAAATATATAAACTGCTCAAAAAAGATTCAGACATTTTTTCAAGCACAATATTTTCAGATATTACGGGATATGGTCATTAAGTGTTATATATCCAGGTACAGCTGATGTTTTCATCTTTACAATGATATCAAATTTGAAGCAATCCCTTGATCCAGTGCTCAGCTACTTGCTTGAGAACATGGAGAGGTCACAATCTGAATGTGCCAAAATCGACACTATTTCGTGCTCAAAAGAACATTTTTGTCGTCTGTTCAATGAAGTGTTACATTGACCACTTACTACAGTGTAGTGTGATGATCTATTGATTTTTAAGCACAAGATAGTGTTGATTTTGGCATGTGGCTGAGCACTGGAACAAGGGATTGCTTCAAATTGGATATCATTGTAAAGATGAACACATCAGCTTTTAAATGATATATTACACTAAATGAACATATCCTGAGATATTTGAAAAAATTGTGATTGAAAAAAAATTCCAAACTTTTTTTGAGCAGTTTATATATTGATGTAGCATGGGTCACCATTTTTACCCTGCAAATTTTGAAATCAAGGTCATTGTTATTTTATAAATCAAAATTTTATAGGAGTTAAACAAAAACAAGCAACATTAATTAAGCAAAGCTATGGGTTTCCTTTCCTATATATGACATATTTTATATATATAGTTTTCTACGGTACAATTTTTTTAGCATAATATTCATCTTTGCATTCCAAGACCTTAGCCTTAATTCTACTGATCTACAATATACAACTACATCCTACATTTTCGTTAAGAATATGAAAATATATAAAACCAATATTTGATTCATAATTTGGCTAATTCTTTTGATATTTTCTTTATGAAGAAATATTTCATAATTTTGTATAATTCAGTGTTTCTATACAATGTATGAAGCCAAGTATTTTATAGCTCCTCAAAGTAGTTTTTGGGTGCCATTCCGTACTGACCAGTACGAGTGACCGTTCCCTCAATCCATCCATCATCCACGATTGTCCCCTCGAATATGTCGTCTTCCTTGAAGCCGACCTCGTCAGAGTCTGCTGCCGTATAGTCGTACAAAGCTTTGAAGTTCATCTGCAAATTGAAATAGACCATAGTATTTATGTCTTTGAATATTAATCTGGTGTTGTGTTTGTTTCGTGGCCTTATGAGTGTTTATATTTTCAAAGTTGTGTGGGATTGTCAGTGAGGAGAGCCCAGTATCGTGGAAGGCAATAAAAAGCTCCAAAGTAGTCAAGTGTTGTTTTAAAGATGCGCAATATTTATTATAAATATCTGACGGTTCGGTCGAGAGACCTTGATCACGGGGTGGAGAGTGTGTGTGATCAAGGCCTCTCGTCCGAAACGTCGGATATTTATAATAAATATTGTGCATCTTTAAAACAACACTTGAGGACTTTGTAGTTTTTTATTCTCACCTAAACAATGAGATGCAACATAGCATCTCTTTTAATAACCATCGCAGAAGGGGATGCACCGAAATTATAAAGGATAATGAAAATGTGCCAAATTAACTTTTGCACTCAAAAGACCACTTAGTCGTCTGTTCAATGAAGTGTTACATTGACAACTTTATTGATTTATTGACACAAAAAGTGTTGATTTTGTCACAATGAGATTGAGACCCCATATTCTCAAGCAAGTTGCTAATGAGCACTAAAACAAGTGATTGCTACAAATTTGGCATACTTTTCCAGTTAGTATGATCTATTACTATACATCATAAATATTCATTAGCTAATCGCGGTTTCCTATTGGTCTATTCCGTTAGCTACGCACTTCAGTATTTAGCCTACTTCCTCGCGTACGGGAGAGACGCATACGCGGGGAAAAATAAGGGTACTACCGCACCCTAGGAGGCAACTACCGCACCCCCTGAACGAAACAGTCTCACCCCCTGAACGAAACAGTTCAACAAACGTATACACGTCACATTGTATAGAACTTTGCATTCTGGTGACGAGCATGGTTATTTTGTTGTTGTCAAAATGGCGTCGTCTGCTGCTGGTCGTTTCGCGGAACTGTCAGAGACGGATTTAGTTGTAAGTTTTTATAATTTCGTGATGAATATTTATGATGTATAGTAAAACAAATACAACATGGTTAATATCGGGAAGTAGTGTGAATTACTGGCCCCTCGGTGTTGGATGAGTGCGTCTACTTCCTTCCGCTACGCGTCGGGAAGTAGACACACTCATCCAATACCTCGGGGCCAGTAATTCACACTACTTCCCTCTATACCATGTTGTATCTGTATATACCAAATTTAAGCGATCTATGTTATGATGTCTGAACTTGTTTTAGGGGTTCAGGTATGTATTTTGGAGATTTTCACCCTTCTCTTATCTAGTAAGTAAGATTATTACACCTCATAAATATTCATGAACTAATCATGCCAATTCATTGGCCAATTCCTATCACAAGTAATATTTCCCTAGGGAAATAGTTTTCTACAACCTCATCCCCAGAGTCAGTGAGGTGTTATAAAACAAATACTACATTGTATGATCGGGGCAAAAGGGCACTCTATTTTCCCTCGGTACTGGCTACGGGCCTATCAACCCTCACCCCAAAAATAGTTTGCTCTATTTCCCCTCACCATGTAGTATTTGTATACTCTTGGCCACATGAGACTTTATACTGCCTACCTGGTTCAGATGCAGGGAAGGCCATATGGGTATTCAGGGCCGTCAGCAACTTTTGCCCAAGGGGGGTGCGTTTTCACGATTTTTTACCAGAAAGGGGGGTGCGTTTTCACGATTTTTGACTGGAAAGGGGGGGTGCGTTTTCACAATTTATTACCGGAAGTAGTAGTAGTATGACGTCAGAGTGTTAGTGCTACAGCACGCTGACGATGCGAGCGCCTCTGGCGCGAAGCCAATAACGGGTGGGGTCCAGGGGCCTGCCTTAGGGCCCCTGGTGGGGGTCCAGGGGGCGAAGCCCCCGGAAGCTCTGAGCATTACAGCGAATTTAGGACACAATTTTCATGTATCTTGCCATCGTTGACCCCATTTTCCATTCATAAAACAACATGTTACCCTAAAAAAAATAATTTTTAAATAAGAGATTTTCAAGGGGGGTGCGTCCGCACCCAACGCACCCCCCCTTCTGACGGCCCTGGTATTACACACTTGGCAACACTTTAAACATTTGCTATTTTACACAATTTTGCCATGATTGAGGTACATTTTGGCTTTAAAACAAGATTCTAAAAAAATATAATTAATTTTTTGGGACACATGCATGTGCAGAAAATTTGTATCTTTGTACTCATTTGACCGTCCTAATTCCATGATTCCCCAAATGAACCGACAGTACCAATCTCAATTGACAATGACCGAATATTTGCCTCCTCACCTCCTATACCCTCTGGCTACGCCACTGAATTATACACAATACAACAGTGTGTGTTTCCTGTTTTTGTTAGCTGATACTCTTGGACCATTGTCAGAAACCTTAGTAGAGGACCCTTATGCTCAATGCAAGGTGCCAGGATTTACTTGTTGTCTTACAGATTGATACCGATGTATGGAACAGTGCCAGGTGACCAGATGTTTGAGCCCGCACCCAGCACTAGTGATAACAGAGTACCTACTATACTGTAAGATATAGCGGCCTCAATCCGTGGGGGGGGGGGAGCATTCAACTTTTTTTGGTAGGGATGTGCCGCCCATGGTCTCAAAAAGGGGTGGGGGGGGGGGGGCTTTGGAACTGAACTGAGAGAATTTTATGATGAAAAATAGGGTCTTAAGAACTGATTTTTTTTTTTAAAAAATGGGGCTTTGGAATGAAAATTTCCATGATTTTTGAATTTTCAATCAGGGTCTAAGAACTGATGCAGGCTCAAAAGGGGTCTTAACAGCTAGCAGAAGAGGGTGAAAAAGGGTATCTTCAGGGCGGCACATACCTAATACCCCTTTGTCAGTGCCCCCCCCCCCCCCCCCCCCCAATAGGCCTACGACTCATACAAAAGCAAGGACCTAAAGCCCAGATCTAGCCAGTCTATGATATCAGTGACAAATACATTGATGTAGTCTAGTTATGTTGTCATGGTTATAACTCAACAAGATTCAACAGGAAACAGACTTCTACAGATGAGAATCAATTATTTACAGTTGTCGAGATTCGATTCCCCTCCACTACCACCTCTTCCACCTCCCCAAGACATTATTGCCATTCTAGACACTTACCTGACCAGCAAGAGTCTCTAGTTGAGCATCATAATCAGGTTGAGAGGTGGTTCATCACAACATTGTTTATATTCAATAGGGATTATCCACTTTCCTCTACCCTACTCCATCCCATCCCCTCCTCCAAAAGTAATTATATCTTCATACTAGATTGAGGGTTTGGGGGGATTCATTGTAATGTAAGATTGCTGTTGGGGTAATGAATCACATCCCTCAACTTCCCCTTCCCCCATCCTCCTCCTTGCCCCTGCTTCCCTCCTCATTCCTCACCATCCCCTACCCCTCCATACTCCTTGTTCCCCTCCCTCACCCGTGGCCTATATCCATGGTTTCATTCACCACCAGGTGCAGCATAATCAAGGTGAGGGTATGATTCATTGTTAGATTGATGTTGGGGTACTCATCACATCCATCCCTTACACCTTTTCCCCTCCCCCACCTTCCTCGTTTCCCCCCTCCCTGGGCATACATAGCATCAATCTGCATCATCCATTCTAGACACTTACCACTGGGTGCAGCAGGAGCCTCGGGTTGAGGATCATTATCATGTTGAGGGGGTAGTTCATTGTAAGATTGCTGTTGGGTGCCGAGTCATATCTTTCCATTCCCCCTCCTCGCAGATATAGCTTCATTCTAGATACATTGTACTTACCAGACCGCCAGGTGCAGCAACAGGAGCCTGGGGTTCAGGATCATAATCAGGTTGAGGAGGTAGTTTATTGTAAGATTGGGGTGCTGGGTCATATCTTTCCCTTCTCCCTCTACCTGCTCCCTCCTCGCACATAGCTTCATTCTAGATACATTGTACTTACCAGACCGCCAGGTGCAGCAACAGGAGCCTGGGGTTCAGGATCATAATCAGGTTGAGGGGGTAGTTCATTGTAAGATTGCTGTTGGGGTGCCGGGTCATATCTTTCCCTTCTTCTTTCCCCCTCCCCCTCCTCGCACATTATAGTTTCATTCTAGATACATTGTACTTACCAGACCGCCAGGTGCAGCAGCAGGAGCCTGGGGTTCAGGTTCATACTCCTGTTGAGGTGGCGGATTATACGCTGGTTGTTGTGGTGGCGGATTATACGCTGGTTGTTGTGGTGGCGGATTATACGCTGGTTGTTGTGGTGGCGGATTATACGCTGGTTGTTGAGGTGGCGGATTAAACGCCGGTTGTTGAGGTGGCGCATTGTAGGAGGAACGTTTCTGCTGGGCACCTGCCAAAAGAAATGAAGAGGGATGTATTAGATGTGATATTTTCCCTATTTTAATAGAAAACCTAGTAGAAAAATGATCAAAACGGTTCATCAGTGTAATCAGTATATGTTCAGCTTTCTTATGATATAAATATATCCAGTATGAAAAATCCCACCATGTGGCAGGTTTTCACAGATCGCATCATATTTGTGAAAAAACCTTTCACATGCAAATGAATATCGCACATTTCTTTTAGTATGTCAAAACACGGCAACAACTTGACTGTTTTTTCTGCTATTTGGTGTCACTTTTAACCCCCTGGGGTCTACCTGTCTATCTTACAGTGGTTCTGATTGGTTTATTGCAAGATATACTCATTTGAATAGCCAATTAAAATGCAGCTTGTAAAATGTTTCACTCCCATCTTTATCAGGGATACAATTATTCTAACAATGTCTCTCATTGGTGCAATAAATGATGTATCCATCTTTTTAACCAATCAGCTGGTAGTTCTCAGGGGGTTAAGGGGAAAAACACCAGACAGACTGACCCAACCTGAGAGGTAGGTCCGCCCACCAGGAAAACAGTTGGTTTGTCAGCAGGGCAGTCAGGTATAATGTTGTCATCATTTGTGAATGTAAATGCAGATTAAGATGCGTTTTTTTCGACCGCAACACGGGCCCCTGCTAAGGGTATAAAAAACGCCAATTTCAAAGAAAAAGGTTTTCTTAATCAACGTGAATCAACCCTATGATATAAAGGGTTGTGTGAGCAGATAGTCATATGTCATCGTCGTAAAAAATAGGACTATAAGACAAATTTACTTACAAAACTGAATCACACAATTACTTCATACAGTTTTTCAGTCAAAACTCTGTCTAATCGAGCTATGATCTTTGAATTGTTAAGGGTCACTTTTTTCCTTCTTTGCAGATCTTCGTTAAGGGTAGTTTTTGAAAGTGGATTCACACAGATGATGACAACTTTTATACATGGCCCTCCTGGGGGTTTTCTCCTAGCCTTAAAGATGATGATATGACCTAAAGATTGAATTTCTTTCAAATTGAAATATATGAAGCTGCGTGTGCAATTGAATACCCAATTGTAAATAGTTTTCTTATGGTCTCAATTTTATTTGCATTTTAAGTTATTTGTGGATACCATGGAAGCCATTACTGTTGTAATTGTGTTGCATTGTCTCAACGAATCATGGGTTCAAAGTGTGAGCTAGTTGATAACTTGTAAAAAAGGTACCGTAAATTACCTGATTTTCATTACCAGAACGTGCATATACTTGTCCTTAAATTTGGATAATTTCAGAGAAATCCATGCCAAAATGTCAGGAAAAAAATGAGGCGTGTCAAAAACTATGACATGTGTTGAACTCCCGGGGGTCACTCAGATACTTTTTGGTAGGGATGTGCAGCCCGCAAAATGAAAATTGACCCAACCATTTACCAATTTTCGGGGGAAATTGAACCATATGTTTACCAGAGACCCATAATTTTCCTACATTTTTGACAGATTTTGATAGCAAATAGCAAATTTAAGGATTTTAGACCCTGCACACCACCAAATACATCTCCCATAGGCTTACACATGAAATGCACAATTTTAAAATGAATATTTCTCGACGTTATAAGAAACTGGTATCTTGAAATTTAGTTTCAACTTGAAGATGAAAGCCATGACTACTAACTCAACAACTCATATATGGGGGGTAACTGGCATATTTTTGAGCTAGAGCCTTTTCAAAAAGTACGAGTTGAGTTTTCCTGGTCACACACGCAATTGTTGATTTAGATGATGGCGTCAGATACCGGAAATGACCTGAACACAAATGTCTCTGTTAAAATATTAAAAAATCATCATTGCATCAATTTTTTTGGATCTAAAGAACGCTGATGTGTCTGTCAAAATTCACACTATATTAATTTTGCCTTACCATGTAGTAAATACCCTAATTTTAAACTGTAATTTACAATAGGTCTCCCGTTTCGGCATAGAAACGGGCCGGTTTTGGAATATTGCCTCAAAGGGAGTAGGGCCAGACGTTATTTAGTGGTGTGAAACCATAAATGGCTATGAAAAGGGGTCATTCATTTACCAGAAGGGTGAAAAATGAGACCCTATTTGACGGGCACATCCCTGTGACCTCATGTCCACTAAGTACCGCCCCCCCCCCCCCCCACCCCCTTGCACTTTCCTATATACAATATCAAGCTTTGTAGACAGTAAATATTATTCTGTTTTGATGACACTGATAAAGAAAACCCGGTGGGAATGTTATTCCATTGAATTGTTTTGGGTAACATTTTATTACATTTTGTCATGATAACAATATTTATTGGGTAGCCTGGATTCAAACATAAGGGCTGTTTCCATTTTCATCAGGATATGGTTTACATTACGGTTATAAACAATTGCATGCATCTCAAAATGTTGCAAATATAATATGAAGTTGTTTCCATTTTTTTAGCCCATCTTATGGGGAGAGGGAGAGCAACATTGTACACAACATATATCAAGGAAAACACATACTCTTCTCCTCACCATATTGTGACATGGTTTTGCCTTGAAAGAAACTTTACATTAATGACTGTTAACTAAAAACACCATAGGGGAAACGTTGGCTATTTCGTACCAAACCTTGTATGTTTTTCCGGCCCTTCAGCATATATCAAGTAAAACTGCCCAATTTGGTTATGCATAGGAATTGTTTCTTAATACATGTTTAGGGGCAAGATCACTAGCAAGGTTTTGATAGATGTGTCTGTGGCCCTTGAACAAGTTTAGAGCAGACTGACCAAAGGTTACACATAGGAAGCATATTACTTTATACATGCTGAAGGGCCATAAATGGACATACAAGGTTTTGACAGAACAGCGACAATATACTGATTTCTCTTCAAAGGATTTTCAATAAGCTTCTTTTTTACTTCATCCCATTTGAAGTATGAACATATGTTGTCAGGTTCAATTCCAGTTAGCATATCTTATTATAAGGAGTATGATTTAACATCCAAACAGTGGATGACTGGAAGCTTTGGAAATCTTTGGTCACTATGTTGCCCCAACAGCCTATTATCGCTATGGGACAGAGATAGATGATTCTAAAGAGCTGGTATGTTGAATCAGGAATTCAAAGACAGACCCTGGAATTAGTAACTTATGCATCTTTCATTGGAATATCCACTGGGATAATGTTCATATTTTGAATGGGATGAAATATATAGATTTCACACCTGGAAGTAACTAGGGCAACTGGTGAACAAAGACTAAGAGTAATGCCTTGATTCTGAAGTGAAAATGTTTTGTTTGTCAAGTTATCTACAAAACAACTGATTGAGAAGAAATAATTGACAACAATGTATCAACACAGTTGTGTATTTTCTGGAATTGTCATTGTTTTTTAGATCTGAACACAGTGTTCTACCTTTGGCCTGAAATGTATACAAGTTCAACCAAATTTTATATCCATTCACTTTAAAGTCTATTAGAAAAAGACCAATTTGGAATTAAAGCTTTGCAGAGAAGATTGCATACAACATTTTGTTCATGTATTTTAGATATTTGTGACCAGTCACGTCAAAATTGACATGTTGGAGGCCCGAGTCAATTCTGAGTTATTGGTATGATTTGAAAGAGAACATTTTAAGCTTTGAAATGATACCATGTTGAATGTAATCGGACTTTGTAATCACAAGATATGAATGGAAGAAGCATATTTTTGTCTATTAGTTTCTTTATGTTTCACCAAATATATTGCCCTCTATCTCAAAACTGTGTTTGCCAACAACATGTCCTTTTTGACGCGACTGGTCACATTTGTTTGTATAATAAAGAGCAAATGTGAACAATATAGCCCAACAGACATTAAAAAGTTAATGAACTGAGTGATTACAAATCCAACTGGTAACTCTCTACAGAGAGCTCTGATGGGCCAATCAAGTTACCGGTGGAGTCATATAATAATTAGAAAACAAAACACACAAATAATAATCCATTCACTAGTATTTTCTTGAATATGAGGCATTTTATTGAGTTTAATTTTCATGAAAGATAATGGTTATGTGCATATACAAGCCAGCCCAATCCATCAAAAACATCAGGTTAAAATCATACCATCATAAATAATTCATTCTCAAATACACACAAAAGTTTATTGGCTATATGTCTGTCTTGATAATCCTGCAATGTATATTGATTGTTCTATAATGTATAATAATTATCCCATAATGCATCATGATTATGACATAATACATCATGGTTATCCCATAATGCATCATGATTATGGCATAATGCATCGTTATTATCACATAATGCTCACGATTGTCCCATAATACATCATGTTGGTCTCATAATGCATCATGATTGACCCATAATGCATCATGATTGACCCATAATGCATCATAATATGCCCATAATGCATCCTGATTGTACATTAATGCATCATGAGTGTTTAAATAAGAAATGACAGAAATATTGCTAAAATGTTCCAAGATCCTATATCTCTATTTGTTCTTTGTAATTTTGAGCCCACTATGTTTTCAGCAATATATTGTTTACGTTCACAATAACTAATGAATACAATGGTTAATTACAACAAGAAATGAATACAGCTATAAGACAATTGCCAAACATACGTATGAGACACAAAACTGTTTACAGTACAGGGTCACCCGGCACATTTCCCAATGAATACAAATTGGCATGTATTAAAAGGTTCAAACTGTCAATTTGTTTGTTTTTTGGCAAAATTGATTTGCATTTAATGACAACATAAGATGTTTTACAATTGATTGGGGGAGTTGTTATTGTTGGTTTAGACGTTATATTCAAATACTGATTGAAGCATAGAAGTAAACAAAGATTCACTTTGGCGGGAAGAAACATCAACTTCAGATCTTGGTTTTAGTAGTGGATCATAAACATGACTGAGCAAAACAGTCCCCTCCTCTCGGTTGAGTGAGGACCATTGCCATTCTGATGAAATCCTGCGATGTATGAGGATGAAATATCAGTATGCGAGTATTCATTTATTGGTTTCATCAAGCATATTGTTTACTTCTATGGAATTCAACAAACCTGATGAATCTTTTCACCATTGACTGAAGCAGTTGTACAAAATACTTCAATGTTGTTATGGGAACCACATCAGTGAATCTAGGCATTGGTTGACATGGTAAATGAGAATGTGGTGTTTAAAATTCATTTTATTTCCTTTATATCCAAAAAAATCTAAATATTACTGCATCATGAACGTCTATCAAATATCTGTCTTGTACTCACATGTGAGTAGGTATCAGCCATTTGATACGTCATACAATGACAGAGTCACTCAAAACACAACATGTTTTGGCCTTCTGTTATTGTAATTTGAAGTGCCTAATACAGCAGTGAAATCAAACTGTAAGTTTACAGGTTAACCTTTGTAACCCTCACAAAATGGTCCCTTTTTACCCCGAGATCGGAAACAATCTGATTTCTCACACTCGTTTGGTTAGCTTTACAATATATTAGATGAAAGTGACTATGAAAGCGACATGGATAGTCAGTGTTAAATAAAAACTATAAACAAAATAAAAGTAAAACAAAGCAGAATTAGTATGTCTACATGTTGAGGGATAAGTGCCAAAAGAATCTGTAATGGCTTCCATCTATTATTTTGAGTTTGTCCAAAACCAAATGTAGACATTATGACAAAATCCAATATGGCAACAATTACAGATATTCCATCCAACTGAAGTGGGAATATGACGTCCGAGTGTATTTTATATGACGTAACTTATTATCTCACATGATCGTAACACAAACATATTAGAGCAGGCTTTCTCAACTGGCGGCGCATCAAGGCATCCTAAGTTGTGCGAGAGTGGTTACACAAACTATAAAATTAAAATAAAATAACTTATATCATGATATAATAGCCGGATTTCATAAGCCTACTAAAATCAACCACTGACCATCCGTGAGAAAAAACTTGCCCCTCCACCACACCAAACCCTGTTTTCCTCTGAAAAATAACTTGAATTGTAAATTCTTAAAAAATATGACCAACGAGAGTCAGTTAAAAAAAAAAAAAACCCTGGACCACCACTGGGGCTTAAGCCCTGGACCCCAGTGCAGCTTCAACAAGTTGGTTACTTAAAAATGTGGAGCATCAGTAAATCTAGTTGAGAAAGCCTGTGTTCTCACATGATCGTAACGCATTGGCCAGGGCTCTTAATAATGCGTGCATCACTGATATAAACAATGACGTCACATTTGTACTTCTATAGTAGGATGAAGTATAGTAGGTCTTTTGGCATTAAACCTTCAATGTATTGCTATTAAAGTATTTCAATAAAATAAATGTACAAGCCTGCATACCATAGCAGTATGAAATAAAACAGTGATGTATAACAGCATAGCCATATTTTATTTTAAAAACCCCACCATTTTTGTATGTTTTATGGCAGGAGTAGAACTTTCTCGTACATTGTGAGAACCAAAATGCTTTTTTGAAATTGACAACAAAATGGATTCTCACTGTAAACGTTGCGTAAAAAAACTTAAAAATGAATGGGATTCTTATCAGATTCTAGATAACAATCTTTTATCTTAAAAGTAAATGAGCAAAAAAAATACACAATTGCAGCATCTTAGTTCTTGGCTAGTTTGACGACAATTACATGACGAGAACAAGAAGTTTAGACAGTGTCGTTTTAAAGTATACATTCAACCAAATAACTCTAAACCTTACCTGACTTTAAAGTGTCAGTTGCAAAAAGTGCAGTACACACACAATTGTTTTGCCTATAAATGGATTGTATGTCATACTAGTTTTGGATTGTCTTATTTAATTAATTAATATTGAATAATTTCTGATATATACAGTTGCCGTTATTAAGACTATAAATAGTACCCATAAGTTACCAGTATTAAGTGCATTAAAATACTAGGAATAATAGTAAGCAGGCAAGGCCCTTATCATCATAAAGAGGTACATCTCAGCTTAGGGAACGGTTTGTTACATCAGTGTTACCAACAATAAATGTTCAAACGCACTAGCCCACAAGTGCAATACACGATTGTCAAACGCACAGGTCCACAAGTGTCCACAAGTGCAATGCATGATTGTCAAAAAGCATGATGCACAAGTGTCTTTAGGTGCAGAATATGAGTGTCCAATATATGGAGCATGGTGTCCAAACGCACATGGCACAGGTGTTGAAAAGCACATGGCACAGGTGTTGAAACGCACATGGCACAGGTGTTGAAACACACATGGTACAGGTGTCCCAAACGCACAGGGCACAGGTGTTGAAACGCACATGGCACAGGTGTTGAAACGCACATGGCGCAGGTGTTAAAACGCACATGGTACAGGTGTTGAAATGCACATGGTACAGGTGTCCAAACGCACATGGCACAGGTGTTGAAACGCACATGGCACAGGTGTTGAAACGCACATGGTACAGGTGTTGAAATGCACATGGTACAGGTGTCCAAACGCACATGGCACAGGTGTTGAAACGCACATGGCACAGGTGTTGAAACGCACATGGTACAGGTGTCCAAACGCACATGGCACAGGTGTTGAAACGCACATGGCGCAGGTGTTAAAACGCACATGGTACAGGTGTTGAAATGCACATGGTACAGGTGTCCAAACGCACATGGCACAGGTGTTGAAACGCACATGGCACAGGTGTTGAAACGCACATGGTACAGGTGTCCAAACGCACATGGCACATGTGTTGAAACGCACATGGCATAGGTGTTGAAACGCACATGGCACAGGTGTTAAAACGCACATGGTACAGGTGTTGAAATGCACATGGTACAGGTGTCCAAACGCACATGGCACATGTGTTGAAACGCACATGGCACAGGTGTTGAAACGCACATGGTACAGGTGTTGAAATGCACATGGTACAGGTGTCCAAACGCACATGGCACAGGTGTTGAAACGCACATGGCACAGGTGTTGAAACGCACATGGTACAGGTGTCCAAACGCACATGGCACATGTGTTGAAACGCACATGGCATAGGTGTTGAAACGCACATGGCACAGGTGTTAAAACGCACATGGTACAGGTGTTGAAATGCACATGGTACAGGTGTCCAAACGCACATGGCACATGTGTTGAAACGCACATGGCACAGGTGTTGAAACGCACATGGCACAGGTGTTGAAACGCACATGGTACAGGTGTTGAAACGCACATGGTACAGGTGTCAAAACGCACATGGTACAGCGACAAAACACACTTGGTACAGTTGTTGAAACACACATGGCACAGATATTGAAACGCACAGAACACATGTGTCCAAAGGTGCAAGGCATGAGTGTCCAAAGGTGCAGCACGTAAGTGTCAAAAGGAAACCCGTTTTTGAGTGGAGCAGGAAATGTTGAAAGGTGCAGCAACGGTCTAAAAAACAGATAATTGTGCTTTTCAAGACTCCAAAAGGAGCCACATTGTGTTAGAAAACCTTGGTGTTGAAAACACTATACAAGATAAACCTTTCTGACAATAAAGGACCGTTCGCATATAGAGTGAAGTTAAAAAAAGGTGTGGCAGGATTATAGTCATCAAGTCTACCATAAGTATTAAAGGCACAAAGTTAAATGATTAAAGAGTCCTACCAAACTACCTACCACAAAATGTTGTAGTAACAGAGCACATGTTACCATGGTAACAATCAAGTTTGGTTTACCATGGCAACCAGAATTTTGTGAGACAGTACAGAATATCACAACAACAATCTTGACTAGAAATAGGTGTTTAAAATCTAATAAGGTGGTGTATTTTGAGGGTGTGGAGCCACAAGGACCTATCTACATACAATGGCTGCCATATGTAAGATTGCATTATCACAACCGTGCCCCATATAGAACCAGAAGTGTATAACATATGGCAGCTATTACTGATAGTGACTTTTTACATCACTAGGTATCTCAACAAAAAGAAATCTGCAAAAGCTGCCCCAAGTTAATTT
Organism: Ophiura sarsii; assembly: GCA_035610835.1. Classification (NCBI taxonomy): domain Eukaryota; kingdom Metazoa; phylum Echinodermata; class Ophiuroidea; order Amphilepidida; family Ophiuridae; genus Ophiura; species Ophiura sarsii. The sequence goes on along the minus strand of CM069456.1, from coordinate 9,243,197 downwards.
ATACCAATTGCTCGGCATATAACCAACTCCATATATAACAAGTGACAGCTATTACAGATAGGTCCTTGTGGCACTAACCCTTCTATTTGTTCTAGTGCCCATATTATCACAGAGTACTCACATCTATTATGGTAATTCAGTGATTTTCTCAACAATCTGGAGAGAAAAATCTACTATTGTGAGTACATCCCACAATTCATGGATAAAGACATCCTCAATTACGTAGGTTGTGACATAACTAAACATGGCATATCCTCAACATTGCTGGTGCATCCTCAAAAAACTGTGGACACATTCCTGATCCCCAAACTGTGAATGGGAACATCAGTCCCCTAAATTATGGGGACGTCACAAATCCCCTTAACTCGGACGACTTCAATGAAGTCACTTTACCTGTTCTCCAAAGTAAGAGGATGTCATTGACCATAATAAAATACCTGTGAGGACATTACTAGTTCCTCAAAACCTGAAGGGACCTCACCAGGGGTAGAATCTCGGCGCGAATCCGCGAATCGATTCTCCTGAAGATTCGCGTAAAATCACTACTGCATGAATCTTTTTGCTTAGTCCAAAACAGGACCTTAGATGACTGGTATTTGACCCTTAGTTAACAAACATGCTGAATTTGGAAGTTGTGCAAGCTTTTGGCCTTATTCTTGATATTATTTTCATTAATTTCGCAATAATCCATGGATTTTTAAAATTGGCGAGAATCCATGGATTCTCGCAAAATCCTTCCGCGAGAATCTTAACGGATTCGTGCGGTTGGTTACGAAATTCTACCCCTGCTCACCAGTTCCTAAATTAGTGGGTATGTCACATGTGTCTACAAATATGAGGATGTCACTATGCCCCAATACTGTGGGACATTACCAGTAAGGAATCTGTGGTGAAGATTTGTTAACCCCCTAAGAACTACCTGCTGATTGGTCAGAAAGATGGATATATCATTTATTGCACCAATGAGAGACATTGTTAGAATAATTGTATCCCTGATAAAGATTGGAATAATTATTTTAGAAGCAGTACTTCAATTGGTTATTCAAATGAGCATATCTTAAAATTAACCAATCATAAACATTGTTAAATAGGCAGGTAGTGCCTAGGGGATTAATAAAGAATAAAGGATAGAACAAAAAGAAGAAAAGCTCATAATAAAATGACTAGAGTGGAACTTAACTGATGCCTTTGTTCATAAAAATATGGTGTGATTCTACAAGTATGGTTATGATGACATCTAGCTTAAATATGTGAGCAGTCACGCTGAAGGGACAAGTTGGCACTAAATACAGTTTTATGATGAAAGCAAATCAAGTTGGTGAAATATTAGTGAAGAAATCCCCAAGTGGATCACGAACACAAAGAACAAGTTCAAACCTGAGATATGCATGATACGATTGTAATTCTGTGTGTTCATAAAGTCATAGTTTGGGTCTGACTATTTAGGTATCATTGCTGTAAAGGAAAGTAATAATTCCAAGTAAATTAACCTTGTGCTCAGCCTTGAATGTCTAATAAGCAACTTCACTTACTGACATTGTGCTATAATTATAGTGGTGAACTCGTCGTCTATATTTCAGTCAGTTCCAAATTGATGAAAAACTTGTTAACAGCAGCGAATGAATTCAGAAGAGCATCCCGAGCAAAACGCTGGCATGGTGCAATATGGCGCACAATATCGCAGCGTCATTGTATGCGTGACGCTTACGTGGCCAAAATCGCGCTTATACGCTTAGATTACATTAGCGCGCGGATAGGTAAAAAACAAGTATTTCTTAGCAATTTGGAACTGATTGAACTATATATAGTTCACTATCTTCTTTGTAGTTCCTACTACTTTTGTCTTTATATTTTGTCCCTGATAAAGGATGGTTTATCCACTTGAAATGTCCATCTCTCGTAAGTTGTTGGATAGCTTGATTGGTCAAGCTTTTGTCAGACGTTGCACTGATTTCGTCAGTCCTGGTAAAGTCAGACCTACATCTGACAAAAGTTTTATCAACTAAATTACCCAAATGAAATCTGAGCCATTTCTGACAAAAGTTTAATGAGCCCATCTTCATCATTACGGAACGGATTTTGTTAACAATTTTTACTACTGCTGTGTTTTTAAAGACTTCCGTCTGACTCAACAGTATATTAGGCATTTAGGTCAACTTTATGGCATGCTTCTGCCTTATTGTGTGAACCATTTGATTTATAAGTAACCCTGCGACCTATTATAGTTTGATCAGTTCCAAATTGGTGAAGCCTCCTTAGAGTAGCGAATGAATACAGAATGATGCGGGCGAGCATGAAGGTAACAAGCGCACTGCACATCATTTGCGTGACGTGTGTGTGCGTCAAAACCATGTGTGTGTGACCATCGCCCACAAACACTTGGATTACTTTTGCACGCGGAGAGATAAAAAACGAATATTTCTGGCCAATTTGGAACTGATTAAACTAAACTATTGTTACTCAGATTCTCATCATGATGACCTTCATACTAATTTATATTTCTGTTCCAACTCGTCCCTTTATCGCAACAGAGTAATCAATCCTTAAAAATAAAAAACCTGACACAAATGATCTAAAATCTAGCAGTAAATTCCAGTAAAATAACCAACCGACAGAGAGTATATAAGTTTTTTAAATAAACTCACAGATTAGATACAGTCTTGGGTTTCTTGGTTTGTCAATAGACGTTATTCATAATTGGCGATTTCATGTCTAAAGAGGGAGACATACTGGATGTCACGCCGAAAAACATAAAATCTCGTACTTTAACTGCAATATAATGAACTGTGAACTTCTACATTTTCCTAGATAGTGTCGGTTACCAGCAAACATTTCATTTCAAACTAGTGGAATAGATAGTTTATACGTTCGAGTTTATTCCCCGAATGTAATAAGGTCAAATATTGAACAGCTCAGAAGTATGAAGAATTTGTATGATTAGTGCAAAGTTCACCACATTGAAAAACTACATCACTCTTGTCTCGGCTACATCGCTAGCCTTGTTTTCGGAGCACAAATTGCCATGGGCATGCTCAGTTGGATAACACGTCCCTCTTTTGACGTAAGTGCGCCATTTACGAATAACGTCTATAGAATTTGTACATAAAGCCTTGTGATTGATCAGACTTATAATCTATATATAAAACCTTAAACCCCATAATATGTAAACCAGACCTCATATTTATAAAGCAAACATGGGTTTTCTTTAATATACTGTTATTATACACAATAAATGTCCACACTTCTTCCTTATTTTCTTAATCCAGATGACTTAATTTGTCAAAATGTGAAATTATATAGTTCATTCTTGAGCACATCGCACAGTCTAATCTAAATATTTATAGCTTCAGGATGACTCAACCAGTTACACTCATTTTTAGAGGCACCAGTTCAATCAATCCATACTTCGAAATAAACAGAAGAGAAAGAAACTGTGCAAAAATGTGACAATAACAATGATCCCCTGATATTGGTAACTTTTAACATGCAAAACAAAGTTTGTGTTTTGTTTTTTTATACAAAATATTATTTATACACATGCAGATTGAAGACAATAGGATCTGACCCTCCAAACAAAAACTCTACAACATTCATAATACTGATGCTTCTTAACACTGTATGACAATATGTGATCATAATTAAATGGTCTGTTACAGAGACTTCCAATTAATATTTATGAGGATGACACACAGACAACTCTACCTCATCACAGTATATATTTACTTCCAAATTACCGGCTCAATGTGACTGAACTTGCGTGTCTGGTTAAGAGACTTCTCATAAATATTCATTTTAAGTCAAGTCTACAGAGGTCAAATGATATTCATTAGCAGTTAAGAAGAGCGAAATGTGTCATAATAAGATTCCTTACTATTAAGTGAATTTATTAGAGTTAAAGGTCAGAGCCTTTTGTCTTCAGTGATTTTGCACCAAATGCTTTAATTTACATAGGTTGCTATGTCCCCCTGGTTTTTTAATGGTGTCAGCTCATAGAATCTTGGACATAGTAAGACAAAAAGTTTGGCTTTAGAAATCTAGCATGCATGTCCAAATTGCTAACATTGCTCGGTCCAAATCACATGCATCGATGTTGTGGTGGGTAACCAAGAAATTATCTATCGTTGCCAGCGATTGGTTCTCCCATCCCAGTCACTGAACCTTATCTCCCACAGTCAGTGTTATGCGATTTGTGACGTTTCAACTATGTCCAAGGATGAATGGCACACACGACAGTTAGCCTTGCTCCACGTAATTTGAAGGCATCATTCCGGTTTCGCCGGTCCGTTCAACCGTTCCGGTCATCCATCCCTCATCAATGGCTTCTGTATTGATGATTATATCGCCCTCTACGAACGACACCTCGTCTGTATCGGCAGCAGCGTAGTCGTACATGGCACGGAACACAGGAGCCTGTAATGTTTACAAATAAAGTAAAATAAATGATGAAACAAGGGAGATATGTTAACACTTTCCACGGGCGATTGGTCGAATACCATGTGCAAAACAGTTCCTTTCAGAAACATTTTCCAACTTTCAAAGCCTATCTCTATAATTACTTAGGCAATACTAGGCATACTTAGAGACTGGGGATGTGCGTATTAGTTGGAACCAATCAGCACTCAGTTTTAAAGTGTTGTTCTATACGTAATAAACGCTAACCTCGTTGTAGCATAATCCAAGCGGCACAATTCGTTCCCATTGAAAAGCATGTCCAACAATTACGCAGAGCTCTGTTGTGTTATGTTAATGTATTTCTTGTGCGATTCCAAATATTGCAATGAAATCAAATTACGTTGTCAATTTTGAAACATTTGATGTACTTTTGCAACTAGCGTCTGCAGTCGCCTGTCATGGATCAGGTTTTCAAAAATCTGATCAGTTCCAAGTCAAACTGAACACAAGTTGGCAGGATGAGGAGAGGAACAATTTCAGTGATTTTTAATCATTAATGGATGAAATGGTCCAAAGCATTTCCCCTCATATTTTTATTTAATTCCCCTTATTTTGTCTGCTTATAAAATTTTACCATGAACCTTTGCAGGCACAGAAACATGGGAAATTCAGGACAATATTTGCTGTGGAAATTGGTTTTTTGATGCGAATTTAAATTGCTGATTTTCACTTCGGTGTTTACTGTGCCGCCATTTTGAAATACGCATGACACAATTTCAACAAAAGATGGCGCCCTAACAATCTACAAATGGTATGTTTGGAGAACTTCAGAGTCCCACCCTAAAAATGTAATCGAGTCCCGGGAGCACGATTTCCCATGATATCAGTGCATATTGCTAGTGAGTGCATCACACTACTGCAAGAGTAACATAATAGACCATATCAAATCCACATCAGAAAAGTTGAGCAACATTACATTCATTCCATAGGCGCACCTGGAGTCAGACAAGTCATAATCATATTTTCGGTAAACATCAATTTGAAATAGTTTATTGTGATGGCGCTTATGTAATTGCTCAACTCAATCAAAGAATGTCCTTCTTGGTGAAGCTGCGCCTATGACGAGAATACGCACTTGAGAATACGCACATGTGCTTTTATTGATCAATGCTGACATCTGCATAATGGACGCACGTCACATGAGGTTGACACGCGAGGTCAACCTCACCCCAAAAAACGGATATTCGTGGTGCGCAATAAGTAAACTCGATCTCACAGCTCTGATTGGTTAGCGGCATTTTGTGAGTTTTCAAGCATGCGCTGTCGGATTGTAGCCAGGAGAATGTGTAGCGTAGGTCCATTGAAAAACAACTTACCCTTGGCTGTGGTGGCGCAGCAGGCTCAGGAGGTGGAGGCTGTAGAAAGAGAATAAAACGAAAACAATAATCACTTACGTGAAATCCAAAACTTAGTTACAAAAACCCAAGTCCTTTCAGATTTATATTTTGTTGATGTTACACTATTGCCATGGAGAGAAATTTTGTATTCAACAGTCACTGTATAACACCTGGTTGACATTGCATGCAGTGACTTGACATGAAACAGCTTATCTACAATGAATCGAGGCGCACTGCGATAAAAGCAGGAACACCGCACCTTATCGAATTGGTAAATAACGCCAAGTATGAACGGCCCGTATCAATGAATCAAGGCACACTGCGAAAAAAGCAGGGATACCGCACCTTATCGGATTGGTAAATAACGCCAAGTATGAACGGACCGTATCAATGAATCGAGGTGCACTGCGAAAAAAGCAGGGACACCGCACCTTATCGCATGGTAGATAACGCCAAGTATGAACAGCCTGTATCAATGAATAAAGCGAACTGCGGCAAAAGCAGGGACATCGCACCTTATCGCATGGTAAATAATGCCAAGTATGAACGACCCGTATCAATGAATCAAGCGAACAGCGGCAAAAGCAGGGACACCGCCAGTGATCGATTTATGTGAAAAAATGTGTGTAGCAAATTGTTGTCAAATTCGAACCGTTTGTTAAAAATGATAAACTGTTACATTGAAATGCATAGTATAAAACTGTTATACACATTTCAGATTGTATAGCAAATTCTGCAAAGTGTGGAGCATTTAGCGATGCGACACTGGGTAAATCGTACGCTGGACACCGCACCTTACCGGATTGGTCAATAACGCTAAGTATGAACGGCCTGTATCAATGAATCAAGCGAACTGCGGCAAAAGCAGGTATACCGCACCTTATCGGATTGGTAAATAACGCCAAGTATGAACGGCCCGTATCAATGAATCAAGCGAACTGCGGCAAAAGCAGGGACACCGCACCTTATCGCATGGTAAATAACGCCAAATATGAACGGCCCGTATCAATGAATCAAGCGAACTGCGGCAAAAGCAGGGACACCGCACCTTATCGCATGGTAAATAACGCCAAGTATGAACTTACTCTGTATCCGCCACTGGATTGTTGCGGAGGTGGTTGTTGATCTCTGTATCCACCGCTGGATTGTTGTGGCGGTGGTTGTTGATCTCTGTATCCGCCACTGGATTGTTGCGGAGGTGGTTGTTGATCTCTGTATCCGCCACTGGATTGTTGCGGAGGTGGTTGTTGCTGATATCCGTGGTCAGGTTGATACCCATGTCTAGGATCATCTTCTATCTTAAAATCATGTATAGATCCTATCTTTTTCGGTGCTTGACCCGCTGCATTGTAACCGCCAGTAATATGGAAAGAAAACAAAAACACACACATGAATACATAGGATATTAACCGAATGTTAAAGTCAGAATTCTGTCAAAATATGTTTTCTTTTTCTTTCTTTTTGCTCTTTTTTGGGGGTGGTCTTTTTGGTGGTTCTTTTTGCTTTATAAAGTCAAAATTCTGCCAAAAGATATGAATTTGCTGGGTTTTTTTTTCAATTTTGTATTGTCACTTACTTTACTCCTTGATTAAATTATCAGTCAAGTTAGAGACGATTTATTTCAGACTTTGCAAAAATGAATCTTTCATACTCTAGCTCCCCAATAAATCTGAGGAATATTTTCATACAAAATTCAACTTTAGATGATCAGATAAGAGTCAAGTCTTATTATCAATTGTTTGAAGTTTATAAAGAGTGATTAGCAATGTCTTTTATTTTCTTAAATCAAAGATTGATCACATACCCTGACAATTATGATTTCATCACAGCCAAGGGGAAGCTCCCTATAAGGCATCCCTGGGAGAAACACTTAGTTTAGGCCAATATATAGGCCTATAGAAGTTTTAACCCATACAATAACAAAATATAACACAAAATAAAAGACGCAAACAATTTACAGTGGTGTTCTACAAGGAGGCCATTCAGGCATGCCTTACATGCACACAGACAAATGCAGACAGACAATTCGTTGATGTATAGTCATACATATTAAACTATGATGTTCATTCTCTTAAATAAGTTTTAGTGATGACCTGACCCAAAGCTTTATTGTGAGTCCCTCCCCTGATCAGTGATATTGACAATTTGAATTGAATAGTGTATTGGAATACAGTACTTATGAATTTCCAGATCACCATTTAAGTTATACACACTTCTGGTTTGATTTTATCACTCCTTCCCAATCACATTAATGCTTTGTTCATCCTAACACTTTTCATGTGGCAGTCGTCTGCAGATGACAGTTCCAAAATTTCACAAAATATTTCAAAAATGTCAAATTTATTGAATTTCATCACCATATATTTGAAATCACCATGAGAAATGCATTAAAATAAGTACAAACCTGACTAGTATTGGTTCAGTATTTTTTGTGATAGATAAATCTATTTTGAAAAAGGGTAAAACTAATAGCCATTTGGAAAGTGTAAAAATGGCAATTATTTTGGACAACCCTCTGTAGGAAATTCTTCTACTTTCAATTATTTATTAATTTTCCTGAACCTCATCCTAAATTATACTCTCTGTATCATAATGTCAAGAAGTGGGACAAATTACACATATTTTAAACTATTTCTCCTTCCCTGAAATAAATAGATAACTTCAACCCCAGTCCCCTTTAATTTTTTCAAACGTGTCACATGATGAACTAATTATGAAACCTTGGCATTTCTGGAATTACAATAGCCTTATTAAAAGGGGAAAATTTTGCGAACAAAGAGCAATATTTTATGTGAAAAAGACAGAATTTCATGAAAAAAGCAATATATCATGGATGGAAAGGCATGGGTAGAAAAAAAAGAAAAAGAGTGATTGCCGTATGATGGGTGGCATATTGTTTTCAAACCAGAACTACAAACACGTACACACGCATGTACAATCTTAAACAAGTTACGGGACATATCGGACAAGACATTTTGAGTGAGTTAGCAGCCTCAGGATTGGTGCAAGAAGACATAGTCGCCATCATCATCATTTGGGCATACTCAAAGGCGTATTATGTGATCTTTTCCAGGGAACGCCCTCAATCCTCGAAAGAAAATTGAAAGCAGATTTTCTTGCAGATTTACATTTCTGATCATAAATCGTACATACATTCCAAGTTACAGGGCGATATGATTAATAATTACTTCAAAATCATGGTTTTAGAGTGAAAATAAACTGTCGGATGTCCGACAACTTATTTTTATACTCTAGTCTAAATGTACTCTTAAACCATGATTTTGAGGTAATTAGAAATCGTATCGCTCTGTAACTTGGAATGTATGTACGATTTATGATCAGAAATGTAAATCTGCAAGAATATCTACTTTCTAAAAAAATCATGAATAGAGGGCTCTCCCTGGAAAAGATCACATAATATGCCTTTAACATTACTTGCGCATATACGCTACATGGACAAGATTTGCCGAGCGTTTTGGGCACATTCCCGTTGCCCATTCAACACTGATATTGTCAAGTTGCATCCCAAAGGATTATAAAGGCGACTATAGCATACAGGGTGTTTGTGTGGCTCTAATAAAACATGACACATTTCATTTACCATCACCACTTTATTCAGAAATTGTAAATATTTCTAAAATTGATTCCTTCCAGTGAGCCCTGTCGTTGCAACGTTACAATCAAGTGAAAACATAATATTGCAAAATTTTCAAAAAGTTAAATGCACTATTCTTTATCTATTTGTCTACTGATTGCTTTGGAGAAATATAAAAACATCAATTCTAACAGTCACTGCTTCTAACAACATTGCCTAAATTTGAGCCTTTAAATGATAGATATGGTTATGTACGTTCAAGTAAAGGTAAAAGGTGAATGCCAAGCTAAGTCTGGTAACTCAACCCTGGATGAATGTTGTTTATAAACACAACATGGCATCTCTACTAGGGCACATGTGTTTGTTATCATGCGTTATCATGTGTTTGTAAACAGGGTGATTCAAAATTCAATGTAACAACCCATTTTACCCTTGAAAAGGAAAATAATTCCATCATAAAAATCCAGATTATTCCAGTCTAAAGACAAAATTTGACACCCTCTGAAATTCTGATTTTCTTTTCAATTTCAACAATTGATTTCACGATGCAATATGTATGTCCTTACAGTATTGTAACTTTTCCATAACAGCTCAGCAAACACAATCCACGGAATTTGCATTTAAACTCCAAAACAAATGTCATGAAAACATGTCTATTTGTTCTTTGTACACCACCCTGTACAATCAAGCCAACCTGATGGCTACTAACCCTCCAAAACACAACAAAATTATCTCTATATTTTGTCTATAGCAGTGATAAAACATGAAACATGTCACAATTTACTGACCCACCCTGTATGGAAATTTCTTCTGATACGCCGGAGATGTTATAATTTGTGTGGAACATAGGGATGTCATCTAGAGAGAGACACCCTATAACAGAGTGAAACAGTGGTGGAGCGAGGATGGAGAAAAAGAGAAAAATAAAACAAAAGAGGAAAATAATGAAAGGTTGTGATAGAAAATAAAGGGCAAAATATAAATGGCGGTATATATACAGATAAGTGAGAAAGAGTGGATAGGGAGAGTCTTTGTACAGGGTGTATCATAAATATTCTGTCAGATAAGATCAATTCAGATCACTCTGATAGTCATTATTTGTGGGACACACTGTGTTTTGATCCGGATGTGTAGCATGATTACTGTCACAATAAATGAATATTGGTTCCCAAAATATTGGCCAAAATAGTTTCTTTTTAACTGTCACTGATTTTAATAAATCTTAGCATATAATGTCAAATATCAATTTTGGTAAGACCAACAACAACAAAAAATCGAAAAATTAAGCTAATCTTTCTTAAAGACCATCAAATTCAGTCATTTTAGCAGACAAAACATTTAATTGTGACAGAAAAATCAGCAGAAATGAGATTGAGATAGAAATGAGTATAGAGAACATAGAAGCAGAATAGTCAAATAATAGCATGGCATATTATAGATCTATACTCTGTTTCCCTTATTCAAGTTAGGGGAGAGTAATGTCACTGCGTAGTTCAGTAAAAAACTTGAGCATTTTTGAGTATTATGTGGACATTCATCTTTTTATTTTCAGGGTACAATGCCATATGGTAAAGTAAATACATGTTTAGCGTTATCACTTTTTCAATAAAAAGAAGGAGGCCCCTTTTTAGGGCGAAATTGCCCCTATTTGCGATAAACTTAGCAAACCTTAAAAAGGAGAAGGCCCTTTTAATTGTTTTTATTTCATTGTTCTGAGGGGTTGATCATCACAAAACTTGCTTAATATACTTATAAGAAAGAAGCAAAGCTGTTACAAACATCTCAAACTCTGAAACTTCAAACAAAAAAGTTATGAATGAAATAAAGAGAGGGGAGAAAGAAAATTGAAGAAAACCCCCCAAAAAGGAAGCGGGAGGGGACACTTAACAGTTTTTGCTTTTTTGCCTTTCATTGAGTTTCTGAGCAATACTGTGCTCATTATATTTATAAGATTACAAATACTGACATACTCTCTTGTATCTAACTGATAGTGGAAACAAAGTATATTTAGAATATGGCACTTTATTGTCGGTGTCATAATGCTATGGACATAATTCCGCCAATGCGTGTGTACATGCGTACGAGCGTAAACCTGAAAGTGCGTACCGGACGCTTTCATAAAATTCCTGCTGTCCTGATTGGTCAATCCTAACTCGCATGCATGCATAGTTGTTCATGCATTTCATACATCTGGACGCAGCTCCGCGAACAACAACACACACTGGCGTGAAATAGCTTGAATTTTGTCCATAGCATTATGACAGTGAGTGACTATAGTACTCAACAAAGTGGAATGAAAGCTGAAAATAAAACACTGTAAGTGCATAGAAATGGGAATATTGATAGCATATGCGGCATACAATTATTTCTACAAATGAACTATACAGGAGGCAACACACGCTGGTATAAGAGGAGGATGGAAATGGCCATAAATAATATTCTTTGATTGTCCTCATCATTGGACAAGGATCCAAAGAGTAAGATACTTTTTATTTACTTTTTGTTGCTACCCATTTCTAACAGTAATGTTAAAATATTAGCATTTAAAAGTATAGCGTCAAAATTATTATTCAATTGAACTACAATTCAGTAATCAAAATGATGAGTTTTGCTCTTATAGACTGAACAATTCTTTTTCTCATAAAGTGGTGTGAAAATCCAATGAATGGGCTAGCAATGAGGTCAACATAAAAATATATATTTATGGCCAAATATCAGAACCTGCTGATAATGAATCAGGGAAATACTTTTGGTTCGAGCCATGCATCAAGTGGTTGGCGGAATAAAGAGCATCATATATTTATAACATGCCAATTTATTCTACCATGTATTTGATGCAGGCTTCGGACCTAGAAACATTTAATCCTGAAACAGTTTGAGACTTACACCCTTTTGTTTGCACTGTGGATGATGAACATGATGATGATATCAAAAAAGGAAAGCATGTGAAAAAATGAGGAGAAAAGTGAACTTGTATCAGTAACATTGATATAATGTAGTATTAGTATCAGACTTGAATCAAGTCTTAGATATCAGTGATGTTCAAAGGCACTTTTGAATGCCAAAAACAGAAAAGACATGTTTTTATGATACTTAATTGTACACTAAACTGTAATATTCTAGTAATAGTAGGCCTTTCATTTAACAGAAAGCCTCTCTAAGTATAATTATCTTAGAAAACCTTTGTTGGTGCAAAACATACATACATATGTTTTCTTATACAAAAATGAGACTATCGAGGGTTGAATTTGAGTGTTTACTATTAAAGAAACAAATTCCATACAAATTGATGTTTGCAAATGCTCTTTTGTCAAGAGTTGTGACATTTTCGAATACTAGAGTTGCTATTTTGTATTGTTATTCAGATCACTACATGTATGTCTTTAATATTTTAACTGATTTGATGGAATGTGTAAGTAACTCTTCATAAAAACATATTAATCAATGTTGACTATTTTCCGATGTCCTCAAAAAACAATTATCTGGGGATTTTTCCTTTCCATATAGACATCTAACTGTAGAGTGACACACTGCAAAAATTCCCACAACAATAATAGTTTAATACACACAATACAATTTAACCTCTATAAATAAAGCCATTGATAATTCATTTCCCAGTGTAGTTCTTAGTATTCTAGCAATGTTATATTAAAAGTTGATGCCACAATATGCATGACTAGTTAATTTCATTAAAACAACAACAGAGGGCGCCAAACATATAATACTGGTCCACTCTTTTCAGCTCATAGTATGGTTCAGTATGTCAAGTCATGGCAAAGCCCCTTTAGAAATAGTTCACCTAATTTTCTATGTACACTTGAATTTAAGTGGACCGTTACACCCATAAATCAATTAACACACAGAGGTGAATTATACAATTAAGATAAATGAATTACTGAAATATTTATTGCCTCACCCTGCGACTAGTATGGTATACTAGTCGCAGGCCTCATCATTATATCATTTGCTTATTCAACATATTCCTGTGATAATACTAGGTACTGATACAAATGGATTATGCTCAATTGATATGCTGAAACAGATATAGGACTATAACACTATCGCTAACACTATGTACAAAATACATGGCATAAATCAGGATTGCCTCATCCTGAGACTAGTATGGTATAATACTAGTCTCAGGCCTCATTATATCATTTGCTTATTCAACATAATCCTTTGATAATACTAGTAACAAATGGATTATGCTCAATTGATGATGCTGAAACAGATATAGGACTATAACACTATCTCTAACCCTATGTACAAAATACATGGCATAAATCAAGGGCATTTATTCAGTTCAGGAAGTCAAAAATCATTACCATTGATTATTGCTTATAAATACAGCCTCTGTAAAAATTAACACAGCCTCAATAACGCCTACAATCCATACTGTCATTCAGTCACATACAACTATAATACATCGAACATTCAATTTGTATTGCTTTTTTATAGAAAAGAAATCTAATTTTTCCTGCATTCAATACTCAAGGTTTGATAATCTTTATTCCAAATCATAAAACACACACACACAATCAAACGTTCCTTCCCTCCAACCCATGAACCCACTCACTTTTAAATCCCTACCATTCCACACTCAACAGAAATCACTAAATTAAGTCAACCTCTCTTCAATTCAGCAACAGCTCCTGTATAGTTATACAGGAAATGAGTTGGGATTTTCACCCAGCGTATTCATAATGTGGGTAGTGGCTATGACTCATACACACCCTATATCAAAGTGGATATTAACACTAAAAGTGAACCTGTAGAACCTTAAAGCTGCCCTAGTCCAATATCACAATACTCTTTTCATGAATGGAATTTTTTTCTCCACATAATCAAGGAAAACATTCATTACACAATTTGTTAATTTTGCACTTATGCCGATTCTTTCAATTGGCACTACTCATTTGATAACATTTGGCGAGTTGTTGTTTTTACGGGAAATTTCCAAAAATAAAACCCTCGCAAAAAATAAATAATTGTAAAGTACTAAAATCTATTCACATGCCATGTCAAATCAAGCTTCAATAAGTATGGTATAAAAGAAATAAATACTTGAATGCAAGTGTTTGAAGCAAGTGCTACTGTAACTAAAAGTGGACATTTTCGCTATACTTTTATTTTCACACTTTTCGCACTCGGACCAGCTACCACAAAAATAATAACATGGGAATAAATTTCTTGGGTAAGCTTTAGAATACCCTACCATTTGTAGACCTCACTGTGTAAGTGTATTGGTTTTTAATCCTGCAAAAATTACCCCTTTTAAGGTATTGTACTAAACCAGTGACAGTTATTAAGTAAAACTTGGGCTACTGTACCCCTAAGGCTAATGTGTAATAGGAGACTGCAAATCAGATCCTTTTTGAGCATCAATGCCACTTATGTGCGCTATTGTTTTTTAGAACGGGCAATAGATACAGTAAAGCACCTTCAAGAAAATTGCAGACAACCTTTAAAGGCAGCCTTTTTTGCAGATGTGGGTTAAGATCTCATAAATATTCATAATGAGCTGACGAGGCCCATCTCAAGACTGTCCGGGTAAATAATAGGACCAGACCGATCACCAGTATTGCTACAATAGCCAGTAATCCAGTATAACAACCGCTACTGTCATAGTAGAAATCTTGGTGCTATATTTTTGTCTTCATTTTTATTTTTACAGAATAGCAGTTGCGCGAAATTAAGTATGTATAAAAATAAAATATTTATTTACTAAGACATCATTGAATTGTAAAGAATACACCATTAGGAATTTAACACTATATAAAATTGCGAAAATTGGTAGAGTGGACAAATTATGCCGGGGATTAATATATACTTTTACAACCCATTAACCCCCTCGGGTCTACCTGTCTATCTTACAGTGGTTCTGATTGGTTTATTACAAGACATACTCATATGAATAGCCAATTCAAATGCAGCTTGTAAAATGTTTCACTCTCATCTTTATCAGGGATACAATTATTCTAACAATGTCTCTCATTGGTGCAATAAATGATGTATCCCTCTTTCTGACCAATCGGCCGGTAGTGCTCAGGGGGGGTTAAGAAGTGGTCCTACGTTATAACCTGGCATTATTGATTACCATGACAAAATGTCCAAGTTCCTTATGGCCTCAGATACAACAAACTCAGAACTAGCTCAAAGGTTGTCATGTCTAACACACAATAATCATTATTACGTATTGCTAATGTCGACGAGGGCTTATTTGGTCAGAGGTGTATAGCTATATAAAGCAACAATTAGTAGATTGGCCTAATTATTTCTAATAAATGGATTATATGTGACATTGCGCTACAAGTATGAATCAAAATTCACCCATTATTACTGATTTGCTGTTGTAACTGTTTGAAATCCTTTAATTCAAGCATCAAAATGATACTAAACTTATGTTATTGAAATAGTTGAACTTTGATGTTCAAACTGGGTTTAGTTTAGGTTATTTTTAGGTGTCACTCAGAAATAGTGCAATTTCATTCAGGCTGAAATAAAAGTTCAGTGGTATTTTTAGCAAGGAAATAATAGAAGTGATACTGGATTTTCAAACAATTACAACATTAAATTTCTAATGCAAAAGCTGAATACAAACTGGTTATCCAAAAGAAAAGCCTGTGTAAGTCAATGCAATAATATGAGAGGGCCTGACGTTTCGATCCTGGCAGAATCTGTATCTAAGGCAAAAAATTAATTTCTTAAAAAAATATTCATAAAAATGATAACAAAATGTATGCATGATGCGAATTGAGATCCCATCTCAGACAACCAAACAACTTATACTTTTTCTTTTTGGACTTCTGACATTATCATCATGCCTGGAATTCCCTCCCTCCTATCTTCCTTAGTATTGCCAAGTCACTAACCTACTGGCCCAATTGGGCTATTTTAATGAGCATATTTACATGTACCACGACCCATGAGCTGGACTACTCAGTTGTATTGATATCAAGCCTCTAAATAAGCGGGCACCCAGGAGTTTTTTACCAACTGGTTTCCAAGTTTTGGCTCCTGGTGTTTTCCAAACTTTGCACAGTAAAGTATAGGACCAGGAGCTATTTTTGTCAAAATAGTAAAATGTAGCTCCTGGTCAAGACCTGCTTATTTGGAGGCTTGATTGATATTGAAGACTGAGTATGGCACACGCTTCATGCCTCTTTCACCGAACAAAAACCTGTATATCCAACTGTTGTGGCTCAAGTTAGATCTAGGCAGTTGACAATTATGCTAATAACTATAAAATAGGCTACTGTAGAAATAACTCATTGATTAAATAAGATTGGGCTACACCTCGCACCAATTAATTAAGCCTATTTTCTGGCAATACTGCCTTCTGTACTCTGATGTTGCCACATAGTGTGTATGTAGCGTTCTAAATCTAGTACTGTAAAAGTGAAAATGTTCGCGCTTTTCACAATAAAATCATCAAGCACACAAATAAAACGTAATATGTTTATTTTTGTATGTAGGTCTATGTAAGGAAGCTCAAATTCGATAAAATAAAAACAAGCAAAATGGTACGAAATTGCTCAAAGCGTGAAAAATTACATGCACGAAAATGTCCACGTTTATGGTACCTTCTTCAAAGCAGATTATCATATAATATTTGCAAAATATTAGTATGAGTTGTCTCACAGAACCTTTGTAGATTGAATTCTTACGGGAATCTTTCAAAATTCCCCCTTAGTTTTCCCACAACTTAAATATTTATTCATTCACATCCACTTATTTTTAAATTTTACATCCTCTTGGTGTTCAATATTTTAAAATTTGAATAAATAATTTTGAAAAGCAAAATCAGCTCTCAGATAAAATAAGCTTCAACTAATGGACTGATTTATGGCACTATATCATGACTAACCATATGATTTTCAATTGTAAATACTCATGTGTATTACTGCTTTGTCGTGCTAAAATCACAAATGGCATAGTCATTATTTTGTTGAATTTATTTCTCATATAATCATATTATATTGAAATTAGCATTTTAAATTGTACTTGTAACCTGGTTGTTACCTTTTCTTCCCTTACCATGTAAAAACCAAATTAATTATTCTTTTTATGTAGAAAAAAAATCTGAGTGTTGTTTATACAATATGGTGATAAATCTCAGTTTGACAAGTGATATGATCATAAAAATCATTAATCTTTTGAAATTACTAAGGCTAAGCAATGGTCTATCTGGGTGCATTGACAGAGTCTGTGAGTCAGCAATTACGAAGTGTTAGGCTATAATAGTAGTAACTTGTATCACTGTAAAATTTAGCTCATTTCTTAGTGAAATTGGGTTTTTATACAACCCGAGTTTACAGATCTGTGCGGGGATCTGCGCCTAGTTTCAACGGGACAAAGAATAGCCAATTTGAAGGGAAAATTCCCTTTCACTTTCAAAAAGTAGCTTAATTAAGTCTACTAATTTGTATGTTAGGAAACACTTCTGCGAAAATCACTTACTACAGCCGACAAAAGAAATTTGCATGATAATGCATAGTGTGGTTTATAGATCACATTACCATAATGGGACCATCAATCATTAGATAGCAGGCCGGATTGATGATAGCAAATCAAGTTAACACAGGACAGTGGCAGATATCCAATATTCTGATTGACATCCTAAACAGGATAATTATATACACGTTCTAGTCACTTTCACAAATATATACAAGTAGCAAGTTGAACACAATTTACAGAATTACAGGGCTAGCATTAGGTGCGTATGTTTCAATTTGGCAAACAATATGCAACATTTGTGAAAACTGAATGAATTCATGATTTTACCCGGGGGGGGGGGGGGGGGGGTGGGGGCACACAACTTTTTTATGGGTAGGGGTGTGCCGCACAGAGTCTCAAAAAGGGGGGCTACAGAACTGAACTGAGTGGATTTTATGACAATTGGGTCTTAGAACTGATTTTTTTTCAAAAAAGTAGGTCTTGAGAACTGGCCTATAGTTCAATTTTGATTAGCAAGAACGCAAATTTTTGATTTTTGGGGGGTTTTAGAACGCACATTTTTGAAGAATTGTGGATTTGGATCGCAAAATTTCGCGATTTTTGAATTTTCAATAAAATTGGGGTCTTAAGAACTGACTCAAAAGGGGGGTCATAAGAGCTAGCAGCAGAGGGTGAAAAAGGGGGTCTTCAGCGCGGCACATACCTATACCCTTTTCCAATATGTTAGTCCCCCCCCCGGATTTTACATTAGTGTTCCTTTTTAGAAATATAATATTACTAACATATGTTTCACATAATATCATTGATGATCAGGCATCATGGGTACTCAGTACACACACTAATTATTAGTACTTGAAATTTAAATCAATTAATTATAACACTATCAAGGCTCAAGATAAGCGGGAGCTGGGTGATTTTTAGCGCCCGGTAATGCTAAAAAATTAACAACCGAGCGCTGATATTTTGCCCAAACCAGCGCCCGTTGACGATCGGGAAGTTTGCCCAAGACATCAAATTTTGAATTGCCAATGTTGACACGCTGGATATTTTGTTTAAAATCTAGTCGAATATGTTATTTGATAGTCTCCACATTTCATAACAGCCAAATTTTAGCACAACAATACTCATTTTACTGAACAAAAGATGTATGCCCTTATAAAAGTTTATTTGATTTAATAAAAAGTCAGCTCCCGGTAGACTGAAAGTAGCTCCTGGTTTTCAATAAATCCCATGATCTGGGCGCTACTTTTGTAAAAAAGTAGCTCCCGGTAAAAAAACTGTTATCTTGAGCCTTGAACACTATGTGTAATCCATTTTTAACTCATGATTTTGTTGAAGCAAAGACAATCTTTGTTGAAGCAAGGGTGAAAGTGATGTTTATAATTGATGTCACAATTGTCCAGTTTCCACACTGTCCATACTGAAAACTATGTAACATTTTCACAAGCGTTAGTTTCATTGTAGAAAGTATTCAAGATAGACACCTCTAATGCATAATTCCAAGACAAAAATTGTATTGACAAATCGCTAGTACCTAACTAAACTGCGTCAATAAAGTATCTAAACACTTACAAATGGTCAGATTTATCAGAACCTGAAATAGTATGCAAAAAAATAATTAATTAATTTGATTCACAGTTATCTTCTGTGCATTTTTACACCTCTTTCGTTGCGCTACGATGTTGTTTAGCGGATTTATGGGCACTTGAGTGGCCTAAGGTCGAATTCAAAAGTTGCAAAAGCCCCTATTCACCCCAATTCCAGAAGGGAACTCACACAAGCATCACACACAGACAAAATCAAGACAAAAGACACCAGTTTTATTAATTAAAGATTATTGATTTATGCCTGCCATCTCTGACCCTTTTGTTTTGTTATTGACAATCAATGCTGATGTTCATCGCAATCAATTTATCCAACAAGCGATTAACAAATCATTTATAAGAGGCGGGCCTTATGCCACTCAAGTGCCCATAATTCCGCCAAACAACATCGTAGCGCAACGAAAGAGGTGTCAAAATGCACAGAAGATAACTGTGAATCGAATTCATTAATTATTTGTTTGCATACTATTTCAGGTTCCGATAAATCTGACCATTTGTGTTTAGATACTTTATTGGCGCAGTTTATATTTAGTACAGAAAGTAATTGTGTTATCCATCCCATAATATTCAAACCCATGTCACAGGGTGCATGGGAGGGGATATCTTTTTTTTTAAAATTTATATTACAGAAAATGTAAGTAATGTTATCATCAATAATTTTAATCTAATCATATTTATTCACAAAATTTGATTATTATGAAATTTATGGATTTACGGATGTGGTTTTAAATCACTGAGCTGTTGTATATTTCCTGCTCATGTTTTATAGTGTACTTTTTATTGTACAGCGCTTAGAAACAGTGTTGATAGCGCTTTATAAATGTAATTATGTTATGTTATGTTATGTTATGTTCCGTTTTCCTGATAATCTCTCTGTAAAATAATGGAAATTACACGTGATCAAAATGCACATTTAATAAATATCAGTTCATAATATAGTAAAGAGGCAGAAAATTAATTAAGCAATGTGTTATTAAAATAAAGTTAAATAAATAAATCACATCTATCAACTAACGTAACTATTACTATCTGTTAAGTACTCCTTGTTTTCAGAATTGCCTTTTTTATATTAGATGACACTCTAAATTATGATATTTTGCAATCTCATGCAATAACATACACATTAAATTGATCGCTACAAAGCTATTATTAAAACAGGAAAGTCTAGTGGTAAGTGGTTTGAGCACTTATTGACAGTGATCAACCATTAATTATTTTATACTCTATCTAATGGATGCGATTTAGGGAAGCTTAGGCCAAATTAAATTAATTGTTTGTCTCAAAGCTCCTCTCCTGTTGTAAAACTAATGCGGAATGCGGTTTTTTTTCAAGTTTTTTTTTTTTTTTTTTAAATATAAAATATTGAAATCCTTGTAAAAGTGAACTTTTGTATTTAAGATGATGTGATCAATAAAAATCTGAAAAATCTGTGAATTTTTTTTGGTTTTTTTGTTGTTGTTGTTGAAAAAAAAGAAGGAAAAAAAAGAAGTTTTTTTCAGATTTTTGTTTACTAATGCGCATCAATAAACTAACGCGCGCGGGAGCTTTGAGACAAACAATTAATTTAATTTGGCCTTACATGTAAATTATTCTGTGGAAAGGTGAATGGAAATCATATATGATAATATGTGACTTAAACTTTTTAAGCTAATATTAAACAAACAAGTTTTATCTCTTCAATAAAAGATCTTTTTGAACCTAAATTATGATTTTTCATGATCGATATACACATTTATGCATCAATATTTAATCAACTTTTTCTCTAATTTAACTCAAATAATTATGGTGCTAATAATGCTAATATACAGGGATGGGGGGAAACGAGATTGTGTTTTTTCCACCCCCTATATTTGGAGAAAAAACAAGAGAATGTTTTCCACCCCCCTTATATGTGTTATATAGGAGTAGGAAAAACGAGATTGCCTTTTTCCATCCCCTATGTTATATACGGGTAGATAAAAAAACCAAGATTGCATTCTTTCCACCCCCTATATGTTATATACGATAGGGAAAAATCAACGAAAAAACAAGATTGTGGTTTTTCACCCAATGTAATATTTATTGAATATGTATTGAACAATTATAATGCTTGTAATATCTCCAAGATTTACACTATAATAAGCCATACGCCATTGTGTCCTTTTAAATAACCATAGCTAAACAATTTATTTAACTACCATTTCTTAAGATTCAATAAATTGTTGGATGCAAAATTCAAACTTCAACTACTAATCACCACTGACAATACACATGGCAACTATTTTCTGCAATCCCCACATGACTGAACTTGTCTAGAGAAAATGTCAATCCTTAAAAGCAAAATTATATAAAACTCTAATTTAATAACTGGTCAAATATTAACTATTGAAAATAACCTTGTACCGGCTCATTAGGCATCCTATGTGGCGTTTAACAAGCCATGAACAAATTAAAAGTCGATACATTAAGTGATGTCTGGTGATCACAATTACAACCCTTCCATGACTAGGTGGGGGGGGGGGGGGGGGGAGAAAAATATTTTGTTAAATAAATAAATTCACTAAATCACTAAATCACTAAATCACTAAATCACTAAATCACTAAATCACTAAATCACTAAATCACTAAATCAATCAATCAATCAATCAATCAATCAATCAATCAATCAATCAATCAATCAATCAATCAATCAACCAATCAATCAATCAATCAATCAATCAATCAATCAATCAATCAATCAATCAATCAATCAATAATCAATCAATCAATCAATCAATCAATCAATCAAGTGAAGATTGTCCCCCTTCAGATTCCCCAGCATGGAGTCACACAAGGACTCCATATTTTTAAGGTTGAAAGATTGTCCCCTTCAAATTCACGGTTTCACTTTAGAGTTAAAGACTTCATATTTTTAAAGATATCTCCAAGAGGCTCCATATTTAAAAAAATATCTGTAAAAGACATCATATTTAGTTGAAATATCGCCATAAGGCTCCATATTGTTTTGAAATATCTCCAAAAAGACTCCCATATTTTCAAAAATATCTCAAAAAGACTCTATATTTGTTAAATACCTGTAAAATACAGCATATTTTGGGGACATTTTATCCACTGTCACCCACAGACCTCTCGGAGCTGGCACTGTGCTTATAAATAATGTTTGTACCTGAAATAAGAGTGGATGTTTGAGTGCTATATTTATATGCACAGATATTGTATTTCATGCCCGATGGATATATCTCAACAATTTGAACTTCTAGATTCAATGCACGATTTACGAAATACACAGGTAACAAGTTTTAACGTAGCTACATATGTGTACATGTATGACAATACACCTTTCTGCGTACTGAATTAACTGAACCAAAGCCAACTTAAGCTCTGATACAGGGGTTAACAAAAAATCTGCATATTAATCTCTTAAAGATTATTATGTTTAAAGTAACTGTCATACAAAAGGAAGTGTTTTATAACTAACCCAGTATTACTTTCATTAGATATGCAAAAACCAAAATCAACGTGAATTGATAATACTATTTAATGCAAGATCTGGAATTTTTAAGAAAAGATTCAGAGGATTCTTAATTTAGGTCCATTTAAGCCTCTTACAAGAAGAGAAGATGCACCTACTACCTGTGTAAGCCATAAGTTTGCACTTAACCCCTTGAGAACTTCCTACCGATTGGTCAGAAAGATGGATACATCTTTCGTTGCACCAATAAGAAACACTGTTAGAATGACTGTATCCCTGGTATAGATTAGAGTGAAATATTTCGGAAGCAGTATTTCAATTGGCTATTTAAATGAGTACATCTTGAAATTTACCAATCACAAACGTGGTTATATAGGCAGGTAGTGCTCAGAGGGTTAAACCAAATTGTAAACTCAATTAACACCCAATAAGCCCTACTCCATGTTGCACACTAGCAGAAAGAAGCAAAATTCATTCCATCAAATCACACGGTCAAACTACAGCGATACTATCAGCAGAAAGAGGCCGAAGTGTTAATTCCACAACAGAACCTAATCCTTACCGCTTATATTGGCCCATCCCTTGAGCTACAAGTGACCTAATAATAGTCTAGTTGAACTGGAGTACCCTCCTGATGAATGTGGGAAGCCAATGGCAAAGGAACGGAATCAAGTCAACACAAGTGTCACATTATTCACATACAAACTGTCAGGTATAACGCAAAGTTACCCTGAAATTTTATTTTATTTCACTTCATTTTTTTCTTATATTTATTATTTATTCATCAAAACAGTTGTTGGCAAACTCTATTTGCATAATAAAAAGAGATGAGGAAAAGGGGGGGGGGAGAAAGATTTTTTTACATCTGCAATAAATCTTGTCTTCCATTAATGACACTAAGCAAGGTGTCATTTTAAAGATAAACCAGTTTTGTAACATGGACTTTTTTGTTTTTGGAGTAGAGGCAACTCATCTGTTTCGATATGATAAGTATGGGTCACATTTATTGGTCTGTGCATTATATTAAATTTAATATGATATAAATCATTGGTTTTTCTTTTCTTTATCTCTATCATGGTATATATTTATTCATTTAGTATTGAGCCTATAAATATCGACAACCTTTAAGATAAAACAGCAGATATAAATAATTTACATACATTAATGTTGAGAATTATATTATTACCATTATGTATCAATTGGTATGAAGTTTTTGTTTTTTTGATGAGTAATTTTTTAATGATTAATTATTCATTATTAGAAAAATGCAGAACATTCTTGGGTACATGAACTAAATGTTTCGGAGCAACTTTTGTACCGTCTATCGAACAAAAAAATGTAACCCTTATTTAACTTAATAAAAAGTTAGCTCCGGGTAATCAACAAATCCCAGTGAACCGGCCAATTTTTAAAAAAAAGTAGCTCCCGGTAAAAATACTGTATTTTGAGCCTTGATTGAGCTGTACATCCATGGTCAAATGGACTGCATTTGACCTGTACATTATTACCTGAACAAGCCACAGCCTAGTAATTGAATCTCGTGATATCTGAATCTGATGATCTCCTCATATAACAATCTATGGTCTAATCACTGTTGGCAGATGATTGTAATGATGACCTACTTACAATATGCACTTAAACACTCTCAATGCCAACATCACAGTTCATTATACAACCTGTAACAACAATGTACTGTAGTTTCTGGGTATGATAAACGATACCCACAATGTACCAAGTGAAAGGAATATTTACATGAGTGATGAACTGTGTCACGGTAGATGAGAATAGGGAGACAGCTTGTATTACAAGCCTACAATATCCAGGGTAAATAGTTTGATGACCTAATAACACACTTATGAACAACTAAAGCTATCATGTTTGGTTTAAAGGTAGATGTTCCGATTGCTGGCCTGATTTTCAACTTAATGTTTTCTACATGCAGATGCAGGGTCATCCAGAAAAAAAATGGTATTCTAAAGTTTGAGTTGCATAACTCCAATGGTTCTTACTTTAGAAGCATAAGGTGACTTGAAATTTGCCCATAGAGTAGTACACAAACTGACCGGGTGGCTAACCACCTTTGTCAGTAATTCACTGCATTTTGGGCTATAAAATTAAAATGGAACATATCTTACGCCAAACAGTTAAAGGTAGATGACCCGATCACATTTTCGTAACACAGAATTATTTCAAACATACGGAGATTTTCATATCTTATGAAAGCTCGTATTTTTCTCATCATCCTACTGAAATTTGATGGCCTAAATCGGTATAATTACGGAGAAATCGATGAAATAACGTCGAATTACCGCGAATGGTGGTATACCACCGATATAGTTTGTGTACAACTCAATGGGTACAGTTCACAGCATCTTGTGCGTCTAAAATAAGAACCATTAGAGCTATGCAACTCAAACTTTGGAACACGACATTTTTAAGGATGACCTTTCATGTAGAATAGAAAACTTCAAGTTGAAAATTGGAAATGTGATCGGGTCATCTAGCTTTAACAGAAATAATGAGAAAAATATGGGGTTTCTTCTGATATCAAAATATGTTGATGGGCAAAAAAAAAGCAGAAGTGATCAGCACATCCACCTTTAATACTCAACAATCATATTATAGCAACACATGCAATGCCCAATGGTTTCAGTCAACATTGACTTAAGTTACGCATGATCGTTTCCATAATCGGCGGAAAAGGGGGAAAAAGGTCATTGGAACACTGTTAAATAGGGGGTATTTTAACCTCTGGGAACGATATGCGTTACCCGTCTGAATATCAAGAGAAAACACTAGGGTACAATGCATAGAAATTGTTATCGATTAGGATTTAGGACTTGGCAACAAGCATTGGAAAAAATTCTGAAATAATGTTATCTTGCAAATAATATAAAATGTCTCCTACATGTATATGAAAAATAAACGGGTAGAAAGGTTCTACAATATCCAGGGCTAACATATTGGTTTTGAATCCGTCAGTGATCGGGGAGAGTAGACTTATAAGATCATCAGGATAACACAATATTTTATCTAGCTTGTCTCAGTATAATGCCTTTGAAATCTGAATCGATTGACAAATTTACCCCCAAACCACTTCAGGGGATGATGAAAATCACAACATCCATAGACTATACTAGTGTAGATCACAGATAGTCTATCTGTGTGTAGATACTGGCAACAAAATTGATTTCTTGATTGTGTCTCTGACTATCTTTGACATCCAAGCCTTTCATATATGTAATGTAAAACTACTTGATTTCGCTAGGTATTTAATTTTGCTAAAGTGATGGAAAAAAGAGGAAGGAATGGTAATGTTTGAAGAAGGATTAGTTGAGAAATCTTTCAGACTAATTTATTTATTTATTTATTTTATGAAGGAAACAAACATTTAGAAATATTCGAAATATTTTTTTTTAATTTAAAAAATTGAAAATGGTATATTTTTCAAAAAAATATTACAAATTGTGGGTTGACCGGCCCACAGTTTAGTTTGTTTTCTCCATCATTCAATATACATGTATACACATATTTCGAGGAGATCCGATTTATTTAATAAGAATACTTCATAAAAGGATGATAAGCTGAGATTCCTAAATTAAATATATCCATGAAAATTGATCGCGTTAAATATCAACAAATTAGTACCCACAGAATGACAGAGTTTACCAGTAGCTTTTCATATCGGGTAGGGAACTCCAGTAAACCTATGTTGTGTACATGTACGCAATGTATGCATGTGTACACGACACTCGTGGCTCTTCTGGTATTTTCGTTAGATATATTTAAATTTTCGCTGCCTGTTTATTTTCACTCTGCATGCCTTCAAAGAAACATCAGTCAAAATGAATTACTTGCCCATTTAGGCATTCATTCTAAAGAACTGAAAGAAAGAACAACACATTTATCATTCCAATAGATAGTGCAAATAATTATAATTAACACTTTCCACACAGCAGTCGTCTGCAGACAACATTACAAAATTTCACAAAATGTTTCAAAAATGTCAAAATTGTTGAATTTCATTACCATATTTGGAATCACCATGAGAAATGCATTGAAATAAGTACAAACATGCCTATTATTGATTCAGTAATCCTTGAGATAGGCTTTGAAAATTGGGAAAGGTTTCGGAAAAATCTGTTTTGTATATGGTAAAACTATTGGCCTTGTGGAAAGCGTTAACAGCGCAAATATATTGTGTGATTTCTTGTACAGCAACTGTTGCATGTTGCAATATCTGTCTTTATTATGTGCACGATACTGTCATCCCGGATCCATAACGAACATAAGTCTATATGCATTACAACTGTTAATGAATTAGAAAATGGCAATGGCTCAGGGTTTATAACGATATCGTGTTGAAGAGCCCATAACTTCCTGGTATGAATGACAATTTTATCATAATATCCATTAAATTTAAAAAAGAAAATGATATCGTTGTTAGGTTAATGACATAAGCAACTCATATATATGCATCAATAAAGAGCTGTTTAAGAGTGCTTTTCCTACCTACTATATTGTGGCACTGTGCTATAAAGGGTAAATCACTTATTTCCCAAAAAATGAGAATGTCTTTTCAACAACATTGAATACATGTGCTAAGGTTATGATAAAAAAGCTTAAAAAATCAATATAAAAAGAGTATAATTTAGAACATTCTCTAATTGACAATCCGAACATACAATAAACACAACACAATGAATTGTATATATCCCTGCTATTTTCATGGTTATGTGATTTTTTTCCCTTCGTTGAAAGTTGATCTAAAGGTGTATTTTGACCATGCATTCACAATTCACATAAATGCTTACTATAGACACATTTATAACATGGGCCTCTTCTATCACATGTATCTTCATTAATCCATGACCTGAAGTGTACTGTAAAAGTGGTAGTTTTCGCACGATTACATTTTTGCGCTTTGCCGACTTTCAGCCATTTCGCTTGTTTTTAAGTTCGCAATTTGAAAGTTCATTACATAGACTTATACACAACATAAATATGTTCGCTTGTTTTTATTTTCGTGGTAGTTGCTTGGGGCAAGAAAAGCACGAAAATTAATGTAGCGTGAACATTTCAACGTTAACAGTACCTGCTCACAAACAGGAAAGACTTGTCCCAGTCATGAGAAGGGGAAGGGGGACGTAGTAATATTGTTGAGGATATTCTTCAAATAGGGTTATTTTCAACAATGCATTATCCCTAACCCATTCAGGCACTTTTTCAACAAAAAAATCTGCGCGGGGAAAAGTGACCCCAAAAGTCACCGCGACCCCACCCCCCCCCCCCCCCCCCCCCCGGATTTGAACCACGGACCTCCAGCACCAGTGGCGAACGGTTCCCCACTATACCACAGGTGTCAAGGCTACTTGGCCGAGTATACTCGGCTGCATTCCCCACTAGCCTGGGTCCATTTTATCCTCAAAAAACTTGCACACCGGTGGAACATAGAGATTGGCTCATTGGATTCTGTTGGATTTAGCAGGGCCAGGGGTTATATCAATTGTATTAAGCAGATCTCAATTTGAAATATGAGTAGTAATGATTGGGAATGTTCCAGCTTTGGTATAGTTTGATTTTGTTTTAGACTATTTTAAGGGGTATGGATAGAACATGTTTAATTATTTATGACACATCCCTAATCAATCTGGATGGGCACCCCTCCCTATCCCCAGATGACCTGGTCATGATATACATACACTATATATTGCGCTTTGATAATGTACTGTGAGAGGGGATATACAACATGTAGTGCCCTGTCTAGACAATGCCATTAGAAAGGCGTAGGTGTGATTGGACTTACAATATAGTCTAGCAAAGATTCCCCTTAACAATATGTAAGGATATAAATGAGTTCTCCTTGACTTTTGATTCTGAATGTCAAGTTAAATGGCGAGCAACCATTGATTATTGTGAAATGCATGCGGAACCATTTCAATAAAAGTCTGGTAGCTTGTTACGAAATTCTACAACAGCATAATGCCAAGTTTAGTACTGCTGTGTCTGCGGTCAAAACGGTAGATTGTAATTGATATTAGCATAACTAGTGGTTGAAATTCAGTTTTCTAGGAAAATGTAGATGGCATACTAAAAATGGCTTCTGGTTACTCTTCCTACACTTGGTACGCCAAATTTGTTACAAATCCCAATTTTATGTCAAAACAGCGATGGGTTAACTAGTCATGAGTGTACAAGTTTAAGGTGTTAGTTCATACACAGGGAGAGTGAAATGCATACCAATTCATACCATCCTATATAATAATATGACACACAATGTAGAGATCTCAATTTCACAGAAAACATGACCTTTGACCCGAGCACCTGGAGCCATAGTACGCAATACCTGGCACGGTTATCAATCACCATGAGCAGGTAACTTGAGCCTATCTCAAACACATATTTTCAATTGCGTGGCTTGATAATTGTGCACAGTTCTACTCAGGCGTAGAGGACATGTCTGTGTGCAATGAATGGCGTGTTTGCTATTCTGTGTAGCTCGTGCTACAGGGTATCCCAAAAGTGATTGATACTTGTAACATTTTTGGCTCTTTTAAAGAAGAATTTGTGTTATTATATGCCAATCAGAGGGGGAGGATAGAGGTAGCACACGACTTGTTTTTTAAAGAATGGAGGACATTAAGAGAAAATGGTTGCAAATTGACAGCAAAAATATCAAATTTCTGATGCATCTCTCGCTAAGGCATGCAATAATGTG
This sequence comes from Ophiura sarsii, assembly GCA_035610835.1. Lineage (NCBI taxonomy): Eukaryota > Metazoa > Echinodermata > Ophiuroidea > Amphilepidida > Ophiuridae > Ophiura > Ophiura sarsii. The sequence goes on along the minus strand of CM069456.1, from coordinate 9,213,583 downwards.
TGTTTACCTCTCTGCCTACAGGCACATGCAAAAATGTACCTCAAATATGAAACATTAGGATATGTCATTAAACAATCACTGATGAAATACTCTCAATTAGGCTCATAGCAATCATCCCATGCCAACTCAAATATATAGGTGCACCCGCCATCTTGTACAACCAATCCAGATCCAGAATAATGAGATGTCATAATTTCCTACATTCATATACTGCAGAAGCTGAAATTTTTCGCGGTGGTTTTATTTTCGAGCAAAGAATTTTTCCGCAAAAATTATAACATGCGAAAATATTGTTTTCAACATTCATGCAGTGCATCCAGAAGGTCGCCCGCGAAAAAAAAAATTCGCGAAATGTCTATGATATCAAAATGCGCGAAAATATTGGCTTTTACAGTACAACATGATTGAAACACCCTATATGCTATGCTAGCATCAATACAGGGAGGATGTATTTGCAAATGTAATGACAACATGTAATGAACACATTTAATCAAGCAATATGTGACAATGTGTTAAAAATATCTAATAGAGATGAGATATGAACTGCAAAGTGATGACTAATAATATTTCATGAGCGAGTGGACAGAATCACCATTTGCGGTATTCTTTTATGCTATAAAAAAATCCACCAATTAACTGACAGTTTTTACTCTTTCCACAGTCCACACCCCGTCTTCACTGACTGGAACCAAATATGGAAGAGAGCTGTGAATTAAATAAGGTCTCCTAATTTTTGTATAATGTGGTGTACGGATCAAAGATTCTAGTTTTAACTTTTATTTAAATATTTCAAGATTAAGTTGGGTGTTTTTTTCGGGGGGGGGGGGGGGGGGGGGGGGGGGGTAAATAAGAAATAAGGTAAAGGTAAAGGGGGTATGGGGAGCAGAAATATCATGCAATGCTACATTTCATGAGAATTAGTATGTGGCAGCCCTTATTTTATCCTAAATTGATATCTTCCTTAGACCCCGACTCATACAGTCTGGTTGTGTTTAGTTTGCCGTTGGTTTTTTTTTTTTTGGGGGGGGGGGGGGTAAATAAGAAATAAGGTAAAGGGAGGGGGTCAAGAGAGGATGGAGAGCAGAAATATCACGCAATGCTACATTTCATGAGAATAAGTATGTGGCAGCCCTTATTTATCCTAAATTGATATCTTCCTTATACCACGACTCATACAGTCTGGTTGTGTTCAGTTTGACATAGATTCATTGCAGGAAACGAGCTTGTTCTAAAATGACTGGTCTTTCCTACATGGTTTGTTTGACAGTGTTGCTATAGGAAATATTACTAATGTGTGGCAGACACAACAAAGTGCCACTAACTTAAATCAAAATTTTGAAAATAATGTTGCTCAAAATCAATTTTAATTTGTATAAGACCTTACATATCAGGGATCAAGCGCTCTAGTACTAACAGGTGGGATGTACTGCAAAATGTCGAACAGATCATAGGACCAAATAATTGACAGTAACTTTATTTTGTGATCAGATATATGTCGAAAACAGAACAGGCAAATCTGCAAAAACAGGAATTAATTGAGAATAAAATTCAAATACAAGAACTACTGGGATTTGAACCCATGATTGTCACAGGAAAACAGAACAGGAAAATCTAAAAAACAGGAATTAGTTGTGAATAAAATTCAAATACAAGAACTACTGGGTTTTTTGAACCCATGATTGTCATGTCAAAGGAGCTATATTGGAGGAACATTAATGCATGCACTGCTGACTAGATTTGGTAACTGTTCTTGACACACCTGAAATAACTGTTCTTTACAGAAACAAGTCCGAAATTACGTTCTACCCAAATGTGAACTTAGCGGAACCAAATTGGGCGTCAACGTGCAGCAATTGGGAACACCTACTATATGACTGGACAAGCGAACAAGTCTAACATGTTTACAACTTCCTTCCTATACCTTCAAAATGAACATCAAAAAGAGTTGCTTGGTCTTTACAGAGAGAGCCCAATTGGGTTACCTATTACCCTATGCAAAGGTCCAAGATATATATTAAATAGGGAAAACCAACCAGTGCTTGCTATAATTAACATTTTCCATGCGGCAGGCGACTGCAGACGACATTCCAAAATTTCACAAAATGTTTCAACAATTTCAATATAACTGAATTTCATCTCCATATTTGGAATTATCATATGAAATGCATTAAAATAAGTACAAAAGGGCCTATTATTGGTTCAGTAATTCATGAGATAAGACTTTGAAAGTTAGGAAAGGTTTCTGAAAAATCTGTTTTGTATTCTAGTATGGTAAAACTAATAGTCGCGTGGAAAGTGTAGGAGGCAGAAGATTGGGTCTTGAGTTCTTGATCCTTCATATTAAAACAGTGTTCTTTGAAGTAAAAGAAAGTGTTCTCATGAATGAGTTTCTGATTTCTTCTTTTACTGTTGGTTGAAATAAATTCAATAACAAACCCTATACTACAAGGGATGATTAAATGGCCAAACAAAAATGCAGAAATTACATATTTATGAGTGGACGTTTAAGTAACTCTTTGGGTTGTCAGTATAATCTGCTGACATTATCAAATTGTGTTCAACTTTCCAGTGGAAATAAATAAATAAATAAAAAGAAAATAATAAATAATATATAGACTCGGACAAACTGGCGTGAATTAAATTAACAAAGACCTTAAAAGGTCTCGAACCCGGTCCCTCTCGCATTCGTGGCCATAGGATAATCCACTAGACCACAAGGACTGTGTTTCCATAATTGTTTAATAATATTTTAAAATAAAATAAATAAATAAGCAAATAAACCATTAAATAAATAAAATGTAGACATTAATTCCACCTAAACCTGAACACCCACTTTCTTCATTATGGCAACACTTGAGAATCAGTATTTGATAATCACAGTGCAACCATATATGGCCAGCTATGTCACGGTGTTATGAATTTTACATATTTATATGGCTTAAAATGTCCATGAATACTGCTTACAATACAATGTATGTACACAAACCCATTATGCGTGTATGTACATAATATCAGGTCATACTATAAATAGGTGATCAATACAAAGTACTATACGATATTCTATTTTAGTCATGAATAATCATACTCATAGACCAAGTCCATACTTGTATGATATGGGAATACATGCATAAATGATTTAATTAGCTCCTATCTTAACACCCTTCTCTGAAGAATACACACGCCAGACATACACACGTAAGTGTGTATGTGATAATAGTCAAATGAACTTTAAACAATTTGAAGCCTGTCAATGATACTATTATAGAGTCATATTCTTTATCGGCATGTAATTAGTTGTTATCAACTTGTTCTCACTATCTCTCTCTCTCTCTCTCTCCCGGACTGACTTAGTTCAACAAACTTGATTTCTAATAGTTATCTATACCTATTGATATATGATGATGAACTATCAACTTTCTCCCTACCTCACACCTTGGGCCATCACAATATCACATATCATTCAAACAATTGATCATCTTGTTTTCTCGCACATATGGTTACGTACAATAATCAAAACACACCATGGTATTTAATATCAAAATAAATTAGACTAAAACTGTCACATAGTAAGAGTTGCACCATCATAATGCTTCTCCTTGCCTCTCATATACTGCTAGTATTAGGCCTAAAAAAGAAGGTTGGATTGCCCTTTCACCTCAATTTTCTTCGGGGTTGGTAGGTCCAAAAAAACACCCCATTTTTTTTTTTTTAGATTCCAAAAAATTACCAAATCACACTGGAATACACTAAGGTTTATAATTGAACTCAATTTTGATATTAAAAAGACAAAGTCTGGTGGCATGGATAAATATTTCAGAGTGGGGTCACATAGGGGTCACTTGTCATTTAGGTGACAAATTTTGTAATTTCTAAAAAATTTTTTTTTAAAAAGGATTGTTTTTTGTTTAATTAGGGCGAGAAAAAAATGCGACTGAGTTTTCCTGATTTTTACAGTCGGTCGGGAAAGGGCAATCCCACTATTTTTTAGGCCTTATCATAATCTAATACTTGCAGCGGAATAACCGGCCAAATCAAGCATTTACATTCAGGCCTGGAAATAGAGCCCGCCGCCTGCCCATAGCGGGTTACTTTTGCGTCGGGCGATGAATATGAACAAGTACCTGACTGACTGGCAGGTAAACAATTTAAACTCACAGCGTAAGTGAGTTACACTGGCTGGTGGAATTTCTGTCGGGCAGGTATTTTTGCAAGCTACCTGCCCGACTGGCTGGTTTAAAAAAAATCTGAAGATCCAGCCCTGTTTACAACAACAACAACAAAGTATTGTCAAAATAATAACTCCATGCAATCTTCATAATAATCAAAAATAAACAGTTAAAAGAGTATAATGACCTCCAATCATGACTCACAGTCACATCGCCTACAAGAGCAATTTCTGTGATTATAATGCACATTGTAACCCAGCACCATGAAAATCCATGTTATACATGCACCGTATGAAAAATCAGTCAAACAATAATTATTCACCACTATCTTTTGTATCATAAGGGTTCTTATGTTCCTTATTTATGATAGAACAATTGACAATTCATAAAATAGAAGACCGTGTACAAGATATTGTTGAAAAACACTTGCTATAGTAACCAAAGACAATACATGCTTTCTGGGTTTCAGCATCGGAGGTTGAGTTGTACCAAAGTCAAGTCCCACAATGCAATGAGTGTAGCATGCAAAGCTGATGAATTAACCTTTGGTCCATACCCTCTGTAACACAAAATATACTTTGCATTGTGGGATTGAATTTCGGAACAGCTCGGCTTCCGGTGCTGAAACTGCGAAATCACATATTATGATGTATGTAATGAAATCCATCGCCATGACAACAATTCTGTATTATATTAATTGAAACAAGATATCATCATGCTTAAGTTATGCTGAAAAATATTACTACCAATGCAACAAAATACAGTAAACTGGACGGACATTGAGTTGTGACTTACCCCACCCCGGCCCAATGGCTAGTATGACGATAGCATATAGTTAAGAGAATGCAGTGTAAAGTGAAATGGAGAAACGGATAGAAAATTACAAACTGTTAGTAAAATGTATGGAAGGTTACATCACAGCAAATTTGTAAATCCACAATGCTAGTATGGGAGAAAGGTGCAGCATTGTGCAGCATTGTTCACTAAAACCCCTTGAGAACTACCTGCCATCAGTGTTTCTTTCACTACCAATGCAACACTATCAGTGTTTCTGATTGGTCTGAAAGATGGATACATCATTTGTTGCACCAATCAGAGACATTGGTAGAATAATTGTATCTCTGATCAACATTGGAGTGAAATCTTTAAAAGCAGTATTTTAATTGGTTATTCAAATGAATAGATCTTGTAGTTAACCAATCATAAACACTGATACTGACAGATAGGCAGGTAGTACTCGGAAGGTTAATGTGTTAATGAAGTAAGGGTTTAACAGGTTTAAATTCTTTATTTTCAAAGCAACATGTCACGTTTTAGGCACATGTACGATACATACGGTAAACAATGGAATGTTTGAGCTACTTCATTTAACGTCAGCATCTTAACTGAAAATGTGAATGGACTTGAAATAACTATATTGTATGCTAAAATGAGGTTCTTATATTGTACTTTTGCAATCAAATATTAAAAAAAATATTTGTCTACAAAAGTGCACAAAACGTAGGGTTGAAAGTCTCATTTGTATTCCAAATTTTAAAATAGTTAAAAAAAATAAAATCAGCTCAATTCATTCTATGGGATTATAGCATTGTGTTATCTAATTAGGGGTGTTAATAAAGGGGGTTAAGCTTTTGGTTGAATTGGTTATCAATGTATATAAGATTAAACTTGTTCTGAAATTTCTTGGGAGAAGGGAGTGGGGGCTGAAATTATGCTGCTCTGCCATTGGCAAAAATATCCATCACATGTTTAATAAGAAAGTCTGTGTATCACATTATAGCTCAGTCACTTCATTGATATCATGATGCTACTTTGCTGTTAATCAACCATGAGAAATATTTTGGTGCATTTGCACTGTATTACATTGTGAATGGACGCACAGTACATGGCCTCCTGGCCTCAATCAGACAGACCCCGGTTTAAATCTTTTTTAAGTGAAATTTACAGAGTTTGGCAATTACTTGGTATTTTCAGACCTAGAAATAGCACCGGCCCATAGCGGGTAACTTTTGCATCGGGCGGGTGAAGATACAAAAGCACCCGCCCAACTGGCGGGTAAAGTTGTTTTAACTCACAATGTAAGGGAGTTACATTGGCTGGTGGAATTTCTGTCGGGCAGGTATTTTTGTGAGTTACCTGCCCGACTGGCTGGTTGAAAAAAATCTGTGAAGTTTCAGCCCTGGGTATTTTTTAAGGAATTTAAAAAGAAGATTTTTTTGTGTGTCAAAATCACTGAATGTACCTTTAAATGAGCCTCATAATTTGTCTAGTTATTGCCAAACAAACTATAGACTGTGTAAAAGCATCGCTATTCAAAATATTTCCTTATGGGTGAACAACAAAATGGCAAAAATTCCGTACCAACATCTATGGCATAAACTAAGCTACACAGACTGTCTATAACTTGTGGGCGGCCCGGGGGAGGGGGCAGTGGTCATTACAAAAGTGGTATGTTGCACATCCAAATATACTACAAATATTGTTGTTCTACTGATTGATATGATTGGTAAATACCTGCCTGGAACTAGTTATTCAAATAAGTAAATCTGTGGCAAAATCATGGAATTTCTACTTTTTCCAACATAAATTTATGAAAACTCTTGCCCCACCTCAAATTGGTTTTTTTTTTATAACTTATTCATCTTGTACAACATGACATATCTTGACCAAAAGTACCATGTGCGAATCCCTGGACAAGCATGATTCACTTTGACTAAAACCACTGACCACCCCTCTCCCCAGGTGAATGGGTTATTATTTCTGTACAACACAAATACAAACTGGGGACAAAACTGGGGATAAAACATACATGCAACACTACTCATACATGTAACACTACTCATAGACAAGACCAAACCAAATTAACACAGTTTTGTAATTGACATACACTTCATCAACAACAGAGCAACATTAAACAATTCGCACAATCTGTCTGTTTGTTAAACTTCAATACCTGACAAATTGCAGGGATAGTTTAGTTCAAATTAATTTGTAAATAAGGACTCAAACTCTAATTTTCCATCACCAAATTGGACCCCTGCTGGAGCATACAAAGGAATTGAACATGTCAATGTGTACATGTTGTTTGCACAATTTACAGATGCAACTTTAAAAGCGACATCTTCTTACGAGAGCCTATCTGTTCAACTGGTGTCAAAATAAAGCAATTTACATGCCATACACATTGAGACTACAATGTACATGAAAAGGGGGTAAAAAAAGTAAGTCCACCCCTAAAATTTGATCACGTTTGTTTGCATAACTTTTCACATAATTAGATGCTTTGAGAGATTGCAATACTTATGAAAAGCAAAAACACTTGGCTACCCATAGAAAGTTTCTCAATTACAATATCATTATTACTGTTCCCAAAATAGTCACATTTCCAAAAAATGATGTTTTAAAAAAAAGTGGCGCTTTTCAAGATTCTATACAAGTTTGTGTGCATAAATCCACACACAATTAGACGTTTTGATAGATTGAAGCATTTAAAAAACGGAAAAACCCTTGGCTATCTACACAAAGTTTCCTCTTTTCAATACCATGTTTACTTTTCCCAAAACAGTCCCATTTCCCAAAAATGAAGTTTTCCGAAAAGTGGCACTTTTCAACGATTAGGAAGGTTATTGATGTAAATTGGCCGGGCTAGTCATGAATGAAATAAAATCATTTTATTTTTCATTTCAAATAAGGACCAGCTAAAGAAAGAAAAGACTTTCTTTTAATTGAAAATAAAGACAACTCCAATTAATTTTAAACACCACTGGAGACATTTTTTGTAACTTTCTTGCATAAGATTTTGAAAAGTGCCACTTTTTCTGAAAAAACGAACGCACACAAATTAATCTTCATTGAGGGAAAAAAATGTCTCCTTCTCACATGCGCGTAGCCTTTAGATGTTCTTATGTTTTGTACGCACTGTTACCATGAAAAATATAAATTGATCACATTTTGTGATTTTGTATTTTTGAGAAAAAAATGCTAAAAAACATGACAGAAAACACACACAAATGAACGATGAACTTAAATATAGAATTTAAACATGAGATATTATATATTTATAGGTTTTATAGGTTCGAAATAAATTAAAATGAAACTTACCATTCGAGTAGAGTCAACATGCATAGTAAGATTAGAGGTAGTTGACAGACACATCGAGCATGGAGCGTGCAGAGAACAAACGCGGGGTGGGGTTGAAGGTCGAAGGTTAACACGTCAAACGAATGTAATACACACACAACACACAGGTGTAGTGATCCAAATCGAACACGATGAACACACGATGCGAGATGAGGGTGCTTATAAACTGAGCGAGCATGCAACAGCACTACAAGGTGTCAGGACATATGTAGCGCATTGTCGAGGTGAAGTAAAAAGGTATTACATCTAACATTGACATGCAAATGGCTCAGTTGGGTGGGGTGGGGTTTCGAATGGGTACTTGGGTTCGAGTTTGGTACGAATATGCCGCTTGGAATATGGGTCAACTTAGGAAATGAATATCGAGTTCGAGAAATTTTACCCATCACAGTTATAGGGTTGTTGCATGAAAGGTCTTTAGTTCAAATCATCCTCCAGAAGAATAAATGCATGGATAAAACACAGTTATTATTAATACTTGGATTAACATAGGTATAATAATTGGAATTGTACTCTATGTATTGCTATGTCTTTTTACGGACGATTTGAACTTATGACCCTCCACATCTAGGTTGTGCAATTGCCCTATGTCTGAGAAATAATTTTTGGCCAAATCTAATATAAATGGGGAAAGTTATGAGGCAAAGTCACAAAAAATACCTTATTTTTCAAGCAAATTGTTGAAGAAAGAAGAGATATTGATATAACCGAAGCAGCCAATGATATACCAAATGACCGAATATATGACCCATGTTTACGTCACATCCCCATACAGTTGTTAACGAGCAGTGTGCAATATATAATATTTTATTTGTGTAGCAATTCCAAATATTGCGTAGCATTTCATCACATCTGTATGCAATACAATTGGGAATTTGATATATTGCACACTGTTAACGAGTATCCTTACCCCAGGTGATTAGAGGGTTGGAGTGGGATCATGACCCATGTTTGCGGCACATCCCCATATAGTTGTTTAAAATGTTAACAAGTATCTCTCCCCCAGGTGATTGGAGGGTGGGGTGGGATCATGACCCATGTTTGCGGCACATCCCCATATAGTTGTTTAAAATGTTAACAAGTATCTCTCCCCCAGGTGATTGGAGGGTGGGGTAGGATCAAGTGAGATGGGGTAACGACAAATGAGGAGTATATCATTAAAATGCGGGTAAAAGTATTAAAATACACATATTTCAACATATAACAGGTGCCATGCATTATACACTTCATAAAATACACATAACATGACTTATAACCGTGTTTAACTTCAACAGTAAATGGAACAACCTATATTGGTTAAAAAGTTACTGAAATGAGTGTTTGTTTTATTAGTTCGTGCATATGTTGCAAAAAATATGAGTGTTAATGGTTGAATAAGCAAAATAGCTTACATACAAAACATGCAATGAACCTTGAAGGCATCATTATGGACCCAATGCATTAATTATTTTACAATAACCTGATTCATGATAAATCATTCGTTAGTAAAAAGTTGTTATTTCTTCAATTTGGATCATCATAGTTCATTTACGCTTTTATTGATTATCTTCCTTTTATCAATTTAACATTTGCCATTTTGTGTTTCGGAAACAGAGGCCTACCCTTTACACTACAGACATGTTTTCATGTTTCTGTATTTGACAGGCAACTGTTCTGTCGCGTGAAAATTAATGAAGCCCACCAACATTTTTGGCACTTTTTGGTAAATAATTCAAAAAATAAATCAGATGTTCAAAAACAAACACAAAAACAAAAACAAAAACAAAAACAAAAACATTCCTAGAGAATTTTATTAGGATTATAATTAAACTAGAACGACAAAATTTGACAAAATATATTTTGAGTTATCTTTGCAAAAACCTAAAATAGGTCAAAAATTGTGTTTTTGATAATTTCTCCAAAATGATCAATTTCATGTTCATGGTTGGAATTATGAACCCTTTTCTTCAAGAAAATGTATACTTTTATTTAGATTAAATGAATAATGAAGGAGTTACAGCAGTGTTACGGCGGCTATGCTGAGAGTCCACAGCCCCCTTGTTGTAAGTTTATCTGTTTATGCCACATTTTTGTGTATTATTCATGTTTATTTACTTGTATCTTTATGTATGTATCTTGTTTTAAGTTGGGTTCTTTTGCTTTCTTGATCCTTTTCTTGTTTCCTACTGGTTTGGATGCTCTTCATGCACCCTGAGTGTTTCTTGCTGATTTGCGCGCTTTACAAATGTTCATTATTACATTTATTCGGCAGCCTATTTCTGTTATTGCCTTCAAGAAGGCACTCAAGACATATTTGTTTCCATCTAATCTTGTTCTTAATATTATTATGTTAAATTTGTTATTTTGGGGTTTTTTTGTAAGCGCTTTGAGCCTCCGGGGAATAGCGCATCACAAATACTTGTTGTATGTATATATGTATTGCCAAATCTAACATTTGAGTTTCTATATATAACCTCTATGCATACTGTCAGGTGCTGTGGGTAGTATGACTTTTATGACATAGTGGATAAGGATTATTATTATTTCCAACTTCACCATCGACACAAAAACGATTTGCCTGTTTTGCAAGCATCATGTTATATTAATAGTAGAGTATTAATAATTAGGGGTTTCAATCAAAGTGATCCGCCTATGTGATGGTGTGAGTCAAACATTGAATGACATCCATTCCCTAAGGGCTATACTAGCTATCTCTCACCCTCCTCACCTCTACCACAATTAATAATGCATTGTTTTTTCCGATTATGCCGCGCGTTAGATTAACATTTCCACGGTGCTGGTGCAACCCTCTTTCCAAGCTGCATTTAGAAAGCCAATTAATAGTTGCTTAAAATTGTGTGATTCGCATAATGATGAAACAGGTTGCTGATAAGAAACCAAATAGCTTCGGGTAAAACCGTCATAATTAGATCAAATGGGGAAACAATTTAGCTTGGGGGAGGTGGTATGGATAACAGATTGCCAACGGATGTGCCATCAAAAGGCCTCCCTCCCCTTTTCTGCTAAATGAATGAATCCATATTTTGTAAAACAATGGGTTTATTTCGTAGAAATTTCTTTGTATCTAAACATCTTGTTAAATTCTGCGTTAACTTTCTTGAAAAAGAGGTAAATGCTTGAATCCATTTTTAATTTGGCTATAATTACATGTGATAAAAATATTTGAGTTCAACCCCTCCCCTTCTTGGCAGAGTTTACACCACAACATCCTTCTATGATGGAGTGGAGGGAAATCCCCTATTTCTTTGTTACAATTCTCAAACAAACACAAGGCGTTGCATTTTTACCAATCACACATGCAATTGACACCTTATTTTGCTTTTTATTTTTAGCACAGGTAGATGTGCGCAAATATAATTTAGGAACAATAGTTATAGCTTTAATCAATTAATTTTGTTATGTTAGGTTTATCACATAAATCCCACTATCAAAAATGTATGTAATATTTTCTTAACAAAAAGGTTACATGGCATTGTGCATAGAATAATTACATGTATGTTGTATGCATCAATTCCAAAATGAACTTTCATTTTCCAGGCAAAATTTCTAGCCTTTCTCTCAGCTTGTTAATTTTTTATATTTGAATTTACTTTGAACACCTACTTCAGACTCCGCCAGATACAAATATAAATATTTAAATACTGAATAAGTTAACTGTTTTATGGACAGTTATTTTCACAGATTGAAAAGTAAAATACATGAATTGTCAATTTCTTGCCATAAATCCAGAGCATTATGCATCACTGCACAAGTTTTTGATTCTGTGGAAAATATCAATTCGCGCAATTCACAGAAGAACAAAATATATTGAAAAATACCACTTTGAGTTACCCTAAATAAAACACAGTGCAAAAATCAAATTGGTATAAATTGAAATGCACTTAACAATAATTTAACAAGTTGATGGTGAAGTGTGTGCAATCATTGCAGACTGCTGAATGAATCAACAATCTGTTGTCACCTTTAAAGGGAAACTCACAGATTTTCAGAGTAAAAATGATTTGTTTGGAATTGCATTGAAACAAAAGCAAAAACTTGTATATAAAAAAGGCTCAACTGGTTGGTGTGTTGTTGGGTGTTTTGTTGGGACGGTTGGTGTTTTGGGTTTTTGAGGAGGATTTGATGTTTTAGTTTTGTGTAGTTTTTTTGTTTTCAATTTAACCCCTGCCCCCCCCCCCCCCCCCCCCTCCCACCCAAATTTGACCAAATTATAACCTGTTGGTAAATTTTTTTGTTTTTATTTTAGCACCCAAAAATTAGCTTTTGTTTTTTAGATGATTAATGATATTTTTACATCTCTAAATATCCCTTTAAAGTTCCCAAAGCTTTTTCATCACAGGAGCTTAGCACCAAAAAATGAAATTGAAATCTATTTCAGTTCTCACAACTCAGCAGCTCACTATGATCCCCAGGCCAGCCTCATGGTTAAAATATCACACTTTTTGCATAATTTTCAGGTTAAATTTTGAGTGAAATTTACCTTTTTTAACAATTCACTTTGATAAGGTACCATTTTGATCCCGCTCTATAGACTCACATTTTAGTGATGTTCACTTGTTCACATGTGCTATTTTTAAAATAATCCCTCAGGTAATCAAGATTTTTGGAATTGCAGTCTCTGCATTACTAGACTCCCATAATACAACTATTCATCAAATCTATGTATGCTAGACTACTGTTTTGAAGTGAGATTATGACATATTTTCCTAAGCTGATCATCGATCTCTTTGATGAGTGATCACTCTTTTGACAGTTTTTGCCCCCACAGATATTTGTTTAGAAAAAGGAACATCTATTTCATGTGGAGATTTTGCACAGCGATTGCGATCCAGGATCTTGGCTGTTGGCATATTCAGGATTTGCCATTTTGGAAATTGCTACATACAGTACTAACATGGATTGGATAAAGCTATGACATTCAACAAATCACCCCACAAATGGACTGAAAATAATTGAAAGTTAACATTTTGTTTATTTGTTACCGCGGCAAACCTACATTTTAGCTTATACTTGATAATTCTAGTAATGCCTGAAAACATCTGTATGTCGCTATGACTACTTGATTCATAATTGATAACTAATTATGCAGCAGGGTGTTACACGTAATTTATCACAGGTTGTCTATTAATACTACATGTACTATTAAACCAAGGTCATATCGTCTATTGAAATTATTAATTACTAAGATTGATAGCTACTCACGGATGAAACAGATCCTTTTAGAAAGAGTTTTGAACCTCCCAGAATAGAAACATATTATTTATTTAGCTATGTTTCTATTTCTATATTTATTTTTGAAAACCATATGTACTTTTCCAAAGGTTCCACCACATAAAGCCTGAGACTAGATGACACTGGTCTAAGGAGAATACTCATCATTCTGTGGGGTTAATAAATAGGCTAAATACCACAAATATTTTAATAAGATTTGTAGATTATATATCAAGTTGCATCATGTTCAACCACTGTAAAAATTCTCAACATTGAATAAAGAAAAATAATATCTAATACATGATGTACATGTATATTAAAGTCTTTCTTCTATCATTTTCAATTCTAAATGAAGACTTTTTGCATTGCCTACATGAAGCTTAGGCTGAATATATTATTGCATGATATGTTAAACAATTAATATTTGAATGAGCAAGCAAACAAACAAATAAACAAACAAATATATATACAAGTAAACAAAATATGAATTAATCAAATGTCAAATACATGAGCAGCATGCAACAATACAAGGACAAGGTGCATAGTTTGCTATTCCACTTATACTCAACACACCCCATGTTTTAAAGCACACCCATCATTAATGCAGTATAATGCAAGCAACTGGCTCAGAGGGTGTAAGGAGTATGAATTGAATAGCCCATAGAGGGTGTATAATAGTGCGTTTAATCTAACCTGATTCCAATTCTTTGACTGGGTCATACTCTGTTGTAGGTGGAGATGGGTGTTGTATCGGGGGCGCTAGAAAGATGAGTTGGAGGAGGAGGATGGAAGCAATTCAAGTTAGTCAAAGACAGATGGAGGATTTTGTCATGGCATAATGTCAAGTAATGATCAATGAAAAGTTTCAACTAGCATAAACATTTGAGTAATGATTTATGTAGGAAATAAGAGATAGATTCTGATCCCAAAGTGCATGCATTTTTGTATAAGGTTGTTCTCAGATGAAAAGGGAGGCCATATTTGGCAAATGCGGATACTTTAATTTGGTAAAAGGGTTCAACTTTAGTGTTTTGCAAAAGGCTCACCTCAAATGGTGGCCTTAGAACTAAATGGTCATTTGCAAATAATATGGCAAAAAAGTTATCTGAATATGCAATTGGGTTAGTTAGACTTGTAACTGTGGCAAATATTGGTCTTGTGTGAAGAGGATGGCCTTTTAGAAAAAGGTTGGCCTTACAATTCAAAGGGTTTATGAATATGCCAACAATTATGGCCTTCCTCATATCAGTCCATTTTTAAATCTATTTTTAATCAATCCCTGATTCATTTTCTGGATAGAAATTGATTAGAACTCCCTTCACAAGTAAGTTCCGTAAAAGAAAATTTGATTTCTATAAAGAATTGGTCGCTACTTTAGCTGCAGTTCTTGTTTAAACACTTACCAGGATGTGCAATATCAGATCACCATGGTAACGGCAAGAAAGCATGATGGGAAGGAAGGCAAGGGAAGCAAATGACATGATTAGTAAGCATCTAAAATGTGTTGCTTTGCTTTATATTAGGAAATATAGTGAGTAGTAAATGGTATACACATTGCTTTGCTTTATATTAGGAAATATAGTGAGTAGTAAATGGTATACACAACTAAAATGTGTTGCTTTATATTAGGAAATATAGTGAGTAGTAAATGGTATACACATCTAAAATGTGTTGCGTTGCTTTATATTAGGAAATATAGTGAGTAGTAAATGGTATACACATCTAAAATGTGTTGCGTTGTTTTATATTAGGAAATATAGTGAGTAGTAAATGGTATACACATCTAAAATGTGTTGCTTTGCTTTATATTAGGAAATATAGTGAGTAGTGAATGGTATACACATCTAAAATGTGTTGCTTTGCTTTATATTAGGAAATATAGTGAGTAGTGAATGGTGGTATACACATAAACAACAAAAAGTAAGGCAAGGCTATTTTGTTTGTTTGTTTGTTTGTGAATGCATATTATACAGATGGAGTTCAAAAAGAGATTATCAAATCAACATATAAAAAATTTGAAGAGACAAATTGAGAGGGGGGGGGGGGGGGGGGGGTAGTGAACAAAAGTGGCTTCTAAATCTCTGAACCCGATATGGTTGTGTATGCAAACCAAGGCCCGTGCATCTAGAAAACATCTTTGTTATGGGCTTATGAAAGAAAATCAAAATCTTTTTTTGTTTTCCAGCCCTTCAGTACATGTATGTTCAAAGTAAATCTGTTCAATGGTTGTGCATAGAAAGTGTCACTTTATACGTATATATGCTGAAGGGCCAAATGGAGATCTATACAAGGTTTTGACTGAACTGAGATAAAATGTGCTTGTCAATTACGTAAACACATGGAAAAACTTTTTTATAAATAAAACTTTTTATAAATGAAAATAGACTTTGGTGGTTCAGGTTATCCAAGTTGAGGGAAAGGGACACATGGACACTTTTTTACTAAATAAAATAGACTTTGGTTCAAGTAGTATCCAAGTGTAGGGAAAGGGTAGTGGGTCTTGACTTTTTTTTATAATGATATTCATTTATATTTTTGACTATTTTGAAAACATATCTCAACTAATTACTGTTAAATATGATATGTGATAGGCTGCTATACAATGTATGACAAGCAAAAGACAGGATACGTTTTTATAGCATTAATGTGTTAAAATATAAAGCAAAAAGGAGTTAATTTGATGAAAATTCAACGGTTTTCAAACACAAACTCTATTCTATACACACAATAAAAACTTTCTGTCAAATGTCCATCTCTTGTTTGAACTGGTTAGAGTTAGAGTGGGGTTTAAAGTAAGAATGCTACATAACTCCTAGCTACATATAATGTTTAACACATGGCACTGTTATGTTAACCCTAATTCCCCAGATTTTTTTAAACTATCAGGGGAGAAAAAAACGGATCAAATTGGGGGGGGGGGGGGGGATCACTCTTTGCCAGCGCCGGGGATCAAACCCGAGCCGCCAGTGTGGAAGTCGGACACCAATGGGTCAGCTCAAAAAAGTTAACTTTTCCGAGCCCATTTGATAGTGTGCGGAATTGTGGCACGAGACCGGCACGCGATAGACCCACAAACACGTGGTACCATTTGATAGCAGTGTAGGGATTTGTCGGTATGAGGAAGGTAGGGTTAATATAGTGAATCACTTCAAAATATGAAATAGATTCTATTATTCTGTTATATCACACTAATTGGTAATTATACACTGCATTATGTAACTCAATGTGGCTGTTAAATCACAGAAATGATGGATGTCATTGAATTTACATATATTCCCCTTCCTTGAGGAAGTGAGCTCAGTGTAATCCACAAAAATTGATATGCATCCTATTATTTTTGCAATTTGACAACTTTATATGACATGTGACCTCCGATAGCGGCCTTAAGCTACACGATTGAAAAAGTCTAGCAAGCAAAAATATTTGAAGTAGATGTTTAGGAGGAAGTTGGTTCCAATGTGGCTTTGATTCTACACATGGTCCTGAATCAGCCATGGTCACAAATCGGCACTTTTACCCAAGAATGATTGAATAAATCCGTAAATTCAATCCTCAGCTGTAGAATCAGAGTTCGGTTTTTGCCTGCAAAACCTGATTTTGCCATTTTTGCCGGCAAAAACCTATCAAAAACCTATTTTTGCCAGGTTTTTGCCGGCAAAAATGGCAACAACTGGCAAAAACCCATACATAGCTACATGTAGGAACAAAATGTCAGAAACACATAACAATATTTAGTGAATCATTTCAGCCAACATTTTGGTTTCAACAAGCCCCTACCCTAAAATTGAAAACAAATACACAATCAGATACTGGTACCATTGGAAGGAAAAGAGCTTGCCATAGCAACTGCCAGCAAACTTAATCTATTAATGTTTTACATATCTTATAAAGTTATAATACACTCATTTTTTTTATTATACATGTAAATTCACCAAATTCTTTTGCATTTTGCCACTACATTCGTTTAGTTTTTGCCGTTTTTGCCACTTTAAGTAGCAAAAAGGTATTTTTGCCAGACAGTTAAAACTGCCGTTTAAACCAAGCCTGCAGCAAAAACCTACGAACCCTGTGTAGAATGAGCATTTTTATTCCTCCGCTGCAGAATAAACATTTTCATTCCATATAAGAAATCTGCAGTTTACATAATACAACTACTTACTTTTATAATTATTTTGGCTAAAACCGTCCATATAGTACAAATTTATGAGGCTTAAATATTATATGAACATAAATTATATCCAAATTGATTTGAAACCTACTGTTATACATCTTGAAAGGGATATCCGGATATACATCAAATTAAAGCATTAGATAACCCAAACAAATAAACATGTTCTACAGGCAAACGGACTTCTTAGAAGCTATGGTCAGTCAGCAATTTTTTGTTTGTTTTGAGGGTTTTAGTGGGGGTTTTAGTGGGGGTTTTAGTGGGGGTTTTAGTGGGGGTTTTCAAAACATTCTTGAAAATGTTGGTGAATTTTCAATAATGTTTGAAATTTGTTTTTAAATTCCAAAAATTTCCAAAAAAGATTAGGTTGGGCCATGTCTTTTTCATGGCCTACATGTAGCATAGGCTTATAGGACACTATTTTGCTCATTGTCTATTATGCTTCAAAGGCAAGCTTATAAAGAATAAGATACATGTAGGGCACACATGAGCCAAGAAGGACTTATAAAGAGACAAAATAACACAGGAATTCATTATTTGCCATTTTAATGAAAATGACAATAGAAAAAATAAAAACACACATGAAACCAGCCAAATATATTGCAAGGTTCGATCCCTACACATACCCAATTCTGGAATTTATTTTTTCTATTAAATATAATTGAAAGAAAAACATATGAAACCAGCCAAATATATACTGGTTCCATCCCTCCCTACAAACCTGGTTCTGGTTGTTATTTTTCTATTAAATGTAATTGAATGAAAAACATATGAAACCAGCCAAATATATACTGGTTCCATCCCTCCCTACATACCTGGTTCTGGTTGTTATTTTTCTATTAAATATAATTGAAAGAAAACATATGAAACCAATCAAATATATACTGGTTCTATCGATCCCTACATACCTGGTTCTGGTTGTTGAACTGGCTTTGGGCGCCTAGATTCCTCGTCTGCTTTTCTCCCATCATGGTTGGTATATTTAATATTGCTCTGATTGTGCATCACTTTCTTTTGTCTCATCGTCTCTGGGTCGTCTGCAACCGACATTTTGCTTCCTTTTTCCTCATGAAACTGCCTTTGATATTCAATCTAAATGTGCGGGAATAAGTAAAACATAACAATTGAGTTGACATTTTCGTTCTTCAAATTGACGTTTGGTGTATTCATTTTCCTAGGGTGCACAAATCTTTTAGAAATAGTTTATGAAGAAATCAAATAATTGATACCATCGTGGTGGGCCAAAGTTACCCATCAAGGCAGTGATGTAGTCGAGTCCACCCTATGTGAGTCCGAGTCCTTACCTCTCGAGTCCGAGACCTTACTGTCCGAGACCGATTCCTTCATGTCCGAGTCCTTATCTGATCTCACATGTCATTAATTTTGCTATCTATAATAGCAGTATCAGTGATGTCAACTTAATGATGCATTTTTATTTAACCTTCGCATCCCATAATGGAAAAATGTTGATACCATTTTGAATTATAGGCATAAGAATTGATTCAGATTACAAATTTGATTAAAAGGTGTGATATGCTGTAGAGCAACCCTTCCCCTGCCGTTTCACCTATTTCTTTTCCCTGAAAATGTCTTCCCTAATTTCATCAATTTTTTAAGAGAGCTGCTCTAGGAAGCTGAAAATATGAAATATCCTTTTTGTAACAAATGTTAACATCGTACAAACAGCCTGCGATTGCACATAATCATTATCACTTTAATTATTTATAGGTTCCCTCAAATTATGTTTTAATTGTAGTAGTTTTAATTGTAGTAGTTATCAATAGGAATTTTCAGCATCATTATTTGTAACTGTTCAGATGTATTTACGATGATTTATGAAATTATTTCTAAACTGTTGAAGATTGGATGACTAAATAACTATTTAATTACTGCAAACAAAATAAGCCAATATTAACTAGGACTAGGACTAGGACAGGACTCGGGCACAATTCCCGAGTCCCTGAGTCTGAGACCGACCCGTTTACCTCTGAGTCCGAGTTCTTCAAAATAGGGACTTGAGTACTATGCAGTCAAAACAAACACCATAACCCCAAATTAAATAATTTACAATGTTTATTTGATACGTACCTCCAATTTTACAATTGATTTATGTTTTCGTGTTTTTTTCGCATTAAAGTTTCCCGATGATAAATAAAGTGCAGCACTCCAGAGTCCAGACCCTTTTTCACAAGTCTTCATAGTTCTCTAAGACCCCAAAGATTTGTATCTACATATAGTCTAGAGTGCATGTTGCATTCAGCAGTTGTATCTTGGCCTTTTCAAGCTCTCTAACTTACCTGGCTCTGTTGTTTTGACTGTTTTTTTAGTCTATCCTGTTCAACAGTAGATGCTACCTGTGTAGCTGTGAGATGAGGGTAATGTCTGAAAGATACATGTAAATAGTTAGAGATTGGGCAGGACGACATAGTTACCCGTAATCTTAAAGGTAGATGACCCGATTTTCAACTTGATGTTTTCTATTTTACATGAAAGGTCATCCTTAAAATTGTGGCTATATCTTGCCTCACGTCCCGTACGGAATAAACCGTATAGCTACAACGTATCATTAATTGGTTTGAGCATGCGCACTTGAGTTACGGGACGTCTAGCCAGACATTGCCAAAATTGTTGCATTTCAAAGTTTGAGTTGCACAACTCCAATGGTTCTATTTTTAGAAGCGCAAGGTCAAAAGACATGTGCCCATTGAGTAGTACACAGACTGGTTGGTGGTTAACCACCTTTGGCAGTAATTCACCACATTTGAGCCTATAATTTCCAAATGAAACATTTCTGGCCCCTAATATTTTACAGACATAATGAGAAAAATATGGGGATTCTTCTGATACTAAAATATCTTGATGTGAAAAAAAAATCATAGCCCCAAAAAAGTGATCATATACCTTTAATTGTTGGCACACACACTTAACCTCTTGACCTCAATTGACCTCTTGTTATCATACATGTAGGTTGGTTATGTAGGATCCTTTGAATAGACTAATGCTACGCCATGATCAAGGCACAGGACACTAGTTCAAATCAATAAAATCATGCACAACCTCATACGTTTATATGACATACATATCAGATGGAGCAAGGGTTGCAAATGTTTTTTTTTTGACAGGATGTCTCTTACCTGGACCTGATCTAAAAAAAATGTTCAGAGATTTTTTTGAGTGAATAGATGAGGTGACCGTTGTTTACATCAGTAATGTTTACAAATTGATTAGCGCCTGGTCTAAAGACATGCTAGAGGTACTAGTCCATGACTACTGTATACATTACTATATGAAAGCAAACACACATCACTGAGCGCCAATTTTAAAAGCACATGCCCTTATGGTGCGCACGCAAACCGGGCGCAAACCGCCGGGCAACCAGATTTAGTACCTGGTCTCTCATTGTGCTTAGGGATGCATACCATGACTACTACATGTACACTATTACACCATAAGCATGGTAAGTAATGATCAATCAATTGTGAATTAAAGCACCGTTCCCTGTAGGTGCGCACGCAAACCGCCGGGCACTACGTCACCGGTCACACCATCTATACAATCTCAGATTAAGGTGGCTCTATTGGCCGAGTCAAAATCATATACATGTTTTAGTTTTAGCCCATGATTTGACGATTCTGGAACTGAACATTTTAATTTAAACGGAAATTCGGTTGCCGAGATATGTTAGGTCAAACGGGCATAAAACCAACATCTTTGGTAACAACTTTCTTTTTATTTTCTTTATTTTTTTTTCAATTCCAGTTGCCAGGTAATAAATATAATAAATATCCTAATTATTGTTTTAAAGGAAATTCCCAAGGTCAATTTGTTTATCGTCATCACACTTTTTTAAAACTATCTACATACCATACAGTAACTGTGACTTTTGCATTTATTCTATGATCTACAGTAGTCTTAACAGATACATTACTTATTTAATGTATCAGCAATTGCTACACATAAAGGTATAGAAGAAGGGAACCAATTTTAGTCACCTGAAAATCATCCATTTTTTTATTTCCATCTCACCTTTTTGAAGACCCAAAGTTGTTCTTAAATGTTCATCATGGCATTGCAAACTAATTATGAGTTAGCAATCACAAAAGTCACATTAGAATTTTGTATAATTTAATAAGACTTACAGGCAAAACACAAAAATTACCTTCGTCTGCCATTTTGTGAGTTATTCCGTCTTTTTGGTATGGTTCCCCTTATACATTTATGGGAGGCGGAATGACCCATTCACAGATGTATGGGTCATGTAAGCACTAAGCAGGTAAGGACTACTTTATACTTACGCTTTGCAATATGGGATTTTCTGATAGCCTTTGTATGTGTTCATCGTCAACTTCATACCACACTCCTTGCATTTGAAACATCCTTTGTGCCAAATCTATAGGAAGGAAAATAGTAAAAATGTATATATAAATTATATCAAACTACATGTATGCAACCATAACTATCTTGTTTAATTGATTAATTAATTGTTTACTTGATATTTGACAACAATGAAAATGATAGCAGCTATATATTATAGTTGGATCCATCTATTGAAATCACAAATTGGTGGCAGACGTGGGATCCACAAAATATAGCAGTCAAAACCTAACATGCTGAGCATCAGATCTTCAGTGAGAGGCATACATTTGGCCTAGAGATCCACCTACATGTACACAATACATAATAAGAATTTGCTGGCAGTGGTGATTCAATAAATATTAATTAATGTTAATTATTAGTGCTGCCATTGACTTTAATTTGGTGGCAATGGTGGGATAATTATGAAAATTGAATTCTTAAATCCATTTATGATGTGAAATGGTCTTGAAGCATTTGCTGGAATTACATCTTGGAGTTTGCGTTCCAAGCTTCTAAAGTTGATGCATAGTACCTGAGGTATGATTATCAGGTCTACACAAACATGACAAATATATCTTTGTTTAATATTGCAGTAAAATCCAAATTTCACATGTTATTGAATTCCCAAAAGTCTATTCACTCAAATGGTGCAAGCTCATTGAAAATCCATTCGTACATTTTATTATTATTACTCACAACTCCTAAAGCATAACAATAAAAATAAACAGAAAATACAATTTTAGTATTTATTAATTAATTATTTATTTATAATATTATTAAATGAAATTAACAATAACATGATTTTTAATTATAAATGAATTTAATTTTGATATAATGAATTGGTGGTCTTGGATGTGGAAATTTATATATAATATTTTATAGTATTTTATGGTCTTGCAATCATGTTCGTTCTCTAATCTGCATATGTTTATTAATAAGCTTATTTTATTTGTGAACACGACAGCACTAGCTATGAAATTAGTGTGTACACAGTATAGTAGCGTTTTACGGTACCTTATCTAAACAATTTAACTTTTCCGTTGGATAAACAGATTTCGAGCAACCTGCACACGGCGGATTCATGATGAAAAGTTTTATTTTATATTCCACAAATTATAAATGATATTCCTTAGGATAGGCGACGTAAATCCAAGAATTTGTGATGTAGATTTTGTACTTCCTGGATAAAATAGGAGGAACCACCCTCAGTTCAACACGTCCGACATGATAGATATATTTCACAGTAAGGTCACGGTGTTGCCAGCTCGATTTACAGTGCATAATCTGGCAGTGCGCTGTCTCCCAATCCGACAAATCCACCTCTACCAGGGTGTCTCAATGTAGTCAGCATGACAGTTCTGAGATCATTATTATGAGCCCTCAGTTTATGAGCAATTTTAATTTATTTGGTTCAATAGATTTCCATCAAAGTTTGCTCATTTGATTATCGATGATAATTACCAAAAGGCCTCACAAGTTAGTACAGGAAACCCATACGTTGGTTTTTTTTCGTGTTTTTTTCTTCCCCCTACCAATGAGGACAGATAGTGAAACATGCAAAATACCCTATGAGTATGATGAATAATACCAACTGATGACAAATATCACTAAGTATGATTTGTTGTACTACTCACAAGTCATCCTTCTTCCCAAAGACAGCTAGAGACTGGAACACGCTACCAGAAATTCAGAAAACCTCATCCAGTCTAACTCCATCGAAGCATTCAAACAAGGACTCTCAAAACTAGAATAATTTTTTTTCGTCGCTGCCGCATGCATCAAAACCCACACACAAGTACCGAAGTCTTCAAAGTTGAAGTTGGTACTATTTTGGAAGAAGAAGAAGAAGGGCCTATAGTATATTTTGTCTACCGCGGCGAGACAGTACGGTGATATAACCGCGTCAGTGGCGCGTGCCCGGGCGCGTGCGTGCAGTGCAATTATGTGCATGTAAAGTGTCACTGAGAGGAAGCGAAATAAATATAGGCCCTATAATATTTTAACAGATTTTCCGGTTTTTATTTTCTTCCTTTGAAATCTTTCACTTTGAGTTATTCTAAAGTTTGTTAAAATTAAATTATACAAATAAGATCTGAGTAAAAAAATGTTCAAGCGTAATTAATATTGTTTTCTATGCGCTGTGACTCACCTTGATGTAAGTGTTCTTTGACTTTAACAGTTTTCTCATTTGATTGTAGCAAAGTGATTGCGTTTTAAGTTAATTAAAAAGGATACGTAATGTTAGACGAATAGACCTCAAGTATTTTTGAGATTTTACGCCATTAACATTTTTGGAATATGAGGGTCGGTCAATGTGTAATGAAAGTGATCTTGGTATGGGGCGCATCAGTGATTCTGTATTGGATAGTGTGATCAAATCAAAGTAGGAACCTTTGTTTTCAAACAAAACACTTCGTGGATTTTATTTTTACCATACACAACTTTGAACAGATTTTTCAGAAACCTTTCATAATTTTCAAAGTATATCTAAAAGATTACTGACCAAGTACTTATTTGAATGCATTTCGCATGGTGATTCCAAATATGGTGATGAAATACAGTAATTTTGACATTTTTGAAACATTTTGTGACATTTTGGAATGTCGTCTGCAGCTGCCTGCCGCGTGGAAAGTGTTAACATAAACACAATAAAACCCCTGACTGAAATCTGTAAATTTATGGCTGGATATGGAATACGTTGAATTATGGGTCGATTGATACATTTGCCTTTATCTGCAATGCAAGCGGCATAGAAACCGATAACGCTTGGTACAACAAATGCTAAATACACACTGATCTTGACACTCTTTGTTAGATCTGAATTCTAGACAAACAAGAAGGGACCTCAAATAAACTTTTAAATTGTATAAGCAAAATCAGCAACAATAAACCATGGAAAACAATAAAGAAAGAAAAATGACGGATTTATAATTGCGTAAATTGTTGCGGGGTGCAAAGCAATAATATAGTGGGAATTTCAAAAGGAGCTGATCATGAAATCTCAAACCGTTAATTTAATTTTATGTGACGATTACTTTAACAACATATAGCTCTAAAGATGATATTGATAGTAATAAGAAGGGTTATGGCAGCCAGGTTTGATTAGTACATCCATTTTGATTATCAAAATATTTATCTGATTTTTGTAGGCATGTAACTAGCTTTTATCTGCCGCCTATTTCATACTTTTAGCAATTTTTGGTCCTTAAAAATGGTATGCCGTCTGAGTATGAGCATATTTTCTGTAGATTCATATGAATAACTTTTAAATAATCCGTAAAAATCACCCAAACTGGTTCATTTCTTGGATTTTTCTAGATGTTTTGATTTTCCACAAAGCGCAATTCACTGACTG
The DNA here is from genome assembly GCA_035610835.1 of Ophiura sarsii. Classification (NCBI taxonomy): domain Eukaryota; kingdom Metazoa; phylum Echinodermata; class Ophiuroidea; order Amphilepidida; family Ophiuridae; genus Ophiura; species Ophiura sarsii. The sequence continues at coordinate 9,188,187 of CM069456.1, read as the reverse complement.
GGCATTTTTCAATGAAAATTGGCTATTCGAAAAACGGATATTTGTACTCTCTTAAATCAAAAGATTGTTCAATCTATAGACGTTATTATAGACGTTATTCAGGGTGTTATGTCCTGTGTATGTAATTATCCATAAAGGATAAACACACATCAATCCTATTAAGAGAACAATTGAAGAGAACATCTTAGCTCTAAACCACTGTTCATTAATCAAAACTTTGACATGTTGTTTCCTATAAGCCAACACAGGGTATGAATTATAACTGAGCATGCTCAGAGCAATTAGTGCGCCGATAAACATTACAATCTCGTACTTTTACTGCATGCAATACATTTTCCTATAGTGTCGGTTGCCAGCGAACATTTCATTTCAAACTAGTGGAATAGATAGTTTATTATACGTTCAAGTTTATTTCACGAATGTAATAAGGTCCAATATTGAACAGCTCAGAAGTCATATGAAGACTTTTTATGATTAGTGCAAAGTTCACCACATTGAAAAACTACACCACTCTCGTCTCGGCACATCGCTGGCCTCGTTTTCGGAGCACTATTGCTCTGTGAGCATGCACAAGTTTGATAGCACGGCCTTTTTTTGAGGTAAATGCGCCATTAACGTCTATAGATTGAATATTTTCAATCTTTTAAGACCCTTCCCTTAGCACAATTTTTAAGATTGACTTTTCAATCTTTTGATTTAAGAGAGTTAGGCCTATACTTTTATTTAACTGCTTCATTTAGTCCTTGACTTTTCCGGCCTATTAATACTATATTATTCAAAATTACACAGGGTTTGAAGTTATTGTCTTAGATATCACAATTATGCAAACAACCCGGGATTTACCTGCTGCTGGTGTCACGATATGCATAGCACGTGTTAGACATAAACAATTTAAATTTCCCGCCAAAACAGTGATTAGGCAGTGTCCAGAGTGTACTTAATTAATAATACACTGCATTTATATAGCGCTTTTTACATACATCCATCTCAAAGCGCTTTACTTACGTGACTTTCCGAACCACGAGACAATTGAGACTAAGTACCTTGCCCAAGGATACAAACACGTTGACCGCAAACGCAGTGGGGCTCGAACTCACAAACCTATGATCGTGACTTGCTTCTGATCCACTGGACCGCACGTGCTCTGAAAAGGGAAAGGAAAGGGACAGAAAGGATCAAGGAAACTTAATGCTAATGCTGACGTCATTTCATACTTTAGAAGTCCTGAGTCAGTCCAGGGGATAGCAAGGGGTGGGGGGGGGGGGGGCAATTTGAACGGGAAAACGGGAAGGCAGTGGAAAATCGGAGTGGCAAAAAGGAAGGGAAAGAAAGGGAGAAGAGGAGACGTAGAGGGAAGGAAAGGGAAAGGAAAGGGACAGAAAGGATCAAGGAAGACATGCAAAATAGTTGGAAAATTGCTGTTTCCACGCCGGTGCGGTATGGAGACGCAACGCCTCTAACACCCCTTGTCATTTTCTTATTCGACGGCAAATCAAAACGGTTACATGAAAAACCTGGCTACGCCATCGGGTCGAACTGATGTTCACCGGGAAACTACCACCCCTGACAAGTGATCCTGGCTACGCTACTGCCTGAAGTGTCTCTCAATAGAATCATTCATGCAACTCAAATCAAGATCACTTTCATTACATAGTGATCAACCCTCGTCGTACTATCATTTATAACCTAGGCCTATGTTTCGAAGACACAAAGTTTTAATGCATGTAACAGCAATGAATTCTGACAAATATGCCAATTTTCGATAAATTATAAAATATTTTGTATAAATAGGGAGGTAAAATATTTAAACATCTCTATCAAAAGGAAAGCGTATTGTTTCCTTTTTAGAAGAAAAGAGGAATGGAAAATTCCCACCATTCCCTCCACCCGCACCAGTGATGAAAGGCTCATATTTTCCTGACCCCATCCGTCTGTGGAATCTACTGCCCCAGCAAGTCGTTGACTCTCCATCACTAGACGTCTTCAAGACCGGGTCTGCGACGTCAGTTCACCAGATAGTCATCGTTCCGCACCAATATTTTAAATTGTATACGGTAATACATTTTTTTATGCCAATGAAGTTTTTGTCTACTCCAACTTGAATGCACTTGTGCGAGTACTCATTAACAGAGGTTTCTGCACAGTATAGGTATGGTGATGATGAAAAGAATGGGTGTAATATAAAATACTGGAAGAAGAAAAAAAACAAAGACAAAAGCATTAGTATATAAATAGGAGTGGGCTATAGAGGGTCATAGTTTCAGATCATGCTTGCTACATGATTTTTTGATGACTTTATACGTACTGACAACATTTTCAACAAAAAAATGGAAATAATTGCAAAATCCAGGGTGCCCCGGCCAAAAAACCACAAAAAGTCGGCCATTATGGAAAAACAGTATTTTGATCCTAAATCAATCATTTTTGGTCCAATCAATTTGATTTTGGTGGCAATACCCATGTTTGTTGGGACATGGAATAATCTTATACAACTTTTATCGCATGAGGCGATGTTTCGTTTTCCTGAAAATGGCATTTTTAGCGAAAATAGCCCTGTGAGGGCGCTGTTTAAAAAAATACCTTTCGCATCGAAGCATCTCAAATTTTAATGTTGAAATATGATAGGAGTTACATTTTAGGCATTTCCTGAAAATCTGAGTAAAATACCATTTGTTGTTTTGAAGCTACACCATTTTGAACATCTTTGAATTGTCTCCATTGTGAACATCTTTGAATTGTCTCCATTGAAACACACACTAATGAAAGTTCGTTGACCCCTGTACTATCCTATGGAAGTGCTTTTTACGCGTTCTTGTGATTTTAAAGTGGATGCCATTGTAAAATGATATGAGGTAACATGCTCACATCTTCAGACAATGTTTCTTGACACACTCTTAACATATTTCATGTATTCAAATTTATTTTTATTAATGCGATAGCTACTTTTTTTGCAAAGCGCCCTCACAGTCCAAATTTGACCAAAATCAGCTATTACAAGAAAACGAAGGGATTATATGAGACGAAACCAGCATAAAATGACATACTGTACCCTAAAACATGGGTATTGCCACCAAAATCAAATAAATTAGACCAAAAATGACCGAGTTATGATCAAAAGTCTGTTTTTTCCAAAATGGCCGACTTTTTGTGGTTTTCTGGCCGGGGCACCCTGGATTTCGCATTTTTTTCAATTTTTTTGTTGAAAATGTTGTCAGTATGCATAAAGTCATCAAAAAATCATGTAGCAAGCGTGATCTGAAACTATGACCTAAAAATGACCCTCTATAGCCCACTCCTAATATAAAGTATATTAGGGGCGTACACCACTAATTCGATAATACGCGGCACTTCCGGCAAAGTTGAGTACGATAATAGTTCCTATTTGACGGAAAGAATGGTAGCAAATGAAACTAATCGTTATTGTTTTTGTGTCAAATTTGTGTTCTGCGTATTCCTAAGAATGTATCTTTAATGTTTCAAAAAGAAAATACGTGATTTTAACTGAAACATAATTTTACGGACCGATTTACACACACGTTGCATGCACGGGTAAAAGCCGACTTATAAGTAACAAAATCAGTACACTCTGACGTGCCGGCTTCTAGCTAAAAATCCACCTGATGACCCGGGCACTATGAAAACTCTCTCATTGCTTGCGTGGTAGATTTCGATCGCGACAGGAGCATGCGCAGATGCGATTTTTGTGTAAGTGGTCTGTGATTTTGTCAATATATTTTTACTGTGATTTGTCGATCTGCATTAAATGCAAAAAGTAACAACGCCCCCGGCTGGACTCGAACCACCAACCTTTCGGTTAACAGCCGAACGCGCTAACCAATTGCGCCACGGAGATGATTATTACTAGGATGTTTTGGTTTGTCATGTTCACTCGTACACTTCCCCGTACACTTTCTTGCAAAGTCGGGCATCGTTTTTTCTCAAATGTTGCTTGCATATTGCCTTTGCTGTCGCCTTTAATACATGTGCTGTTACTTGAACTTGGAACCAACGTTTAATTTGAACTGTCTATTTTCAATAAAAAAATACTCCAATACGGGAAAAAAATCAGAAAAGCTCACAGACAACAAATAAGAACATCATTTTACTCGACCTAGAATTTCAATCAACGTATTTCAATCATCGGCAAAACCCAATGATGTGAGTGACGTCATTTAATGAGCTCATTAGCATAATTTATGTCCGTGAAATATACAATAGGGTTTTCGTAGTGCCGGGGTTGAGTTTCAGATATGTTATAAAATACCGTTTGTGTTAAAACATATCAAAATTTCAGAGAAAAATTCGCGAGCTAACTCAGGTTAGAGCGATTTGAACACAGCCTCCAAAGCATGTAAAGTCTATGGGAGCCGAATTAGTGATGTACGCCCTTAAAGGTACACATCACTAGTTCCCGGTGGTTTCACTCGCCAAGGGCATGTGCATGGTAACGAGTACCAACAAAATACATGCAGTCTTGGGCGGGTTTTTTAATCACAAACTCGCAAATAATGACCGTAGGCCTACTTCAAAGAACCCGTGTGAGTCAATGATTTCTTTACTTTTTTTACGATTTTTCCCCATTTTGCCCATGAGATAGACAACGGACCATTATAAAAAGAAGTTGGATGTAGGGAAATTGAATATATTCGACTTCTTCTTGATTAAAACAATGTTTTGGTTTCACAAAACTTCATATTTTTGCAGTATAAAAACGTAAACCCGCCTTTTATTAATAGGAAAATGCGACATTATTTGAAATACGGTGGGTGGGGGGGGGGGGGGGGGGGGGGGGGGGGGGGGGGGGAGCTTCCGACTCAGAAAATAGTGTAGAGGTCTATAAGATTAAAAGTTTCTTTAACTTTTGAATTTTCAACCTGACATATCATCAGTGCTGCAACAAATGTATTAAATTTCTGTCAGATGATGTCCGCCCAACACCGTTTGACAACTCGATCAAAGGGTGACGGACGATCGCGGATATCGAAATTTACTAGTTTTGGGCGAATTGCATTATGTGTCGAGAGTAATTTATCACTTAAAATGCTTATCCTTTCGGGCAAAATGTGTTTATATTCTTATATTGTTCATTTTCTGAAAAGTTTCAATGACTTCATACAGTATAAAATCACAAAACTTGCCGATGCACGGGATGCTATCTACTGAAGACAGTAGGCCTACTTCGTGTGCATTCCACGCGGCACGGAGATAGTTTTTAAAAAACACGCGCAAAATACAAATTTACGCATGGCGATACGCCTCTTCAAATGACTACATCTCTAAAACTATATTTCAGAATTCTATAAGATTTGGCATTTAAACTCAAAATTTAACACTGAAAACAATGGTATATGATTGATATGACTTTTGAAAAAAAAGTGCTCTTCAAGGTACACATCACTAGTTCCCGGTGGTTTCACTCGCCAAGGGCATGTGCATGGTAACGAGTACCAACAAAATACATGCAGTCTTGGGCGGGTTTTTTAATCACAAACTCGCAAATAATGACCGTAGGCCTACTTCAAAGAACCCGTGTGAGTCAATGATTTCTTTACTTTTTTTACGATTTTTCCCCATTTTGCCCATGAGATAGACAACGGACCATTATAAAAAGAAGTTGGATGTAGGGAAATTGAATATATTCGACTTCTTCTTGATTAAAACAATGTTTTGGTTTCACAAAACTTCATATTTTTGCAGTATAAAAACGTAAACCCGCCTTTTATTAATAGGAAAATGCGACATTATTTGAAATACGGTGGGTGGGGGGGGGGGGGGGGGGGGGGGGGGGAGCTTCCGACTCAGAAAATAGTGTAGAGGTCTATAAGATTAAAAGTTTCTTTAACTTTTGAATTTTCAACCTGACATATCATCAGTGCTGCAACAAATGTAGTAAATTTCTGTCAGATGATGTCCGCCCAACACCGTTTGACAACTCGATCAAAGGGTGACGGACGATCGCGGATATCGAAATTTACTAGTTTTGGGCGAATTGCATTATATGTCGAGAGTAATTTATCACTTAAAATGCTTATCCTTTCGGGCAAAATGTGTTTATATTCTTATATTGTTCATTTTTTGAAAAGTTTCAATGACTTCATACAGTATAAAATCACAAAACTTGCCGATGCACGGGATGCTATCTACTGAAGACAGTAGGCCTACTTCGTGTGCATTCCACGCGGCACGGAGATAGTTTTTAAAAAACACGCGCAAAATACAAATTTACGCATGGCGATACGCCTCTTCAAATGACTACATCTCTAAAACTATATTTCAGAATTCTATAAGATTTGGCATTTAAACTCAAAATTTAACACTGAAAACAATGGTATATGATTGATATGACTTTTGAAAAAAAAGTGCTCTTCAAGGGCGTACACCACTAATTCGATAATACGCGGCACTTCCGGCAAAGTTGAGTACGATAATAGTTCCTATTTGACGGAAAGAATGGTAGCAAATGAAACTAATCGTTATTGTTTTTGTGTCAAATTTGTGTTCTGCGTATTCCTAAGAATGTATCTTTAATGTTTCAAAAAGAAAATACGTGATTTTAACTGAAACATAATTTTACGGACCGATTTACACACACGTTGCATGCACGGGTAAAAGCCGACTTATAAGTAACAAAATCAGTACACTCTGACGTGCCGGCTTCTAGCTAAAAATCCACCTGATGACCCGGGGTTGAGTTTCAGATATGTTATAAAATACCGTTTGTGTTAAAACATATCAAAATTTCAGAGAAAAATTCGCGAGCTAACTCAGGTTAGAGCGATTTGAACACAGCCTCCAAAGCATGTAAAGTCTATGGGAGCCGAATTAGTGATGTACGCCCTTAAAGGTACACATCACTAGTTCCCGGTGGTTTCACTCGCCAAGGGCATGTGCATGGTAACGAGTACCAACAAAATACATGCAGTCTTGGGCGGGTTTTTTAATCACAAACTCGCAAATAATGACCGTAGGCCTACTTCAAAGAACCCGTGTGAGTCAATGATTTCTTTACTTTTTTTACGATTTTTCCCCATTTTGCCCATGAGATAGACAACGGACCATTATAAAAAGAAGTTGGATGTAGGGAAATTGAATATATTCGACTTCTTCTTGATTAAAACAATGTTTTGGTTTCACAAAACTTCATATTTTTGCAGTATAAAAACGTAAACCCGCCTTTTATTAATAGGAAAATGCGACATTATTTGAAATACGGTGGGTGGGGGGGGGGGGGGGGGGGGGGGGAGCTTCCGACTCAGAAAATAGTGTAGAGGTCTATAAGATTAAAAGTTTCTTTAACTTTTGAATTTTCAACCTGACATATCATCAGTGCTGCAACAAATGTATTAAATTTCTGTCAGATGATGTCCGCCCAACACCGTTTGACAACTCGATCAAAGGGTGACGGACGATCGCGGATATCGAAATTTACTAGTTTTGGGCGAATTGCATTATGTGTCGAGAGTAATTTATCACTTAAAATGCTTATCCTTTCGGGCAAAATGTGTTTATATTCTTATATTGTTCATTTTCTGAAAAGTTTCAATGACTTCATACAGTATAAAATCACAAAACTTGCCGATGCACGGGATGCTATCTACTGAAGACAGTAGGCCTACTTCGTGTGCATTCCACGCGGCACGGAGATAGTTTTTAAAAAACACGCGCAAAATACAAATTTACGCATGGCGATACGCCTCTTCAAATGACTACATCTCTAAAACTATATTTCAGAATTCTATAAGATTTGGCATTTAAACTCAAAATTTAACACTGAAAACAATGGTATATGATTGATATGACTTTTGAAAAAAAAGTGCTCTTCAAGGTACACATCACTAGTTCCCGGTGGTTTCACTCGCCAAGGGCATGTGCATGGTAACGAGTACCAACAAAATACATGCAGTCTTGGGCGGGTTTTTTAATCACAAACTCGCAAATAATGACCGTAGGCCTACTTCAAAGAACCCGTGTGAGTCAATGATTTCTTTACTTTTTTTACGATTTTTCCCCATTTTGCCCATGAGATAGACAACGGACCATTATAAAAAGAAGTTGGATGTAGGGAAATTGAATATATTCGACTTCTTCTTGATTAAAACAATGTTTTGGTTTCACAAAACTTCATATTTTTGCAGTATAAAAACGTAAACCCGCCTTTTATTAATAGGAAAATGCGACATTATTTGAAATACGGTGGGTGGGGGGGGGGGGGGGGGGGGGAGCTTCCGACTCAGAAAATAGTGTAGAGGTCTATAAGATTAAAAGTTTCTTTAACTTTTGAATTTTCAACCTGACATATCATCAGTGCTGCAACAAATGTAGTAAATTTCTGTCAGATGATGTCCGCCCAACACCGTTTGACAACTCGATCAAAGGGTGACGGACGATCGCGGATATCGAAATTTACTAGTTTTGGGCGAATTGCATTATATGTCGAGAGTAATTTATCACTTAAAATGCTTATCCTTTCGGGCAAAATGTGTTTATATTCTTATATTGTTCATTTTTTGAAAAGTTTCAATGACTTCATACAGTATAAAATCACAAAACTTGCCGATGCACGGGATGCTATCTACTGAAGACAGTAGGCCTACTTCGTGTGCATTCCACGCGGCACGGAGATAGTTTTTAAAAAACACGCGCAAAATACAAATTTACGCATGGCGATACGCCTCTTCAAATGACTACATCTCTAAAACTATATTTCAGAATTCTATAAGATTTGGCATTTAAACTCAAAATTTAACACTGAAAACAATGGTATATGATTGATATGACTTTTGAAAAAAAAGTGCTCTTCAAGGGCGTACACCACTAATTCGATAATACGCGGCACTTCCGGCAAAGTTGAGTACGATAATAGTTCCTATTTGACGGAAAGAATGGTAGCAAATGAAACTAATCGTTATTGTTTTTGTGTCAAATTTGTGTTCTGCGTATTCCTAAGAATGTATCTTTAATGTTTCAAAAAGAAAATACGTGATTTTAACTGAAACATAATTTTACGGACCGATTTACACACACGTTGCATGCACGGGTAAAAGCCGACTTATAAGTAACAAAATCAGTACACTCTGACGTGCCGGCTTCTAGCTAAAAATCCACCTGATGACCCGGGGTTGAGTTTCAGATATGTTATAAAATACCGTTTGTGTTAAAACATATCAAAATTTCAGAGAAAAATTCGCGAGCTAACTCAGGTTAGAGCGATTTGAACACAGCCTCCAAAGCATGTAAAGTCTATGGGAGCCGAATTAGTGATGTACGCCCTTAAAGGTACACATCACTAGTTCCCGGTGGTTTCACTCGCCAAGGGCATGTGCATGGTAACGAGTACCAACAAAATACATGCAGTCTTGGGCGGGTTTTTTAATCACAAACTCGCAAATAATGACCGTAGGCCTACTTCAAAGAACCCGTGTGAGTCAATGATTTCTTTACTTTTTTTACGATTTTTCCCCATTTTGCCCATGAGATAGACAACGGACCATTATAAAAAGAAGTTGGATGTAGGGAAATTGAATATATTCGACTTCTTCTTGATTAAAACAATGTTTTGGTTTCACAAAACTTCATATTTTTGCAGTATAAAAACGTAAACCCGCCTTTTATTAATAGGAAAATGCGACATTATTTGAAATACGGTGGGTGGGGGGGGGGGGGGGGGGGGGGGGGAGCTTCCGACTCAGAAAATAGTGTAGAGGTCTATAAGATTAAAAGTTTCTTTAACTTTTGAATTTTCAACCTGACATATCATCAGTGCTGCAACAAATGTATTAAATTTCTGTCAGATGATGTCCGCCCAACACCGTTTGACAACTCGATCAAAGGGTGACGGACGATCGCGGATATCGAAATTTACTAGTTTTGGGCGAATTGCATTATGTGTCGAGAGTAATTTATCACTTAAAATGCTTATCCTTTCGGGCAAAATGTGTTTATATTCTTATATTGTTCATTTTCTGAAAAGTTTCAATGACTTCATACAGTATAAAATCACAAAACTTGCCGATGCACGGGATGCTATCTACTGAAGACAGTAGGCCTACTTCGTGTGCATTCCACGCGGCACGGAGATAGTTTTTAAAAAACACGCGCAAAATACAAATTTACGCATGGCGATACGCCTCTTCAAATGACTACATCTCTAAAACTATATTTCAGAATTCTATAAGATTTGGCATTTAAACTCAAAATTTAACACTGAAAACAATGGTATATGATTGATATGACTTTTGAAAAAAAAGTGCTCTTCAAGGTACACATCACTAGTTCCCGGTGGTTTCACTCGCCAAGGGCATGTGCATGGTAACGAGTACCAACAAAATACATGCAGTCTTGGGCGGGTTTTTTAATCACAAACTCGCAAATAATGACCGTAGGCCTACTTCAAAGAACCCGTGTGAGTCAATGATTTCTTTACTTTTTTTACGATTTTTCCCCATTTTGCCCATGAGATAGACAACGGACCATTATAAAAAGAAGTTGGATGTAGGGAAATTGAATATATTCGACTTCTTCTTGATTAAAACAATGTTTTGGTTTCACAAAACTTCATATTTTTGCAGTATAAAAACGTAAACCCGCCTTTTATTAATAGGAAAATGCGACATTATTTGAAATACGGTGGGTGGGGGGGGGGGGGGGGGGGGGGGGAGCTTCCGACTCAGAAAATAGTGTAGAGGTCTATAAGATTAAAAGTTTCTTTAACTTTTGAATTTTCAACCTGACATATCATCAGTGCTGCAACAAATGTAGTAAATTTCTGTCAGATGATGTCCGCCCAACACCGTTTGACAACTCGATCAAAGGGTGACGGACGATCGCGGATATCGAAATTTACTAGTTTTGGGCGAATTGCATTATATGTCGAGAGTAATTTATCACTTAAAATGCTTATCCTTTCGGGCAAAATGTGTTTATATTCTTATATTGTTCATTTTTTGAAAAGTTTCAATGACTTCATACAGTATAAAATCACAAAACTTGCCGATGCACGGGATGCTATCTACTGAAGACAGTAGGCCTACTTCGTGTGCATTCCACGCGGCACGGAGATAGTTTTTAAAAAACACGCGCAAAATACAAATTTACGCATGGCGATACGCCTCTTCAAATGACTACATCTCTAAAACTATATTTCAGAATTCTATAAGATTTGGCATTTAAACTCAAAATTTAACACTGAAAACAATGGTATATGATTGATATGACTTTTGAAAAAAAAGTGCTCTTCAAGGGCGTACACCACTAATTCGATAATACGCGGCACTTCCGGCAAAGTTGAGTACGATAATAGTTCCTATTTGACGGAAAGAATGGTAGCAAATGAAACTAATCGTTATTGTTTTTGTGTCAAATTTGTGTTCTGCGTATTCCTAAGAATGTATCTTTAATGTTTCAAAAAGAAAATACGTGATTTTAACTGAAACATAATTTTACGGACCGATTTACACACACGTTGCATGCACGGGTAAAAGCCGACTTATAAGTAACAAAATCAGTACACTCTGACGTGCCGGCTTCTAGCTAAAAATCCACCTGATGACCCGGGGTTGAGTTTCAGATATGTTATAAAATACCGTTTGTGTTAAAACATATCAAAATTTCAGAGAAAAATTCGCGAGCTAACTCAGGTTAGAGCGATTTGAACACAGCCTCCAAAGCATGTAAAGTCTATGGGAGCCGAATTAGTGATGTACGCCCTTAGGGGGAGCCTACTTGATAACGACAGGAGAGAAGGGAGAAAAAGGGAAAAGGTTAGAACTTTTGCCAAAAAATTCCAAAACGTTGAAACTTCTTTGTTGGATTTTATTCTGCTGCATCATCCTGATACCTCTGCAATGTCCCGAACCCGATTCCTTTTGCGACTGTCGTGAAAGAGTAGTCTAAAATACTCTTTCTCCAAAGCTGATATTTTGGTAAATTTACTGTAATAGGAATAGGAAAGTTAGCGATAGACTGAAGTCTTGTTACAGAGAGTAAACCTGGGTCAGGACGCATGCGCATTATCGTGTAAAGACGCCATTTGCAATTCATGTGTTTGCAGTTTGGCCGAAAGAAGTCACTTTCGTTCGAAAAAAGTGCTGCTATTGTCAACCATTGACACAGGGAAAACATCTTGCAACTTATTAGACAGAATACACGTGTCTTATTCTCCACCTTTTTTAAGATGGCCAAAGAAGCCACCGAAGACGTGGAAATGGTTGAAGCAGAGGGCCCGAAAACAGAAGACGATAAAGAAAGTTCTGCTCCCGGGAAGAAAGAGATTGATATGATGACGCTCGATGGTAAATCAGTGTGCATGTTCTCGGTTTTTATGTTATAAAGATCATTGTATAGATATGTAAATGATATAGAACATATAGAGTATACTGGCGTTTGATTGATTGTGAAAAAAATGTGGTAAAGTTTCTCATTTGAGCATTTTTTTCTCTTCAATCTTGCTGAATCATCCCTGACCCTGGAATCCTTTTTTTTAAATTTAAATTTAAATTTCATCAAAAAAAGTCATGCAAGGTTGGGGTACGAACAGTTCTGGCAATTAGAAATTCAATAATTAGTATAGTAGTATTTCAGCAAGTGGTGCATAGTTCAGTATCAGTGCTAGGCCTATTTTTAAATGAAATTGACTAGTAAAGCCAACCCAAACCAAAACAAAAAGGCAACGCTAACGGCAGCTCAATCAAGAGTTACGTTTACATTTAGTACAACAAATCATACTTAGTGATATTTGTCATCAGTTGGTATTATTCATCATAGGGTATTTTGCATGTTTCACTATCTGTCCCCATCCTAAGTATGACTCCTTCTAAATATGATTTTTGTGGTAATTTCTGTATCGCTTACCAGAGCTCAAAAACACACTTCTTTGTGCTTGTTCTTATCTACTCTTTCTCATCTATCTTGCCATTCGCTTAACATTTTGTACAAATGCACTAGTACAACAAATCATACTTAGTGATATTTGTCATCAGTTGGTATTATTCATCATAGGGTATTTTGCATGTTTCACTATCTGTCCCCATCCTAAGTATGACTCCTTCTAAATATGATTTTCGTGTTAATTTCTGTATCGCTTTATACCAGAGCTCAAAAACACACTTCTTTGTGCTTGTTCTTATCTACTCTTTCTCATCTATCTTGCCATTCGTTTAATATTTTGTACAAATGCAATATTCCCTTGAAATTTGAGGTGAAATTCTAAGCCAATTCACTTTAACGGCACTCGCGATGTTTATCGAAATCGGCATGTTTTATTATAATAGACTTGTTTCAATACATTCGTAAGTTCGTAAAAAAGTGATGTGCGTATAAGATGTTGGCGATGGGAATGAGACTAAATTCACCGCGCAACTCATTTTGAGATGCACTCCATTCACTTCATACACTTCATACAGCAAATGAAATTGACAGTTTCTCGCAATACAATTTCCCCATACGTTGGTAGGGGAAAAAAAACCCGAACCCCCCCCCCCAACGTATGGGTTTCCTGTACTACAAATGCACTATTCCCTTGAAATTTAAGGTGAAATTCTAAGCCCATTCACTTAACGGCACTAGCGGTAACCGTATCGAAATCGGCGCCATGTTTTATTAATAAATTAATAGTCTCGTTTTAATATGTTCGTTAGTTCGTAAGTGGTGTGCGTAGCGTATATAGACGTTTGTTATTTTGCGATGGGGAATGAGACTAATCTGGACCGCGAAATGTCTTAAAAAAATTCTGCCATTGCGTTTACACGGCGGAGAATTACGATTAAATATGGAATAATTTAGCATTTTCATGTTTTAAAAAGTAGCTGGAAAGAAAGATGAGGACTTTATGAAGGTGGGTAGCTAGTATGAAAATCAACGGAAATGCAGTTTTGCTGTTATTCACCCGACTCTCATTCGAAAGCCACACCATTCACTTTATACAGCAAATCAAATTGACAATTTCTCGCAATACAATTTCCCCATACGTTGGTAGGAAAAAACACCAAAAAACACAAACCCACCAACGTATGGGTTTCCTGTACTAGTTTACATTTATGTAGCTATATTGGCAAAGTCATTCTGTCAGGATGTTATATGCCAAGGAGAGTAACTCATGTGCAGTGCTGTAGTTGCGATGTGCGAAAATAAATACAAGTAGGCCTAGGCCATGATATTGATAGGGATGTTCATATCATTGATTACAGAGGGCGACATTTTTTTGACAATTAATTGACCAAAATATGTAGAAAACTCCATGTTTACCTCTTTTAAATACAGAGATGTAGTACGATGTGGCTAGGGTGTATTCACTGATGTCTAGTTGCTTGTGCAGGGTTATAATAGACATCATGAAAGTAAACCTTTTTTTACCTAAAATGGTTTAAAATGTGCATGATACTAGCCCAGTTTTCAGCAACTTTTTTATTATTCAGCCTGGAGACATGGTTGAACCATCATTTTTTATTGTAAAGTACTTTGTTTCCATGTATTCCTTTTCATGAATTCTGTAATGTATTTTTTTCTTTATTTCTTCCATATTTGTCAAAATATTTAAAAAGCTGACATCTTGGTAATAGATTTACTTTAGTGTTTAGTCCAATGAGCATTTTAAAGCAGGTTTTGTGCTACATGTAAGCTAACCAAAATCCTAGAACCATGAAATAAAATGAATTTACAAAAGGCATTGTCCTCTTCAAGTTATCAGGCAATACCATGCTGTTAATAATGGTAATTTTTGCATTGTTTATTATTGCCCTCACTCCTTTTCTTTAACAGTTGGGACGAGAAACAAGTTTTAAATTTTATATTTGCAAGGGTAGAATTTCGTAGCCAACCGCGCGCATCCGTTACGATTGTCGCAAAATCCTGCGAGAATCCATGGATTTTTGAGAAATTAATGAAAATAATATCAAGAATAAGGCTATAAGCTTGCACAACTTTCAAATTTGGCATGTTTGTTGACTAAGGGTCAAATACCAGTCATCTAAGGTCCTGTGGACTTAGAAAAAAAAAGTTTAAAAAAAGTTGTGATTTTACGCGAATCGATAAGTGGATTCGCGCCGAAATTCTACTCCTGTATTTGGCCTAAAGCTGGAAAAAAATCTTGAGAAACTTCGACTTAGAAGTACTAAGGCTGGACAGGTCGTGAAAAGATATGAACAGGGTTTCAATTCACATTTGTGAATTGAACAAGGGAACTGACAAAATGTTTTTCTTTTCTTTTCAACAGATTTTAAAGAACATGTAAAACACATTGAGAAGGCTATTTCATCAAAAGAGAAAAATTACATGTCAAGGGTAGTACGAGCTTTAACATCATCAAGACGCAAACTGAATCATAATGTGCTCAGGAAACTTATCACAGGGTACTACCCAAATTCAAACCCGAACAGAGAAAACCTGTTGAAGTATTTGGAAGAGGTGAGAGTTTGTACAAAGACAATTAAGTGACAATCTATTCTGTCAACACCTTGAATGTTTGTCCGACCCTTCAGCATGTAAGTAAAACTGCCCAATGGTTATGCATAGGAAATGTTGCTTTATACATGTTCAGGGGCAAGAGCCATACAAGGTATTGCTAGATGCGTTTTGGCCCTTGAACATGCTTAGAGCAGATTGCGCAAAGGTTGTACATACGAAGTATTACTGTATACAGGGTGACCCAAAAAAATGTTAACACTCTGGGCACATAAGATATCTTAAAAGGACAGGAACACACTGGTCTAATCTTGATGTATTATGTTAGCTGAGTAAATAAGCTTTCATTTGCATTTTATTGCGTTCCAATTGGTTATTTAGAACGGGAGATATGCTTCAGCAAACATGAGGAAGCAAAATCGGCTTGGTCCAATCCTCTCAGTATGAAAGTAAAGCTTTTAAAATGCACGAAGCAAGAAGCATATCTCCCGTTCTAAATAACCAATTGGAACGCAATAAAATGCAAATGAAAGCTTATTTACTCAGCTTTCATAATACATCAAGATTAGACCAGTGTGTTCCTGTGCTTTTAAGATATCTTATGTGCCCGGAGTGTTAACATTTTTTTGGGTCACCCTGTACACCCTGAAGGGCGGGATAGAGATACGAGGTTTTGACAGATGAACAGCAACGATATGTAATTCCTGGAAGAAGGTGTAAATATGGAAGTTTCAGGAATTCCAGAAAATATTTAAATGTTGGAATTATATTTATAATCTTTGTTAAGAAAATCAAGTAATATAAAATTGATGATATTGTTTATGTCAGGACCAGAACTAAGGGTTTATTATCAAGGTTAGTTTATGCCATAGCATATCAAGAAAATATTTCTCAAGCTTTGCAGGTAATTAGAAAAATATGAGCTTCCCTCTGATACCAAATTCACAATTTATATGGGAAAAGTGGGAGGGATTGTGTTACACCATTTTAAAGTTATAAATAGCAGCAATCAGTAGCGTAGCCAGGGGGCAAGGGGGGGGGGGGGAGTGCCCCCCTGAAAAATAATTTGACCGGGAAATCGGGAAGGCAGTGGAAATCAGGAAGGTAAAGGAAGGGAAAGAAAGGGAGAAAAGGAAGGAAAGGAAAGGGAAAAAAGTGAGGGAAAAGGAAAGGGGAAGGAAAAGGCAGTAGCGTGTGCAAAAGGGGAAATTTGGCGGGTCAACTTTTTTTTGCAGCAGTCGGCTAAATAAAGAAAATGTTATAGAGAAAACTGATTAAAACCCGGGGGATTGGCCAAAACTGTACTGTTTTTTGTACTGCGCGACCTTTTGACTGTGCGATTTTTTTTGTGACCTCAACCGCCCCCACTCACGTGAAATTCATGAGGTAACTGCCCCAAAACAATTGGGGCTAGCTTTTTCGACGGCAAATAAAAAGTTACATGAAACAACATGGCTACGCCACCGGGTCGAACTGGTGCTCACCGGGAAAAAATACCTTTGCCCCCCTTGACAAGTGACCCTGGCTACACTACTGGCAGCAAAACCAGCAATCACCAAGAAGGGCTACTTGTATTTACCCCTGAGAACTACCCGTTATTGGTCAGTCAGAATGATGGAGACATCATTTATTGCACCAATCAGAGAGAATGTAAGAATAATTGTATCCCTGACAAAGATTGGATTGAAATATTTTAGAAGCAGTATTTTAATTGGTTATTCAAATGAGTCTTGAAATTAAACAATCATAAACATTGTAACAATCATAAACATTGTTATATAGGCAGGTAGTGGTGTTAACTCCCTGAGCACTGTACCCACGGTTCATACGGTGCATTTTAAAATATGAACAGCTGTAAGACTGCATCCCTGTTTAATAGTTTGTTGGAGATAAATTGCTTTGATTTGATCTTATTCTGCATAAATTACACTACATACAGTTGATATGATAACTTTTTTAAAATTTACAGCCCATGGACACAGAAAATAACATACATTTCCGCCCACGCACAGGGAAGACCGCCAACGGACCTCTTCTACCAGAGCTTGATGTGTATATTCATTTGTTGGTAGTGGTACATCTTATTGATACAAAGAGATTTGATGAGGTAAACATAATAATAAACTAAGGTAGACGATGTCTGTTGCAATATGTTGAAATCAGGAATATTGATTTTTAGACGTAATCAGACAAAGGGTAGACATTCTTTTCTTATTGCTTTGAAAAAATGCTTTGAAAACCCTCAATTACTCCTATCTTTGGGATTAATTGTCACAGTTGTAATCAGGATTTCTGCAAAAAGTAGCATTGCAACTATAAAATACTATCAATTTGAAGAAAAAGTGGTTTGATCACTACATTTTAAATGACAGACATTGGAAAGGACTCACATCATTTCCTTTTAATTATTCAATATTCTTATGGCTGAATATTGAATTGCTGTCATAAAGGATGTTGTTATTTACCAAATCATGCTTGTATTTATGAAAATCTACTTTGTCATAAGGCAAGGCAAATAAATACTGATGTATGACATGCAATATCATACTATAGTATGTTCAGTTCCAAATTGGCGAAGCCTCTTTACTGCAGCGAATGAATTTAGAAGGGCGTGGACAGGCATGAAGGCAATAATTGCACTGTGCATCATATGCGTCACGCATGTGTGCGGCCAAAACCGTGTGCGCGTGGCCATAATCGCGCACATACGCTTGGATTACTTATGTGCGCAGAGAGATAAAAACCACATATTTCTCGCCAATTTGGAACTGATCAAACTATGTTTTATATTTCTCTATAGGCTGTGAAGTGTTCCGATTCATTAGTAAAAAAGCTTGATACGCAGAATCGTCGTTCATTGGATCAACTATCTGCCAAGGCATATTTCTATCACTCAAGGTCATATGAACTCATTGGACAACTAGAGAAAATCAGAAGGTAAGGCAACAGTACTCAGTCCGGCTCACTCCCTGTTCTTCTGGATAACCCTAACTCGAGATCACCACACGGCAACAGATTTCTTTTCCGACCCCCAAAATTCACCAGAAAGGTCACCCCGACCCCCCGGGATTTGAACCACGGGCCTCCAGTACCAGGGCCCAGATCCTAGCCACTACACCACGGCTGTCAGTCGACACTCGGAGAGTATATTCGCCTCGTTATATAGCATGGGTCCGTTTTGTAGCCCAAAAACCTGCACGCCTGGTTATAAAAACATTTTATCCGCACAGTTGCCGTGTGGTGTAGTAGAGTTAGGGTTAATGAACCTTTCAGGTTGGGATGGTCATTGTTGGTGAGGCTTTTTCCCCCTTCAAAATTACACAAAAATCTGTAAAAAATGCTGCCATTGACCAATTAGCATAACATCATTTCTGAAATTTGGGTTGGTATTCATTTATAAATGAAAATTTTATTCCCTAATTAAAAAAATCTAGGTTGATTAGGCAGCCTAAGTGAAAATTTTATACACTGAGCAGGAATACAAGTTAAATTCTCTGCATAAAAATGCCCTTAATTAAAGCACATATCAATAAACAAAAGGTTGCTTGTATTTGTAAAGGAATATTGTTAATTTTTATGCAGAGAATGTGTCCACGCAAATGAGTGTTCAATTCCTTTTGCAGCTCAGTTTACTACACTATATCCAAAATATTGTGCAATCCAGGAAATTAAAATGATTAAGATCCAATTTAAAGAGCATGTTTTCACTGCTATAATTGAATATGTTCTACTAAATGAGAAGCACAGATTCACAAAGCAAAGATTCTCGGTGCTGAAAGACTATGATGCTATGATTCTGCCAGTTTGTAATTGAAGATTTGGATACATTTCTTAACACTTTCCACCCGGGTATTGATTTTACAAGGATTACTGAACCAATATTAGGCATATTTGAACATATTTTAATACATTTCTCATGGTGATTCCAAATATTATGGTAATGACATTCAATTTGACATATTTGAAACATTCTGTGAAAATTTGGAACGTCTTCTGCAGACGCCTGCCGCATGGAAAGTGTTAAACCTGATTTGTTTTCTTGTATACAGTTTTCTTCATGCCAAATTGCGAAGTGCTACACTGAGGCACAATGATGAAGCCCAAGCCACACTACTGAACCTGTTATTGCGTAATTATCTACATTACAACCTCTATGACCAAGCTGATAAACTGGTGGCTAAATCAACGTTCCCAGAACAAGCCTCTAATCATGAATGGGCAAGATATCTTTATTATTTAGGTAAGTTGTAAAATGTACACTGGACAATTTATAAATTGTGTGATTTTTTTAATGACAGGTATTCGTATTACAGGTAAAGAGTTTAATAAGGGTAGCTCCAATATGGCATTGTATAATATAGAACAAAGAGGACAAAATACATAAAATAAACCAAAGGTTTTATGTAGAGTGTGTTGAAATTCACTGGGCTATTCCATAAATTAATGGTACACCCTCTAGGCCTCTATAGAAGACATGGGAATCCCCCAAAACCTGTCAATTTTTGATGGTGGGAATTCACAAGAAAAAGTCCATGTTTCTTCAAGACCATGTTATTTTGACAATTAAATGATGCGGGTCATATCAAAGTGATTCAACTGGAGTACTCAAAAGCCCACACAGTTTGCGAGAGCATATTTTTGATAATTAAATGATGTTGTGTTGCAGGTCGTATCAAAGCTATTCAACTGGAGTACTCAGAAGCCCACACCAACCTGCTTCAAGCACTCCGTAAAGCACCGCAGTACACAGCATTAGGATTCAAACAGACAGTAAGTACTCATTTGTCTTGTTTGTTTGATCATTTGCCAATCATGGTTGTTGCTTCCTGGCAGACATGATAACTGATTGCTATAGGTCGCCCCGGTCATCCGGGTATTTTTGTCATCTGCCGTAGACAACAAAGCAAAACGTTTTAACACATCAGTTTCTATACTCTACTCAACCATACACAAGATCATACCTAGTGAACGCTTGAGGCCGTGTAAGCGACTGTTGTTTACATCTGCAAACGGCATGTGATGTCATTATGGGCCGACCTATTGCAATATTAGCAGGCCTGGGTTGGTATTTAAGTAAGTCGGAGACCTTTAAATGTGGTGTAGTGCCAATTCTGATAGAGGGATCTTGGCAATAACCCACCTGTTGTGCTTTTATGTTATTGCCATCATTTGATGTTTGCATAAGCAAATTTAGCAGTCCAAACCACCCCAAACCACCCCAAACAGGGCTTAAATACTTCTTTGATTATGATTATGTCAGCAGATTTTATCATAAGTAGCTTTTCTGTGTACATTTTGCCATGACAATATTTGACCATGGGGGCTATTTTGTGGATTACAAGAACTTGTAGCCCCCACTTATTTTGAACCCTGGTCCCAAACAAATTAATCTGGTCCAAATATTAGATTGCCAAACATTTTCTCTTTCAGCAGTCTCATTCAAAGGTTGTGCTTACTACTAATTTATACGTTTTATTCATTATACAGGTGAATAAACTAGCTCTTACAGTGCAGTTACTACTAGGAGAGATTCCTGAAAGAAGTATCTTCCGTGATAAAACTCTTAGCAAAGCACTAGCTCCGTACCTACAGCTAACGCAAGGTTGGTATAACCCATTCTGGTGGTTTGCAGCAAGAAAATTAACACTTTTCACACAGCTATGGTTTTATCATACAGATTTTTCAAAACCGTACCCAACTTTCAAGGTCTATCTCAAGGATTACTGAACCAATACTAGGAATGTTTGTACTTATTCAATGCATTTCTCAAGGAGATTTCTTAAAATGGTAATGAGATTAAATAGTTCTTACACGTGTTTGAAACATTTTGCACAATTTTGAATGTCATGTGCAGACAGACGCCTGCCATGTGGAAAGTGTTAACACAGGAAATATGGGACAAATGATACAAAAATTGGGTGTGCCAGACCCTGTCTGCCACAGTTGGAGTCCAGGGGATCGTGCATCACACTAACAGGGTTGTGCTCCCCCCCAAACATTTTGGAGCCTATAAATACCTTTGCATGGTTGCATTACATTGCATTGTAATACAATTCAATCATGGATTTCTAAAATGAGTTAAAATTAAACAATTCCTACAAATCTAGGCTTAATTTCATTTCATTTCTAATATCCCAAATATAAAATGAAATCCTGCAAAGCACAAATTATTTTAACTCATAGGTTATGGATTTAAGGTTTTGTGTAAATCTGGAAAAATTAACATGTTTTAGTTGTGTTCAATATTTGATTTTCTCCATTTTACATCCACAGCGGTAAGAACCGGTAATCTGGGACTGTTCAACAAAACCCTGCAAGCCAACGCTCCTAAATTCCAATCAGAAGGCACCTATACCCTGATCATACGTTTGCATCATAATGTCATCAAGACCGGTGTAAGGATGATCAATCTGTCATACTCAAGGATTTCTCTCGCTGACGTGGCACGTAAACTCCAGCTGGACAGCTCAGAAGATGCTGAATTTATAGTAGCAAAGGTATGTCTGTTCCTCTATCCTCCATCTTGCTGCTCAATTCTTTGCAGCAATCTGAATTGTATGCCGAGAGGGAGGGGGGGGGGGGGGGAGGAGGTACTCACATATAAGGTATAGGTATGTGTCGCTCTATTGGGCCGCCTTTTTTGATAAATGTGACGTCAAAGCATATTCTACTGAGCGCAGCTTATTATATGGTAAAGTGCTCAACAAAAGAAAGTCATACACTTTGTTTATGTCCCATAGAGTAACTTCGGATTATTCTTTGACCAAGCAGGCTAGATAGACATTTGTATGGATCTTTTAGGCACAATCTGGTACCAAACTTGCCACCAAGCAACAAAGACGAGCCATGATTAACATCATTTAATGAAAATCTGTGACGTTTCCAAATTCACATTTTCAACAAACTACGCGGGGAGAGAAGACCACATGTTACCTGTTCACAATCAAATAGCCCGCTCACTACGGCACGAACCAACGCAGTTTCACTGTGTGATCAATATCTTTTTCATTCCTGGCTATTCAAGTGCCACACACAGCATTTTCTCGCCGCTTGCGTGCATTGAAAATGCAAATTTAGAAACGTCACAGATTTTTATTAAATGGTGTTAATAATGGTTTATCTTTGTTGTTTTGTGCCATATTTGGTACCAAATTGTTCCAAAAAGATTCATCCAAATGTATATTCAGCCTGTTTGCACAAAAAATAATTGGAAGACACTCTATAGGACTTAAACAAAGTGTATGTCTTTCTTTAATTGAGCATGATTGTAATGTGCTAATGCAGGGTTTCTCATCTGAATCTGGTGATGCACCACAATTTGTAAGATATTAAACCACTAAGTGCCACTATTCTAGTCCTGACAAATATACAGGGGTCAAGAAGGAGCCATTATTAAAGGTTTAGAAGAGTTTTCTGACACTCATTATATATTATGAATACATAGACTGGAACAATACGATAGTGGATTTTTTCTGATTTGAGGCTGTGCGCCAGCCACTCAGTATTGGAAATGATGCCCTATCACCGAAATAGCCCTTATGATTTTGATTTCTTTTTTTAATTGTTTATTTCAACTTTGTTGTTGTAGGCCATCCGTGATGGCGTAATAGAAGCCAGTATAGACCACGAGAAAGGCTATGTACAATCTAAGGAGACGGTAGATGTATACTCAACTAGAGAGCCTATGGCTGCCTTTCATCAACGCATCAGTTTCTGCCTGGATATTCACAACCAGAGTGTCAAGGTGGGTAATACATTCATATATTGTTTAAGAAAACTATTAAGCTAAAAATATGTTTTGAATTATGATTTTGCAATCAATTTTGAGTCTACTTTTATAGATGGTTTTGGTAAATTGTAGCATTGATTCATCAGGATTTTAGATCAAAACTAGAGTTTCCTAATAAGTCCTGATGTCAGCTTTGTGAGGTTTCACAATAGGACAAGATATATTTTGAAACAGGTATGTTTACTGGATTATGTAATCAATATCGATATCCAATTTACATACCTAAAATATGACATAAATTACTAAGTCAAGAATGCTTAACAAGGAGTCATGTGACGTACCGTACCCTTTTCACCATTCAGTAGTAGATTTGTGTGTTATTTTATGAACAGAGTAATACTATGCTTTAGTGCACTTATCAAGTGCATTCCTGGCGCTGGACCCAGGATAGGGCTGGGGACGTGGCGGGATGTACACAAAGATATATGCCCTTCCCCTGGCCGGGAAGTAGCTTTGACGTTGCCAGGGATGTAAAAATGTGTAGCCCGCTAGCCAGGGTCGTCAATGTATCCTGTTACATTGTTGCATCTCCCATGGTCTGGAATGAAATTGTTGAGTGCACAATGGAATAAGCATAGCTCCTTAACTGAAGAATGGATTGGCCAAAGAAACTCAAATAATTTGAAATTGATAATAATGGAGAATGGCAAGTAAGCCTCTTGGGAAAAAAGGCATGGTAGGTGTTGAATACAGCAATTCTAATTAAAATATTTGTTATTTTTTACAGGCGATGCGCTTCCCTCCAAAATCGTACAACAAAGATCTAGAATCAATAGAGGTAAGTAGCTAAATACAATGGCTATAGTGGCATTGCATTGTTTTCAGCGGTTTTTAAACAAATGGATCAGTCTGGCCTGATGTAGCGCAGCGGATAGAGCACTAGATTCATAATCAAAAGGTTGTGGGTTCGAGTCCCACTGTGGTCAACATATTGTGCTCTTGATTAAGGCACTTTACCACAATTACTTCTCTCCACCCAGGTGTAAAATGGGTAGCTGTTTGAGGATAATCACAATCTAAGTGTCTGATAGGAAAATGCGACATTATCAGAATTAGTAAGATAGGCAGCAATAACCTAAGTGAAGCAAATTGATTCTGATGTATCCTATACTGAGCAGCTGAATAAATATAAAGCGCTTTGAGCGTACTTAATTTGATAAAGTGCTATATAAAAACGGACATTTATTTATTGTAGAACATGGTTTCTTTTTCTTTTTGCCTTAATTTGACACATTGTTGATACACATATCTAGAAAATCTGAAAAAAATTGTGATTTATTATTAGGAGTTTATATCAATACATGCTAACCATCAATGAATCATTGATTTCTGTTTTTGTCAGGAACGTCGAGAACGAGAGCAACAAGACTTGGAGTTGGCCAAAGAAATGGCTGAAGATGACGAAGAGGGGTTCTAAGTTACCACAGTGATCAAAATCAAAACAAACCAATGTTTTTATACAAAACCTGAGTCCTTGCAAACATTCTCTGCTCCTTGTGGTTGCAGTAGAGCAACCGCTTGTGATTGCAGTAGAGCAAGGGGAGATTAAAAGAAGAATGGATATAATTTATTATTCAAGTTGATAGGAATTCCTGATGATTTTAAAATGGCAGGCAAAAGTTTAAAAGTTGTCTAATGTTTGTGATTAAAAGATTCTGACGTTGTTCAAACTCCTCGTGGACTGTATGAAAAAAACCACCATTAAATGTATGACTTGTTTTCCCCCTTATTAATAATTAAATATTGAAATAGCGCCATAGATAACACAGGAGATGAACTAAACTTATGCCCAATTCTAAATTTTCAATGGCACTCAGGTTTTTGTTTTAGTTCTGAAAAAGAATAATTTGACTCATGGATTCATCATGTCAGGGTTGCTATCCTACGTACCTACCTACAATGGTCAAAGATTAACTCTAGAAAACTGTATGTATCTGTGGAATTGAAAAGGAAAATTATAGGACAAAACTATTGACTTATTTGTCCATGGAATTAAATCTGAGAATATTGACCTAACATGTTATTAGTCATCATTTTGGTTTTTCACTCATTAGGTTGGAAGATTTGTTGTAACTCCTTGAGAACTAACTGCTGATTGGTCAGGAAGATGGCTATATCATTTGTTGCACCAATCAGTGACATTGCTAGAATAACTGCTTCCCTGATAAAGATTGGAGTGAAATATTGCAGGAGTATTGTAATTGGTTATTCTAATGAGAATATCTTGTAATTAGCCAATCATGAATACGGTTAGATAGGCAGGTAGTGTGCAGGTGGTTAACATGCAACAAGAACTTAATTGTTTGCCCTTTCCATACCGCTACCTTTTCTAGACAACACAAAAAGAGTCTTATGTGTTACAGGGTATAACAGTTATGGTGTCATAAGATTTTTTGATGCAAACATATTTCCCATGCTTTCCTATTCTTGTTTGTACCGGTCAAAACTTTGGCATGACTTACGTGTGGTTTACAAATCCCTTAATTTAAGACATTTACATCTGCCATGGAAGTTTTGTTATTTAGCAGATGGCAAATCATAAGGTCATCTAATAATAGAGAGCTAGCGTATAACTTTATAGCAAATTATAATTGATTATATTTGCGGCTTTTAAGCGACTGAATCATATTCCAAGACAAATATGTTGGATTGTCTATTCTTATGTGAAAAGGCAAACAATACCATTAAAAATGGTGTATGCATTTGAGTATAGTATAATGAAAATTCATCCTGTGTTGGTTGAACGTAAATGAAAATTCAACTTTGATCATAACACAAGATTTTCATACCTATGATCTTCAATCGATGAGATCGATCTTGAAGTCAATCTTCACCAGCAGGTAATAATGAACACATACATTTTTAGTCCCCTTGCCATAATAATGAACACATACATTTTTAGTCCCCTTGCCATTATGTGGACCTTGACCAAGTCAATATTTTGGACAAAGACCAACAATATTTGACGAGGAATATCTCCTTTCAAGCTGACTCTATAAACTGACAGGGGGGGGGGGGGGGGGGGGGGTAGCTACTTTCTACCAAAGGTCTATGATCATTGATCCCAATTTAAAGTTGTGAACCTTAAATTGTGGTTGCGGTCGCCTGTAATCAGCTGATTTAGATTGATGGCAATGTGTAAATTGAAAAATATAGGTATGAAAATATTGTGTTGTGATCAAATTTGAATTTCCATTTGGGTATCTATTGGTAATGTTGTATGTAACAATTAACAATTATTGGAAAATAAAGCGTTTCCACCTTTTTTTGTATGTATTGAATGGAAGACCAAAAAGGCGTCTCAATTTAATGTTAATTAGAATTATATCGTTCAGTGGCTTATTGTTTGAAGCAAGGCTTCAACTTCACATAAAACCACGTCAAAGTAAAAGCTAGTGTACATTTTTAAATAAAAATTCAATGATTTAGCGGTTGTGCTATCACATACTCACCCACACAGTTAATGCAAAATTCAGACCTTTAGTTGTAAGGAGCTGAATGAGAGTAATAAGAGCTTCTCAAAAATTGTAATACTATGGAGAATTTCAGAGCCCCGATATTGCTCTCCTTACAACTGAAAGTCTAAATAAATATTAAAACACTTGGAACCAAAAGAAATGTGAAAGTACTGCAAAACAAGGTCATTATGTGTGATACTATAGCCTAAAATAAACACCCTCCCTCAAAAAACTTATGGCTGATAAGTCATTGTTAGCTTCAATGTAGGAAAACCCAACTACAGACAATCAGACATCTACAAAGATTTTCATTTTACCAACAGTTTTATATTAGCTGAAGGCACCCAGTTTCCCCAGATATTGATGAAAGTTTGTTTCAATCTAGCAAGTTACAAAAGCAAATATCTCAAACATGAATTGATTGTTTTGTAGTATTTTCATAATCATATCCCTGTGTATGGAAGTAAATATTAATAAAAGTACACTATAAAACCTATTTGCATTGCTTAATTTGCATCATTTTACTGGTGTGACCCATTTTTTTCTCCACATATTATTTTCACATGAAGGTTTGCTATTAACAGTTCAGAATTTCTCTTTTTTAATCACCTTCATTTCATAGATTTTGTGATATTTTCATATTGTGTTTTTCTAGTTAATGGTAAGCTGATGTGTGTTCATCTTTCCAATGATTCAATATTTTTAACATTCACTTGTTTACGAATATTCAGGTCATATAATCGAAATCCATTGTTACCAACGGAAAATTCAAAATTAACGGCCGTTCGTGTCCACCGTCACCTGCTGCTTGCTACTCATGCTTATTTACCAACCCTCAAAAAGGTGGCTTGTCAGGTAATAAATACGCTCATAACTCCAAAATGTAGTAAAAAATACTGCAAGTCACGACTTGCTAATCCCCTGGCTGGGAGATCAACTAAATGAGGTCACATAAGGGTCTTGTTCCCCCGGTGTTCATGTTTCTTTTCTCCAAGTTTGACGTCAATCGGGCAACTCTTACGATTTGACCTTTGACATCAGATTAATTATTTTTTTACTTTTTTAACTTGCTCCCTCTGAAATAAAAAAGGCTATTCCATCAAATAAACTTGCTCCCTCTGAAATATACGGATATTCCATCAAATAAACTTACCCCTCTGAAATGGCTGTTCCATCAAATAAACTTACTCCCTCTGAAATATAAGGCTGTTCCATCAAATAAACTTACTCCCTATGAAATGGCTGTTCCATCAAATAAACTTACTCCCTCTGAAATATAAGGCTATTCCATCAAATAAACTTACTCCCTCTGAATCCAAGGCTATTCCATCAAATAAACTTACTCCCTCTGAAATGGCTGTTCCATCAAATAAACTTACTCCTCTGAAATAGCTATTCCATCAAATAAACTTACTCCCTCTGAAATGGCTATTCCATCAGTTTAACTTACTCCCTCTGAAATATAAGGCTATTCCATCAAATAAACTTACTCCCTCTGAAACGGCTGTTCCATCAAATAAACCCTCTGAAATGGCTATTCCATCAAATAAACTTACTCCCTCTGAAATCCAAGGCTATTCCATCAAATAAACTTACTCCCTCTGAAATAAAAAGGCTATGCCATCAAATAAACTTGCCCCTCTGAAAAGGCTGTTCCATATAAACTTACCCCTCTGAAATGGCTATTCCATCAGATAAACTTACTCCCTCTGAAATAAAAGGCTATTCCATCAGATAAACTTACTCCCTCTGAAATAAAAAGGCTATTCCATCAGATAAACTTACTCCCTCGCAACTTACTACCTGCACTTGAATTGAATCCCCTCTCACAATTTCATCAAGATCAAAGTCATCGTCATCTGCTGCAGCTGATCCCATACCTACCTCACTCTCAACGGTGTCCAAAACATTTTTTCAAATTTCCGGTGTATCCTTGTTAAGCCTCTATTACTGAATAAAGCTGTCTAATCCTTTAATACAGTTTAACACAGATTTTGTACTAGGCTAATTCCGTGCAGAATTACATGAAGGATAAACCAAATATCCGACCAGCTCTACTAAGCGCTTCTAGTCTTGTTTTTTGACATGTTCCCCAGTGTTCATTGCACGATTTAACCTAAGCTCCGAAGTTTACCGCGTCAATCGCGAAATTGAGCTTAAACGCGGAAAACGACATTTTAATGAAGAGAAGAAAAAAATGTACACAAACGCCCAAAACACAAAATGTATAAAGTCTTGAATAAAACAATATAAATTTTAAAAAACAATACGTAATAAAACACTGATAATATTATAAATATAAATCTCCGCGCTGAACTCCATACCATCATTCATACGCCTAGATATTATTATTATTTGCATTGTAAAAGATCGAAATTGGCGCAATGCAGTAGTACTTTTCCATAAATGTTATCCCAGCAGTCTTTGCGCGGGCGGGCCTCAATCTATTAATAGGTACTTATATGCGTACGTACTGTGCAGTTGCAACACAATTTGTTAATTGATACAAGGCAAACACAAACTTTCGTAACCGCGGTACTTTCGTAAGCTTATTATTATTTGATATAAATTGATAATCACATTGTAGAATGTAAAAATAAGGGAGCTTAATTTAACCCCTTGTTGACCTTTGACCTCGGATGACCTCTAATTAATTTTAGACATGTTCACCCGGTGTATATGTTTTTCGTTTCTCCAAGTTTGAAGTCAATCGGGCAACTTTTACGAGTTGACCCCTGGATGACATTTTACCTCGGATGACTAATTATTTTTTGACATGTTCCCCCGGTGTTCATCGCACGATCTAACCCCTTGTTAAACTTTGACGTTCATTGCACGAGTTTACCCCTTGTTGACCTTGAATGACCCCTAATGATCGTTGACCTCTAATTAATTTTAGACATGTTCACTCGGTGTTTGTTTCTTTTCTCCAAGTTTGAAGTCAATCGGGCAAATTTTACGGTTTGACCCCTGGATGACCTTTGACCTCAGATGACCTATGCAAATTAGACCCCCAAAAAGCAGCCACAGCTTTTGACTATGCCTACCTATCGCTGAAGGTTTGAAGTCAATCCGTTCATCCTTTCAAAAGATTCACTTTACGATTTGACCCCTGGATGACCTTTGACCTCAGATGACCTATGCAAATTAGACTCCCAAAAAAGCAGCCACACCTTTTGATCATGGCCTACCTATCGTTGAAGGTTTGAAGACAATCCGTCCATCCGTTCAAAAGATACAACATTCGGAAAAAGGATAACCAAAAGGCACATACGGACGCACGCACACATTGACATGATTACAAAATCCCGTTCTGGTTTTAAAACCAGGGGATGAAAATATATCAAATTAGAAAATTATAAATTAATTCCTCCTATTCAATTAGAGATATTTTACGTGAAAATTGGTGTGTACAATTAAATGAGGAACAAGTGAAAATTTCATTTTGACACTTGGTTTTTGAATGTATGTGACGGGTATGTGTATGGGCTGCACTGATCCTCATCTATCGACTGTTCGAGTTGTCGCTTCCAGTTAATATGCTAAAATGAAATTGTTAATATTCAGTCTGAACTTATATCTTAACTTCAAAAGGGGAGAAAATCTTTAGTAGCTATAGTTTTGGGGTTATGAGGATATTTATTACCTGGTCAGTTACTTATTTTTAGTGATAGGCGCAGCACCTTCTGCAATTATCTCTCACATTGGACTACCCTGTGCAGTTTATGATTCTTTCACTACACGCTGTCCAATCCTAAGATGACAGTGATTATGATTTGACAAAAGATACCATCGGTGCGAATGAAATCCTACTCTTTATGTTGTCAATGTCATTTGGAAAAATGTGACCCTTTTTTCAATGTTTATATCAATGTAGATGAGTAGAGTTTTGATTTTTCAGTGACCCCCCCCCCCCCCCCCCCCCCCCCCCCCGGTTAATATCACATCACACATGAACAAATTATATATCTTCAGGCAAAGAATTTCATTTTATGTCAGAAAGCTGTGTGCTTAATCTGAATTTATCAAAACCATATCTTTGTACATACATGATTATTATACAAAAATTACAAGTATATTGTACAAATATAATACACTGCCAAATAAAGGCACAAGGTTGGTTGATCCAACACATAACACCGTTATTTTAAGTAACTACTGTAAAACTACTTAATTTCGCTAATTTTGCTTGAAGTTCCAATTCACCAAATTAAATTGCCACTAATTATATTATTTATAATGGTTATATATAGGAAGTCCTGGAAGATGATACCAATTAGTGAAAATAAATTGCCACAAAAATTTTACTTAATGCTAATTCGTAAATTAAGTTGCTGTGAAATTAAACTGTTTTACAGTTTGTTCTATTCTATATTTGATTTTTTTTTAAATTGAGATTTTTCAATTGAGAAGAATATTTTATTATGGCCAATACAGTTTCTTCAGTTTATACTGTGTTTTTAAATATATTATTCTCACAGAAATTCTACAACCGAGGTCATAGGCTTCTTGCGTAAATGTTACATTTAAAATACATTGTAATTAAAAATAAGAAAGCTAATTTTGCCAATGACCTTCACCTTGCAAGTGAGGTTGACAAACCCATACATTTTTTGTGGCATATAAGAATTTTGGTACTAAAACTCACTCAATGAGAAGTTTATGCCAAACATATGTGACCCAACATGAGTAAATGAGGCACAATGACGAACAAATGAAAATTGAGTTAATTATATCATGATAATGTACAAGTTAAGGGATATTTTGGTACAAAGTCGATGTTATATCACATTCCTAACCAAAGGTACGGATTATTGAAAATCACTTTTCCTCAAAACATCAAATACAAATTGTCTAGTTATGGACATTTAAAGTTTTGATTTTGTTAACAAGGCAATGATGGAGTAAATGAAAATGAAATACCTTAGAATGTAGTTTTAACTTTTTTTTCTTCATGAACTTGAGTCTGTGGTTGGATACCAGATGTATCAAAGATCAGTAATTTGACTTATTATGACCGTGTCTGTCCACCATTGTGCTCATATCATATTATATACTGCCGCATTGTGCCTCATTTACTCATGTTGGGTCACATATGAGACCTGTCATAACGAAATGAGAGTTAAGTCGGAAAATTTAATTTTGAGGTTTATCCAGATTCAGAATGCTCAGAATACAAGCTTTAAAATGATATGCAACATGTCATAATTTTTCAATGTTTTCCTGGTCAAAAATCAAATTGAACTTGCAAAATTCCTTTGTTTTCTATTGATTTTTGGCAAGTTAATTGGACCATATATCCTAATACACACTGGCGACTTAATGCTCATTTTGTGGTGACAGGTCTCATATGTGACGCGATCAAGAGGAATGAGTCGGATGTCGACCCTGGTCGAAAATGAGTTTTTAATACGGTTTTAAAAAAGACACCTAGAGCTTTCAGAAACTGAAAACCCCATGTCGATACGACGTTTTGTTGCAATTCCGGAAAAAGTCTAGGAACAGAGTACCACCCCTCTCCCATGCAACAGAATGTAGAGTCCCTGTGCCACTTGCAGTGATACTTTCAAATACCCTACACCCTGGCAAATCTACATCTCACCTGGGCAGGCACAATCAACTGTCCCAAAATTGCTCAAAATGTGTGGAGAGAAAAACTTGATGTGTATGGGTTTAACCACTTTTACAGTACGAATGGAATATCATTTTAGAGCAGAGGTGTTTGCAGTATTATTGAGCAGAATATAGAAAAACTAGTAAACGATTTACTAGCCTTTTTCTTAAATCTGTATTAAATAAAACAAGCAATTAGCAATTACTATACTCTACGGACAGTGACATAACTTAACAGGCGCAGCTTTTACGCACGCGTATGTATCTTCCAACGTGCGTGCGTGTGTATACGCCAGCGCCTCGAGTAAAGGTGCGAGTTATGTGCTGCAATTAATAGAATAAGCAGTTACGTCACTGTCTTGTGATGGCAAAATTGACTATAGTAGGTAAATGCTTGAACTAATTAGCAATAGCAAGTACTTCTTTAAGTAGAATGCTGGAATCTCTGACATGAAAAAATATGTCCGAAAAATGTTATTGCCAGAAGAAATGAAAATAAATGATTGACCCGCTATTGTTATACCCCGATAGTTTGCTTATTCGTTAAAGCAAAGGTATTTAGTCACATAAAAGGTTATTTATACATTTTTCAACAATAATTTGAGTTAGCCCTTTACTATAATCGGATTTATAGTTAAACACATAAATTGGAGCAGCGTATTGCGTACAACCATAAGGGTGATCAATTCAGACGTGATCATCTTTGTGCTGCATTTGTGTTGTTCGTTTAATTTGGAACAGACTATGATTTACATGTATAGAACAATTATTCGGCCCATTGTTCTATACATGTAAATGAACAAAAAATCCTGTGCATCCTTACTTTTATACTAGGTTACCATTCCGTACACATTAACTATAAAATGCATAGGTAAAGGTTTTTTTATTCACCCTGTTGTACATACAAAGGAAGGTCCAAGCAAAATTTAATTCAGAATATTGCACAAATACTCCTATTTTCCAAAACAAACAATATTATATACATATATGGACTATACAAATTTTATGGTCAAAATACAGTTACAAATGAAGGCTTGTCAACACAAGCACTCTTTAACAAACAAATCTGGATAACACAAATTGTTTCTCAAGTCTCAAGCTTATATTTTACATAATATAAAACCTTGCAACACAAATTCCGATTAGGCGACAAACCCCCCTCGGCTTATATTTTGCATAATATCCAACCTTGCAACACAAATTCCGGTTAGAAGATGACCACCCCCCCCCCACTGAAAGTTGCCCACCCCACACCCCCGAAAGTTGCCTAAATATCACTTTTGTACAGGAAAGAAGTTGCCTGAAATCAAGAGATAATGCCTGCAATTAATTTGGCAATCACACGAAAACTTGCATCCCTGTATATAATTGTTTTTGGAATATGTGACTATAGTAGATTCATAAATATTAGCTGATCGATAATTGATTTGGACCTATTCCATTTCATATCAGAGGAACCAAAATGGACCAATCACAATGATATCGACATCATTATGATGGTATTGGTTTCGCTGCGATATGATGAACTTCAAATCGTTGAAGCAACTCATCCCCAAATAGCATGCATCCATGTAAGAATTTAAATTACCCAAGCAAACAGCGAGCTATTCAAACGTCTCATCTTAATAAGTGACACATATTGATCATAATTTCTTCTTAAAGAGTTTTAAACCTTCTTGTATAGATGAGGATTGTTAGACAGAAAATCAATTTGGCCAATAGCACAAGAAAACTTTGTCACTATTCTGGATATGAACTACCTACAATGTGATTTTAGACAAAGGGAAGCAT
This sequence comes from Ophiura sarsii, assembly GCA_035610835.1. Classification (NCBI taxonomy): domain Eukaryota; kingdom Metazoa; phylum Echinodermata; class Ophiuroidea; order Amphilepidida; family Ophiuridae; genus Ophiura; species Ophiura sarsii. The sequence continues at coordinate 9,154,140 of CM069456.1, read as the reverse complement.
AGAACCATATGTGTCAATGAATAGATTAAGATATCAAATAACTGCCTCTCTCTCCTCAATTGGAATATATTACCCATACTGAAATGCTACATCAGCCAAAGTCTGTGAATCTACTATAGCCTATACCTCCATGGTGTTGCCCAATCCATTCTTATATTGTTCCGATTTGGTACATTGCATACCCTCTATACAGTCATTTAAATCATGAACTCAGTTTAGAATCTATTACATATTTAATATGCAATAATAATGTTCATACTTTGTATTTATATTATTTACAAACTAAGCAGGATTACCATACAAATTGTGGTGAATAACCAATGTATCTTAGTTGGCTCTTTGCAAGACAACCAATTTGGTTTGTCTTTTCAAACATTGATACAGTCCAACCTCGATTATCCAGACTTGATGGGACCAGGCAATGGCCGGATAAGTGAAAATCTGGATAAGTGAATTATATGTAACTCTGCATTGACTGTTGGAAGCGCTAAAATTGGGACGAATACTGCATGACAGTGGCAAGTGTATTAGTTAAGCACTGTACAGTACTACTAACATCAACAGATAGCCTTCAAATGCTTCAGATTTTGAAAATAAAGTAATTAGGCTGTAAAAAACTAATTTTCTGTTGGGATAATTCAGCAGAGTTATTTAGATAAAAGAGGTTAGACTATAATTGAAATGACTTAAATTTAAGAGGTATAAGAGATGTTACCCCAAGTACAGATAATTAAGTTATATAGATGCTATATCATGACAAGATTTGACAGTCCTTATTGAATATTTGAGTAGAAAACCATCATATTGAGATATAATGATTATGATCATTGGAATACGAATGCAGACTTATGTCATCACCACCTTGAAGTGACAAGTATAATAACCCTTCAGGAGTTGTAGAGATAAATAGAAATAAATTAAATAGAGTTCCTATACCCATCCCTGCAGTCTGTGACATCACAAATGATGCATCATCAGCAGAAACCGCATCTGTGCTGAAATTGAATTGTAAACACCATATTGATTCAAGAACATGACAGGCATGATATTTATATTAGGTGAAAAAATCTGAAACTCCGTGAAAATATAAAAAAACAGCAGATTATCACATACAATTGTCGACATTTTGGCTATAAGGAACATTTCTGCAAAAATCTACTTTTGAGAGTAACAAATATCTACTTTCAGATTTTTATCTACAAAATATCATGTCTGCATGATCATGAATAGTGTTGTGGTTTTTGAGGCAGACCTTGAAATTCCAATATCATTTTATCAATTCACCTCCAAAAGTATTTCTAAAATTGCAAACTTTCTGATACAAATTGCACCCCTGAGAGGAGATGCATCCAATTTTAAGGGCAGTGTCAACCCGGCACTTGTTTCAAAAATTGAATTTCATATTTCTCTATTATTTAATACTTTTATATGTATTCTATCATTACCATCATAAGTAACTAATCGAAAGCGATTATTTCCTGTTCTTTTGGGTGATTTTAAATTGTTGTTTTGGTAAGTTTGAGTCAGGAAAAGTCGCATGGTTATTTGGCGGGAATTTAAGCGGAGTTCCGCGCTTTTCAAATGCTGCGACAGCTGTTCGATCATTGCGTCGCGCGCTGAAACTTCCCGCGCCGCTTAATATCCGCGACGTAGACGCGAAAAACAAAAGAGCGCAAAACAATGTCTAAAAATAAACAAAGGCCAATCTTACGATCATTTAAATTTCAGTTTTCTTCCAATTTCTTCACATTGTGACAATATAAATTGAATCTGATAGTTTATTATGATTGTTCATAATAGTATACTCGCTTTTTAGGTCACACGCCCGTGTATTCCGTGAACGTTTAGCTTTAAATGGTGGAAAATGTCAATATTTTTACTAAATCGATGTTTTCTATAAGTTCAAATTTGAAGGAATTTTACGAATTTTCAGACAACATAACTAAAAATATATCAAGCTATCAGGTAAGCTTTTACTACCATTGTGTAGAGGACTTTCAGCGCTAGGAGGCATTTTTTTATTTTTTTTTATTATTGATTTTAAACTCGAGATATGCATCAATTTCTAGCGAAATGTATGCAAAAAAAATGACTTTTACACTTTTCCGATGTTTTTAGCAATATTTCCAAAACCAAGCTTTATTTTGGAAAAAGAAAAAATTGCCTCCTAGACAAAATTGTTTTGTTTACAAAAACGTATATAAGAACAAATTACCATTTTTTATTTTATAGTTATGCTGTCTGAAAAATTTGGGGTAAAAAGATAGCTTTTTGGTTCATTTCTCAAAATTTAGTTTATTTGGTATCACATTGATATCACCACCGGATTCCTTATCAAATTTCCGTTCTAAAAATGTATACTTTTATGTACTTTTATTCAATATTCTCAAACTTAGAAGCAAAAGTTGATCATCAAAATAATAGGGTTGACACTTCCCTTAAAAGTGACACAGTTAATTTTTGTGAGGAAAACCCCCAAATTGAGGCCTGCAATTAACTGCACTTTGAAGGTGTCTACTAAAGATGCAATCAGAAAATCAAGATGGTCATCTCAACGTCTGGGTAGGGTTGCACAATGCAAAAGTTGGTCATCTTAAGAATATGTGTGGTGGTATGGAAAACCCATCGGAAGTCGCTAGTGTTAATATTGAGATACTTGGGTCATACCAAAATATTCCTAACAAATGAGTTCCAAGTCAATTTCCAACTTTGGTCCCAAGATAGAGATTATACCTTGAACTTTAGTCTCCAGGAGTTTTTTATGCAAAATTCCAGATGTTTAAAGTTTATTTTAGTACTTTTACTTAAAATGACATTGTTACCATGGTAACCACTTGTGAATTCTGACAATGCATTGTAAATATTTTGAAAGTGAAGAACTTACAATTGTTAATAATATCGCAAAAAACTAGGTTCATATCAAAAGTCCTTTTCATATGACAAGCTATTCTGTGTGATATAACAATGTAGTTTTATTATTATTAGAGCATTTAAAAGATTTTGTGTACACCTTTGAATTGTCAGTTTCAATTTTTAGTGTTGCGTTTAAACTTGCCGACTTTAAAATACTATAACTGTAGTTCTAGATGGAATTTCTGTAAAATTTAAACAGTCCTATACTCAGTAGAGTATGAAGCTCTCTGCTAAAGAAAAAAAACCAAGTTGCTAGAAAAGGACCATGTGAAGGGTTTTTTCATGCCACCACACATATATCGAGGGTTGAGCGCTAGAAGGCCGTAACTCAACTTTTGGGCAAAATGAGATTTTGGTACCAAAATAATCCATATAAACTAGATTTCAGAAACATGAAGATATAACTCATAAACTCTCTTAATTTGACTAAAACTAGGGAGTTATAAGTTGGATGCTACAGTGTACTGTATTGTAATGAGTCCCGAATACTTGGAAGTTGATTATCTCAGAATAGCATTTTTGAGTTACGGCCTTCTGGCGCTCAACCCTCAATATGCCCTTGCAAAATAAGCAGTATAACATGATAATATTGCACAACAATTAATTGACTATGACTGTTTGCAGTCGGCGGGTTTCTCTTCCACCTCCTCCTCAAGTCCTACCATTGGCCAATCAGCTAACGGTCTCGTCGCTGCCCTTGTGGCAACTTTCTTGATGGGAGATTCCTGCGACTGTTCCTCAGAGTCTGAAACTAGACGTTTGCGACTTGGTTCTGCTATGGACTCTGTGTGAGTAGGATTCAACTGACGCACAGTAGATGAGCTGGGGGCAGGTCTGGTATGATGCGGCTGCATTTGACTATGGAGTCTACGGACAGGGCTTCTTTCAGCGCCAATGGTTTCATTCACATCTGAAATGAGTTGTAACAGAAAGAGAGATTACTCTTGAGAAAAGTGGACACATTTTGTACACCTTTATTTAGATATGTCTGGATATGCAGAACAAGTTCATGTTGATAAATATATACACAAAGTAATGCCTTGTGTGGCATGGGTTATGCAACTAATTTCACAAATATCCTACTTATTTGGCAGAAGCTCCACCTAGCTCACAAGTCAACATCCAATTTGTAAATATCCAACATTTCCCTTAATGTCCTTGTATAATACCTCTCTCTATTGTGTGAATGTCGTACTAATTCACCTTCTTGTAGAGTTAACTCTTATAAAATGAGCATACTTTTAGGAATGTGTCTGAAGAAAAAAGGCAATATCAAGATCACAAGGTTGCTGTACCAGAGGGCAAATGAGTCTTAATTTATTAACAAAAAGCATATTAAAACCATGTGTGGTCTAGTGGATAGCATGCCGGTCTCACAGTACAAAGGTTGTGAGTTTTAGCCCCGCTACAGCCAACATGTTGGGCAAGGTACTTAGTCTCAATTGCCTCGTCGACCCAAGCGAGATTGGGAAGCTGTTAGGGGATATTACAATCTAAGTGCTGATGATATTGTGTGCGCTGTGTTGGTAGCCTGGTAAATGAAGCAAAGTGATTGTGACGATTTCCTAATGGCAGCAAAAATCAGTGGTTCGGAAGTCACATATAAATGGTGGTCCCGTGCATCGAAAGAGCATTACCCGAGCATGTTAAAAGGTTACAGACTCTTTTGTAAAGAGTAGAGGATCATCCCGGTCTGTAGCTGTTCACAAATCTAACAGACCCCGATGGAAATAAGCTAATATAAGCTTATTGGATTATCCAGGGTCGTAGGACCCAAATAATATCAAATCAAATTCCCTCCTTGATACAAAATCCAATGAAATGTCACCTACTTTTCAGTGTTCTCTGTATCGGCCCTTCCACTGCTGGTGTTGGTGGGGCTGTGTTTGACACAGCTGCAGGATGTGCTGCTGTAGACGGTGTTGTACCATTAACACTGTGGAATTTGTGGTAGTACTTCTTGGCCTGCTCCTTATAGTGTGTCAATTCACGCTTGGACTTTTTCCTGTACAACAAATGTATAAATAAATGAAAGTCAAACATTTCTGAATGTAAGAAATGAACAATGTCCATTATTAGGCTATATTAAAAAAAAATCAATTGTCTCAAAGCTCCCGCGCACGTTAGTTAACCCTATTCTACAAACACAAAAATGGGGGTTTTCAGAAGCTAATAGACGCCCTCTCTTGATCACAGTATCAATTCAGCGCGGTATAGATAAAACCACGCAAGTAGCATATCAATGGATAGATTAGACTTTAAGCTTCCAGAAAAATATAACAAATAATTAATTATGCAAATAATATGTTAATTGGCTCATGAATAATTAATGAGGTTTGATTACAAATTAACAAAAATATTCAATTTTCAATGAATATTGCAATATTTCACATCATCAAGAACATTAATTCTGTGACTTTTACTCAAATTAGCATACAATAATTAGTTTCTTACTTGATGCAAAAGTAATCTGAATAATATTATAATATTTTAGATGATTTTACAGGCATTTTATGGTTAAATTTCATGTCAAATTTGGTCTATTTTAGCAACAAAATTACACATTTTTTGTTACATTTAGTACTTTTACAAGAAAATAATATGATGATAGTCAATAATTCTTGTTGGAATGGGATACAAGTGACACAATTCATCTAAAACTATCACAATATTAGTTATTTTTTATGTAAAATATACCTAAATTCATATTTTATAAATTTTAGGCCCGTCGTGCCATGGCACGATGGGCCTAAAATGAATTAGGTTTGTAGATTAGGGTTAATTGATGCGCGTTAGAAAGAAGAATTTTTTTTAATTTTTTTTAATATTTTATTTTTCAAAAAAAAATCCCCAAATCCCACAATTTTTTCAGATTTTCATTAATCACATCATTTTATATACAAAAGGTCACTTTTACAAGGATTTCAATATTTTATATTTAAGAAAAAAAGAAAGAAAAAAACCACCTCATTCCGCCCCGGGGTGCTCAGTGGTCATTACATGAAGGGTATCATGCGTGTCCAAGAAATCACGTAATTAGGGTAGTTTTTGAAATTGGGGCACGTTACGTACGTAACGTGAATAGGGTATCAAAACAAGCCAAATTAAGAAAAAGGGTATACTTTTTACATCATTGGCTTTCGTATTTAGGGTCTTTATTTGCTCCATGAGCATTATAAATAGCCATGATACGAGGGCGAGATATATTTCTCAAATTGTATCTTTCGCAAGTGATCTGATAGATCAGCTCGGCATTTGTTTCATAATACTTTTAGCTTATTAGGGAAGGAAAAAAGGGTTACAAATGGTAAGAGGTTTAAACTATACAAATTACTTGCTTAGGGTATCAAAATATTTTGACTGACTTGTTTAGGGTATTGGAAATACTGATATTACTTGCTTTTTAGGGTATGTAAAATAGGAAATACTGATATTACTTGCTTAGGGTATGTAAAATACTGTGCCATACTTGTTTAGGGGGTGCTTTTCACATTAACACAATTACGTATTTAGGGTACTTTTTGAAAGTCCTTGGACGTGGATGCATGATACCCCCTTGTAATGACCACTGAGCACCCCGGGTTTATTTTATACACTCATGTTAAATAACCCTTGAATGCCCCTTTAATGTTAAATCTTTTTGTCATCATAACATATCTATAAATGTAATAGACCATATCTGTCAACCTAGTTTGTTGATTTAATCAAGCTGATTCAAGCATCATGTGATAGATTAATCAACTAGCGAATATAAGTGGGAAATAAAACTAGGCCTGTAAAACTGAGAAAAGTGCCCTTTTGTACTCCCTTAATAACAAGACAGTGCCTTTATTTTCTTTTATATTTTGTCAGCTTTAGGTACGAATTATTCCTTCAATAAACATTAAATGGCGTTGAACGGATTATTGGGGGATAGTACATTGTTCAAAAAATAATATTTACAAGTGACAATAAATGTTTAAAAAAATTGATTGCCCAATCCAAAAATGGTCTTTTTATGCTGAAAACAGCCCGATTTTTGAACACCTCTATTGCCTTTGGCTGGTCTACTGTTGATCAAGGACAGTATTTCTGTTTTGGACAAACAGGAAATCTTAATTCACCACAGACACGCAAGCGTGTTGTTAAACCAGTCAACAACAAACAGATATAGGCCTAGTTCAATTGTTTCATTGGTGTTGGCCTTGAAAAACCTGAAGAGATAGTTGGTCATGTGCGTGCAAGTCGGACCAAGTCAAATCTGAATAAAGTGTGACATTTTTACACAAACAGTGATATTTAAAATGACAGAGTTTCTATTTTGTTTGTTGTGCAATGATGATGTTGGTGTTATTTTAAAGTAGAATACTCTTTTCTATACAGACACATGTCCATATGGGGGGGGGGGGGGGGGAGGGGGGGGGGGGGGGGGGGGGGAGGGGGGGGGGGGGCTTGGGAGGCTCAAGCCCATTGGTCCCCAGATTAAAAAAAAGAAGAGTGTACTAGGAAATATGCCACAAACCCCCTCTCAAGTTTCTCATCAGTGGCACTATTAGTTTCACCCCCCCCCCCACCCCCACAGTTATCCGAGCCCCTTTATCCGGATTAGAGTCTGGCTGAATGATCCCAAAGAAAATAAGTTTTTTTACAGGCTTATGACATGTATGACAAGCCTTATTTTCATACTCTGAAGCATTTGAAGAAGGCTGTCTTTTGATGTTGGTAGTGCTGCTGTTTAGTGCTTACATAATATATTGTCACTGTAAATACCCCTCATTCAGAACTCTTCTATTGTCTAAATGCCAGTGCTTTAGGATAGTCAATGCAGAATCCATCATGGCCTTTCCACTTATCCGGCCATTGCTTGGTCCCAACAGGTCCGGATAACTGGGGTTGGACTGAATTATTATATATTGCTGGTAGATCAAACTAAATCTATACGATCCTTTCCATATAATACACCTAGCAGTCTAGCACAAAAGTCCCTGACTAGGTTGTTGGCCAAGGTGGGGCACGTTACGTACGTAACGTGAATAGGGTATAAAAAAAAGCCAAATTAAGAAAAAGGGTATACTTTTTACATCATTGGCTTTCATATTAGAGTCCATTATTGCTCCATGAGGATTATAAATAGCCATGATACAACAAGGGCGAGATATATTTCTCAAATTGTATCCTTCGCAAGTGATCTGATATATCACCTCGGCATTTCGGTTCATAATACTTTTAGCTTATAGGGAAGAAAAAAGGGTTAGAAATGTGTCATACGCTGTAAGAGGTTTAACTATAAAATTACTTGCTTAGGGTATCAACATATTTTGAGTACTTGTTAAGGGTATTGGAAATACTGATATTACTTGCTTATAGGGTATGTAAAATACTGTGCCATACTTGTTTAGGGGTGCTTTTTCACATTAACACGATTACGTATTTAGGGTACTTTTTGAAAGTCCTTGGACGCGCATGATACCCCCTTGTAATGACAACTGAGCACCCTGGGCATTCCGCATTAGGTTTTGAAAAACTGAAGAGCTTTGAGACAAAAGATTTTTTTAATAAAGCCTTATAGGAGAATGTTAGCGATAACGCAATACGTGGCAACCTGCCACAATAGACCATATTCACGCGGCAGCCATTTTCTAAAATTTGCCACCCAAGCCTCGTTCTCGTTACGTATACCTGCGTCTGCGTGACTTGCGTGAGGATGCGTACGCCGTGCGCTTTGGTACCACGCGTCTCGTGCAGTTCTATTGTGCAGCGCGAGGCGCAGATAGACCAAACGGGAACGAGGCTTGGGTGGCATATTTTGGAAAATGGCTGCCGCGTGAATAGGGTCTATTGAATACTTCTTGACACCATTGCGATAACGCACCGAAATGACGGTAATTATTGCCTAGTGTGAACGGAGCTACTGTACTTACATTTGATCCTCCCACTCAGCTATTTCAATGCCCTTTCCATAGCATTCCTTCTCCAATTTTGCATTACTCTTTGTCAGTTTCTCCTTCTCGTGTTTCAATCTGAACAGCTCGCATTCCAGTACCACGCTGGAGCTAGATGTTGTCAATACTGACGTTGTGCTTTCAGTACGCTGCTTAGTTGATGACGTGTTAGATGCTGAGGAGGCTTTCTCCTCTTTCAGTTTTTCAATTTGTGCTTCCAGTTTTTTGATGTAGGCTCTGTAGCGAATGCCATCCTGGGTGAAGTTGTACACTCTGTCAAATTTATCAGAAAAAAGTTGGTCTTAATTTATTGCATTATAACCCTAACACACCCAGACCCAATCATATTCCATTTTAGTCCTACTTGGCGTTTGGTGATGTACAGACATCAACAGTACTAGTCAATGCTACCTGTTCTAAATGGGGTGACCTGCATGGGCGACTCCATTTGAAATCAGAACTCCTTTGTGAAAGATGGTAATTGTGTTAAATTATAATGCCTGTAGGGGTTAAGCCATGCAGGACAAGATTACTGTAAACTCCTGAACCTCATGGATCGCCATATGGGATCATATATGGGATATCATGATGTCCAGACATGTACTGACATTTTACAAATGGGGTTTCAGGCTGTTCAAACCTTTGCCTGTCTGATACACAAAACTGTTAGGGAAGGTTGCTGGCCCATGGACATTTATTTGGCTACTTGAGGTAGCAGGATAGCCAGACGATTTTATTTGGATGTTTTCAAATTGCAATTTCATTTTGTGTAACAGTTAGATTGTTCTGTTGCCCCAAGTGCTAACAATTTTGAAGTTGTGTCGGTCAGTCATTCTTTTTTTTTTGTCTAAAAATATTACTGACTGTCGTGGTTCATGTCAAGTCAAAATTGGTAAACATCAATTTTACAAATGTTTCTAGTGTGATAATAGTTATCATTTATTCAAGAAAACTGATTCATTTCAAGCAGAAAATAGTGATATTGTGACAATTTGGGTAAAATTTAAATCATAAACAAAATGTGTGACCCTAATTTGTGAGATTTTAGGGTTGGTCACAATAATTGTTTTCCTTAGTGATTGAAATAGATGGCGTTGAGATTTGATAGCCTGCCTTCTAATGTGGTGCACGCAAACCAGTAGCGTGCGCAAAGGGGGGGGGGGGGGCAGGGCCGCGGCCCCCCACTATTGACTCAGTCGGGGGAAACTACTGTCAATCGGGGGCTTGGCTGTTGGTAGAGGGTTTTGTGTGGCAAGGTGTTGTAATCCAAATAGACAAATTGTCGGCAAATTTGTACATTTAGTCGACAAATTTATGCACAAGTTGGTAAAAAAAGGAAATGTTATAGAGAAAACTGATGAAAACTCTTAGCTAGTTGTTGACTGTGCTGTATTTTTGACTGTGCGATTTTGGGACTGTGCAATTTTGGGACTGCAATTTTTTTTTTATAGTGCAACATTTTTTGACCGTGCACATTTTTTTGAACCCCCCACCCCCACTTACGTGAAATTCACGAGGTGACTGCAAACAAATTTGGGGCTACCTTTTACTATTTTTTTGGTACATCGGGGAATTGAGAAGAATCTGAGTCGAGGGAATTTCATTTATGGCCAGGTGGCCCCCCCACTCACAATATCCTGCGCACGCCACTGATGCAAACCCTAGTTTACCTTTCTCTGTACAAGGTTTTGTTTGTGGATGCACAGCATTAACTCTTTGAAATACTAAAAAGATCATTCAAAAGCTCTATCTCCTCATCCATAACTTCACCACACATATGCTAGCCATTTGAAAAGTTCATGATTGTAGCTCAGACTCTTAGCGACACATTGGATGTGATAGTAGTGTTGTCTTTTGTCTGACGGTGTCAAAATTACAGAGAGATTTGGTGTAATGGAAATGAAAAAAATACACTCAAATTATATGGGAGGGTTGCCTTTTTCTTTGTTTTCCAATATGAAATGCAGGTAAATGTTTTAAATCCTTAATTCATTCACATTTTGGAATATGACTATGATCATGATGAATGCGCCTGTAGAAAATAGTAAACACTTAGTGAACATTTTGGGCTGAATTGGGTCAACCACTTCTTAGGCAACAAAAAAATCCCCCACCCGATCCTGTTCAACTGGCCCAATCGACCGATTTAAAAATAAACAAATACAAATTATTTGAATTTTGTTGTTGAAATTCATTGAAAATTCACCAAAAATTGCCAACAATTCTAGGACCCCCACCCTACCTGAGAAGCCCGTTTGCCTGTAGAACATGGTTTTTCCCTGTCACCTTAACTTAATTTCCTACAAAGATGGCATTTATTGGGGTTTACATCTGAATACTTGATATGTAATCAACTAAGCAGTCATTAGACCTCACCTTTCATCCCTCTCATCCTTCTGTGTGCGGAGATCATACTTATATCCCTCAATGGCGATGTCTTGCTCGGCTACCTTCTTTCTCATAACTTTTACCTCCTCTGGAGTCACAACAGACTTCTTCAGTTCTTCCAATGAAGCCTGTAGTGTTAATTAAAATAATGAGGTAATTACAATGATATTTCATGACATTGTGCGTAGTCATTACATGCATTCAATGGTAAATATACTCCATTTCACTTCCTCTGGACAGTGATGCGCAACTTATAGGCACCGTCATCATATTATGGATATTATTCCAACAATAAGTGCGTGCTGCGCACATGCGTAAACCCTGAAGTGCGTACCATTGATTTAAAAAACTACCAAGCATCCTGATTGGTCAATCGTGAAATTGTTACATGCCTGCATGCATAGTTATTCACGCCCCTCATGCATTTGGAACCAGCTCCGCGAACAACAGCAAAACATGCTCGCGTGAAATAACTTGAATTATGCCCATAGTATTTAGGCACCGCATTTATGCACATGTATTTGTCTTCTGTGTGTCTACGTGCCTGTGTATAGGCTTGCAATTTGAGTAGGTGCGCCGATAATGTATTGCAATATGTGAATGATGCAGTTACGTCACTGTCTTGTAATGGAAAACAGACTGTAGCATACCGAGGGCACATTATCTTAGTCAATATCAATGGGGGTAAGCCTTACAGTCTCTATCTTATTTCTATGGAGTCAACATGCATGCCTTATTATGCTTGCTATGCTTGTTATTGGTATAGTCTTCTTTGATAATATAGACCCTTTTTATATAGCCCTCCATCTACAAAAGAGGGCTCCCTTGTATAACACTGTCAATCATCCAGCGACTGAAAAATTCCAAAAAAAATACTGACCACTGGTAAAAAAGTTCTAATGTATTTGGATGTGACCTTATGACCTCACTATAGAGATCAACCAGTATTCATTCAAAAATCAGGACGAATGCATACTTAGCTGAATAGTTATAGCGGATCAAATTCTGTGACCATAGTGTTTGACAGTATTGAATATTAGTCACGCACTGACAAGTTTGTGACTGCATAAGGGTCAAACAGCTGTTGCCATAATGCATGTACAGCCACTAAAATCATGTCATATTACAGGTGTGTAGTTTGATTTAAGTAGACCCTCTCTTGACAGCAGGATGGAGGTACCACACAGTTGAAATGAGTACAATTGAATTGGGGGGGGGGGGGGGGGGGGGTTCACCTGAGATTGGGAGAAATTCATCATTACCAGAAGTGTTGATAAAAGATACAGGTGTAACTGGAACGTTCACATGAGTACCTTTACATTGGATGAGTAAAATAAACATTCCATACCAGATTTCTAATCAAGAATTATAGGTCAATAAATGCGTATGTGTTGTTTCGAGAGAAATTAGACAAATCAATGCACGCGCGCTGATGTTGATGTGTGAATAATGGCACGACCCGAAGGGGGAGTGCTATTGTGAGCATATCAACAAGTACATTGATTTGTCTAATTTTTCGAGAAACAAAACATACGCATGCATTGACCTAATTCATACACGACACTATACAAATAAAAATTCACAATTTAAGCATAATTTTGATCTATGTAAAACGACTAAAAACACTTTAACAAGTTTGCTAACACTCGCAGTGAAAATCGGCGAACCCGCGAATCTTGAACAATGAATCAAAACAAAACGCGCACTGCGTGATTTGAATGGTGCACACGCGGAGTGCAGTGGACACTTTCAATGCACTCCGCGTATTTGTAATTCCTGCTTCCTGATTGGTTCAACACTACATAGAGTGTATGAATCCTTATGAACCTATTTGATAAGACTAACCTTGAGCGTGGCCATCTCCTCCTGTGTCCTTGCAAGACTTCCATTAGTCTTCTTATGATCTTCTTTTTCCTTGTCCAGTTCATCATCTACCTCTGTGATGATGCCTTGTAGTTCACGCTCGTTCTTCTCATAATGTTGAGCCAGGTCAGTCTTTTCTTTTTGGAATTTTTCAAGATCAATCTGCACAAGGACATTAGGGTGTGTATATCAGTTAGGTGAAAAATGCCATCTTATACAAGAAAATATATTATTGAATATATAAAAAGTTATTTAAAAAAACCCAGTACTAATACTGGTTTCTTCTTTTTGTAATGCTAATCAAATAATTGAACATCTTCTTTTATTACTTTGTCTAGTGCTGAGCAGCAAAATCCATCAATTATATCTTGACGAACCAACAATTTGTGTTATCAAATGTGTGAGAATTAACAATTTTGACAATTTGCTAACAAATCAGAAGCAGTTTTACAAAGTATTCTTCAATTAAGAATAACACATTGATAATGAGGCCAATGAATCTAGAGCCATGACATACATGCACACTGCATCTTTAAAATATGAACACCTTGTGTCTTTTTCTACTAAATATTTACAGTAGCATCATTTTCTAATGACTTGATGCATTACAATCTATAAACATCGATCAATTGATGGCAGGTTGTTGATAATATCTGTTCATTTGACTACGGGTAGGGGTCAGTCGGTTTTTTTCTCTCTCTAAAACAATTTTGGTGAATTTTTAAACAATGCATTTTTTTGGTGAATTTTAACAAAAAATACATTTTCAAAAAATGCAAACATTTCCCCACAATTTTTCTAAAAAAGAAAGTTGAAAATTGTAACAAAATGGGTTGGTTTGGCCCTTTTGTCGCCTAAAGAGTAGATGGATATTCTCAGTGCAATGTTGTGTCTAATGGTAGCACTCTCAAAATGAAACACCCATTTTTGATTTAATGTGAACTCTGTTTACATCCAAGAAGGGAGTATAAATATAAAATAAAGACATCTATACGCTGTCACATTGGAGTTATGCAAAGGAGGTCTCAATGTGTTCTCTAGAACATGCGCTGAAGTCTCCCCAAAAATGAGTAGGCAAGAGACTAACCTTGAGTTTTGCCAGATCGTCCTGTGTCTTCTTGAGAGTCTCTGCTGTCTTCTTATGATCTTCCTTCTCTTGGTCTAATTCATCATCTACCTCTGTGATGAGGCCTTGTAGATAACGCTCATTCTTTTCTAGATGGTCCTCAAGCTTCTTCCTTTCCTCTTTGTTCTTGCTTTCAATTGCTTTCATGGCCACTTTCTACACAGGTAAATCAGAAAAATGAAATGTTAGATACAAATTGGAGAGAGCATACTGCTACACCACTGTTGTAGGATTCACACCACTAAATAAATAATGGAAGAGTCCACGAAAGGCCTGTTGAATTGGTTGGGATGACCCTCCTCTAAGTGAAATATATAAAAATGCTTCAAAAATAGTGTTGTTGGCCAAACTTTTGATCGGATGATTATTAAATGAAGATTATCAAACAATATCAGTGCAAATTTTCTTCTTTGACCAATTTTTTATGATTTTTTAGTCATTTTAGAGACTTCAGATAATTGATTAGAATTGCTTAGACCTAAGCTAGGCCTGGGCAATCTACAAACATGTGTATCTTTGACGGCGCATATCTCGAAAATTTTGCCTTGAACTTATATATTTTTGTTGTTTACAGGAAAGCCAAGACCATGATCTTCACACAGAATGCAAAGTTGAAGCAACCAGTTGCTTTATAAGCGAGAAAATGGCGAATAATCATGGTCCATTTTACACAGTAAGCAATGGGGAATTTATTAGTGGTGTGTACTCTGTATGGGCAAACGGACCTTTAAGGTCGGGTCGGACGGTCACACTTTTTTCACCATTTTTTCTTATTTTCCCTTGAAAATGACTGTACAAATTCAAAGCAAAATCTGTAACTACTGATAAAAACATTTTGCCATTTTTCAACAAGCAAACATTTTTGTTTGGGTCGGTATTCATTTGCATGTGAACAATTTTGCCACCAATGTTTAAAAATGTGTCGGTCGGGCCCGTACAACAGGGTTTGTTTTTGTCGCCTACTAGTAGATTCTATACTCAGGTGTAGCGATGCATGTGTGTATTCAATAGAGCTTGTGTCAATAATGCTACAAGTCTTGATATCATTGCACTCCAACAAACATATACATTGCACTCTTTCTCTTTCTAAGGACGGCATTACCAGCAGCGTTTAAAATAAGGAGGATACATGCACATTTTGCGCTGTTATTTTAACCTAGATAAACATGTTTTTACACCATTCTTACCAGATCTTCAAGTTGTTGTCTGGTTTCCTCATGCGCTTTCTCTGTCTTGGTATTGTCCTTGTCAGCATTGGATGCATGGCTTGTCAATCTTTTAATCTCCTTTTGTGCATGTTTGTACTGAAATAAGAGGTGAACAAATATGTCATTAAGGAAGTTACTTAAGGAAGTTTTTTGTTGAATTTTGTTAGTGCTGTAATTATTGAACCATGACTCAAATGTATATAAAAGTATACCTTTTTGGAAAGGAAATGGATCAGAGAATCCAAATTTGGCATCAATTTTGACCAAAAATGTTGGGTCAAAAAAGTGAATTTTGTGATTTTCTCAAAAAATCTACTTTTTTGGTCAAAATTGACGCCAAATTTGGATTCTCTGATCATTTCCTTTCCAAAAATGTATACTTTTATATGCATTTGATTAAAAGTTCAATAATTACAGCACTCACAAAATTCAAAAAATCAAATCAAAAACTTCCTTAAGTCCCCCCTTAAATAGAATTTACAAGGCCATTTCTTCTCTATTTTAAAAAACATTTTTTTCCTTTTTCCACATTTACTTTTCGAAGTGTTCAGATGTTATTTCTGACCCTCAAAATCTGACATTTCTACATCCTTCTCAGACACACAGAAGAATAAAAAAGACCACCAAACACAATGACATATAGAAAAGGTCACCCAGCAGTCAAAATAGATAAGTTGTTAGGGTGTGTTGCACCAAATTTGGGAAAATAGCTACAGAAGTACTATTTATAAGGGAAAAAATTCAAAACAAATAAAGATCAAGATTCTCTCAGTGTCAGGTCCCCTTATATTTATAACAAATAAAATGAAATTACAGTGAAAAAAATCAGCCCTCGTGTGTTAATGTATGCTTTCTAAGGGGAATATTGGAAAGAGCCCTTGTAACCTAAATTCCCCAACTAAACAAATACCTTGACCATCTATATAATGTAAGAATACAACGATTTGCTTCCAAATTTGGGTGTATCCTTGGTGTAATTCATTCATGAGTTAGACTGGTGTTGATACTCTATTATTGAATAATCCTATTATCCTTTAACACAGTTTAACACAGATTTCGTTCTAGGCTAATTCCGTGCAGAATTACATGAAGGATAAACCGCAAATTTGGGTAACATGAACTCTTTTTTCCCACTTTACAGGATAATACACAAGCAACAACACATCACTGTGCGTCATTCTTATTTACAATAACCCTGGCTAGTGTTTTCCTCTCAGTGTAAATGACTCGACGGTCCGTATGCACATAACAAATTATACCTGGTCTAAATCAAAGAGAGTCCTCCCAGAAAGGACCTTTTTATGCTTTGATGAGCTCATTCTACTTTATTAATGAACCATATAAGGGGCAATACATTTTACTGTTATAGTATTGTAAGCATAATTAGTTGGTTATACTTTTGGACTTTGTTAGGGGCATACAAAGAATATAAAAGAATACAATAGACCATATTCACGCGGCAGCCATTTTCTAAAATTTGCCACCCAAGCCTCGTTCCCGTTACGTATACCTGCGCCAGTGTGACTTTGCGTACGCCGCACGCTTTGGTACCACGCAAGGCGCGCAGTTCTATCGTGCAGCACGAGGCGCAGATAGACAAAACGGGAACGAGGCTTGGGTGGCATATTTTGGAAAATGGTTGCCGCGTGAATAGAGTCTATTGTCCTTCCAGAAGGACTACTCATCATTTAGACCGGGTCTAACTTATAATGTGCATAGCGACCAATGATATTTAAATCCTTACCATTTGTTCCACCTGTTGTCTACTCTTCTCCACCTGTTGTGTATAATTAGTCGCTTCCTGCAACTGACATTCCAAAGCCGCAAGACGCTGTCCATCAGAACAAATGCTATCGTTGTTACTCTTTATATGTGCCTCCAATTCTGCCGTCAATTGTTTCACTTTATCTTCCAGCTGCTTGGTGTGTGAGGCGCTCTCCTCTGATTGGCTGTGTATTAACGTCTCGTATCTGTTTGCCAGTCCTTTGACTTTACCCTGGAGTTCTTGGTTGTGGGAATTGACCTGCTCCGCGGCTTGGCTCTTCTCCTGAACACGATGCTGTAAAGACATGACTTCTTGCTCTAGTGTTGCAGCACGCTCCATGTAGTTTCTCAGATCAACTTGTTTGTTCTGTTAATGATGAATTACAGCAATTAGACCGATGTAAGTTAATATTGCATTAGGCATAAGGCAGAGAAAAGAAAACCATAAATTAGATTTGAGGAATTGAAGAATATACTCTTTGGTATGTTTCTTTGGTCGAGGGGTATAAATCAAATATAACGTATCACATCATAGGTACATCTAGAAGGCCAGGCTTATTTTGAGATACAGAGCAAAATAGCTGGTAAAATATATATAAAAAATACCCCCTTTTTCTCATATATTGATAAAATGTACTAATTATTATTACTATTTTTCAATCGTCACAAACTAGACCTTACAAAGCTTGTAACATATTCTGTCAGATATTGTCAAGATGCAATTTAAAAAAAAAGGAACCAAGATGTACTCTTTGATGTGATGCGTCACATATTTGGTGTCCAAAATAAAACTTAATGAAACAGAATGATGTCTTCTTTGGAAGGACCATACATATTAAGGACAGGCCAATGAAGGTGCCCAAAATAAAAATGGACCATTTCTCCCTAATTATTTCACCTAACTTGTTCCTTATTTGGAGGTGGTTCCCCCAAATACAAAATCCTTAATCCGGTTTATTTAATATCACTCACCTCCACCACTCTGTTGATTTCATTAATCTGTTTCGCCATTTCACTAATCCTGCTCTCCTTGTCTCCACACATCTGTTCAGATTCCGCTAAATCGTCTCTAGAAACGTTCACTTGCTCCGTCAACTCTCCTACTTGCTTTCTCAACTCTTCCATCTGATCACCGGACTCTTGGTTGACGTCAACAAGCTCCTTCTCCAATTCACGGATCGTCAATTCATTTTCATCACACATTTGGTTAGATTCGGCTAAATCTGCTGTCAGTTGCGACAAATAAGCTCTACCCTCTTCAATTTGCGCTTTCAATGAATCACAATCATTTTCCAGCTGCTTGTTGTCTTCTTTAGAAATGCTCACCTGTTCCTTCAACTCTCCGATTTGATTTTGTAGTTCCTCAGCTTTATCGGAAGACACTTTGTCCACATCCAGGAGTTGCTTCTCTATGACAACAATCCTTTTCTCCTTGTCATCACACATTTTGTTTGATTCGGCTAAATCTGATGTCAGCTGCGACAAACGAGCTTTTCCCGCATCAATTTGTGCTTTCAATGAGTCATTATTGTCAACGATCTTCCCATTCTCTTCTTGCGACATGGTCACTTGTTCCTTCAATTCTTCAATTTGCTTTCTTAGTTCCTCAGCTTCATCGCAGGACACTTTATCTACATTCAGGATTTGCATTTCTAATTCACTAATCCTCTGTACTTTTGCAGCTAATTCTGATGTGATCTGTGACAACTGTTTCTTACCCTCATCAAGTTGCTGCTTCAACGAATCATGCTCTACCACCACCTTCTGATTCTCCTCTTTGGATATGTTCACTTGGGCCGTCAACTCTTTGATTTGCTTTCTTAATTCCTCCTCGTCGCAGGAACCTGATGGGTTGGTGTCGATAAGCTGTTGCTCTAATTCATCAATCCTCTGATCCTTTTCATTACAGATCTGCTTGGATTCATCTAATTCTGTTGTCAGCTGTGACACGTATGCTTTACCCTTGTCTAGTAGTTGTTTCAGTGACTCGTAATCTTCAGTAAGCTTCTGATACTGTTCCATATCAATGTCTGCTTCATCAGTCAGCTCTCTGATTTGCTCTTGTAACTCTTCTTCATGGCAAGACCCACTATTGTTGACATCGACAAGCTGCATCTCTAATTCAACAATCCTGCTCTCTTTTTCTTCACATATCTCTTTAGACTTGGCTAATTCTGAAGTCATCTGGGTCAAATGAGCTTCACCCTCACCAATTTGCTGTTTCAATGACTCATGATCTGCAAAAATCTTCCGATTCTCTTCTTTAGAAATGTACACTTGTTCCGTCAATTCCTTATTTATCCTTGTTAACTCGTCAACTTCATCGCAGGACCCTCTGTTGACGTCCACAAGCTGTTCTTCCAACTCACCAATTCTACTCCCCCTTTCGTCACACATTTCTTTAGATTCGGCCAATTCTGATGTCAGCTGTGATAAATAAGCTTTACCTTCTACAATTTGCAGCTTCATCGAATCATGCTCTACTACGATCGTCTGATTATCTTCTGTCGCAATGTTCATTTGTTCCGTCAACTCTAAGATTTGATTTCTTAACTCATCCTCATTGCAGGACCCACCATTGACATCGACAAGTTGCTTCTCCAGCTCATCAATCCTATATGCCTTCTCTTCACAAATCTCCTTTGATTCGGCTAATTCTGATGTCAGCTGTGACAAATAAGCTTTACCCTCTTCAATTTGTGATTTCAATGCATCTTGCTCAACTTTCATTCTTTGAATCTCTTCATCTTTAGGAATGTTCACTTGTTCCGTCAACTTTTCCTCATTGCAGGACCCACTATTCACGTCTTTAAGTTGCTTCTCTAAATCAACAATCCTCTCCTGCTTTTCATTGGACATCTGTTTAGACTCGGTCAATTCTGACGTCAGCTGCGATAAATAAGCTTTACCCTCGTCAATCTGCTGCTTCAACGAATCATGCTCTACTACGATCTTCTGCTTGTCTTCTTTAGAAATAGCGACTTGTTCTGTCAGCTTTCCAATTTGCATTCTAAAATCGTCCTCCTCGCAGGACCCACTGTTGCTATCAACAAGCTGTTTCTCCAACTCGGCAATCCTTCTCTCTTTTTCATCAAACATCTGTTTAGATTCAGTTAGTGATGCTTCATCTGTGCTGTTACCGTGCTGTACAGTGATTTGCTTTTGTAACGAGTCTCTCTCTGCTTGCAACTCTTCTACTTTTGCTTCCAAGTCATTATTCAACTCAGTTATGACGTCTAGCTCCTGTTGGGTCATATTCTGGGTTGAAGACTGGTAGAAAAATGAAAAAAGAAAGAATATACAATACCATGTAAATGAATTGATTAAAATACTTTGATGGACAGATGGCAATATAACTGGGAACATGAGCCTGTCGAAAAGTGCTTAAAGTAAAACCCTTAGTCGTAAGTGCTAATCACTTTGATCAATTGTAAGTTATAAACCATTCATTTAAGTTTCACTGTCTAAATTGTGCAAATACTTCTTTATAGACTATAATCATAAATTGCTGATTCGTTTCAATCTGTTTAGCTTCATGTTGGAACAGATCAATTAAATCCATTACACTCTTCTCCTTTACGTAAATGTATCTACTTGAAAGTACACAACCAACATAGAAACAAACTACCCAGGTTTTATCACACAAGCTTGCACAAGATTGTATGAATAATAATAAAACAGACAAATAAATGGCCTTTTAGGAGTTTAGTCCTAGATTAACTTTTAGCACTGGTCCATGTTTTAGCAAGGGAGGACCTTTTATTGTGTTAACCATACCTAATAGAATATGAATGAAACAAACACACTTCAAAATTGAAAGGTATTCAGCCTTGAGTCTTATTCTTGATGTTTTTACATATTCACCGGCAAAAGAAATTGGAAACAAGAAGTTTAAGTGCATTATAGTTCAACTTGGTCCTGGTCTAAAAGTTAAACCAGGACTAAATGCGTATGTGAATATGGGCTATACCCTGTGGTGCAAAAATCTCTCAACTACAATTTGACACCTAATTCAGTTATGTTATCAGAAATGCATCACAATATCGCTATCAATTGTATAACAGCATCTGGTAAATTCCTTTTTGTATAGGTGCACCAGTAACTCACCAATGTGTTGTCCATAGAAATACTGTTATGTCTCTGCGAAGCCACCTGCTTCTCCAAGTATCCCACTTTGATATCCATCTCCTCCTCCAGCTTGACGCACCTGTCACTCCACTCCAGAACCTCACCTTCCAGATCACCCACGCGTCCTTCAAGTTCATCAGAGTAGAGCTTGATCATCTGCAAGGTCTCCAGCTGATGTTTCAACGTATCAATCTCATTCTCTTTGTCCAGACCGACACTCTCGAGTTCCTTTACACGTTCTTCTAATTCCTCCGAGTACAGCTGGGTGCTATTGGACATTTCAAGTCGCAGCTCCAGCGCATCTATGGTTTTGCCTTTTTCCAAGATGATTTCTTCAAGTTGCCTTACAAGATCGGCATTGCCACCATCGTCTGTAGATTTGTTATGTGTTGCCTCAAGGTCTTGTCTAAGCTGACTGATGATATGGTCTTGTTCTGCATTGTGTGAAACCTGGTAAATAAGGGTGTAAACCAAAGTTCAGAGATGTGACCAAGCATGAGTCAGAAGTTGGAAATATGGAGGTTTAACTAAACAAAGGATAGAAATTATTTGTTCTCTGTTGTTTTCATACCCATTCAATTATATTCTTTGGATTTTAAGTGTCCATTTATAATGGGGTTTTCTGCCAAATATAGTGAAAATACCTGATACTATCAAGTATGTTCGACTACAGAATCATTTGGGTTTGATCGCATCACATATTATCACATGAAGGAATTACCAACAATGGTAATCCTTAAGTGTTGAAAACATAAATATAACACCCCTTCCTACATATGTCCATTGGTTAGCTCTTCAGAAGTTAGTCCTCTATTATATAATGCTAGGCCCAATTTCAGACATGTTATAGTTATTTTCAGCCAATATGGCTTAAATCAGGCCTTATCATTATATATTTTCTAGTATACTATCATACCTGTTGATTGGTCTGACTTTCAAGTTGTTGTTGCAATTCTTCAATTTTATCATGCAATGTATCCATACCGCTACTGTCTGCTGTACTAGCTGTAAAGAGATACAATGGTTTGGTTATTATTGGATACTGTGGATGTATGGTATGGAAGACAAACATATGAAAAGAGTGGAACAAGAATGACTAAGCGCCTATGATGGAGATTTTAACATACACAGACAATTGCTTTGAGATTTACCTTAAAAGCCAGTTATGACTTTATTTATGTCACAATGGGAAGAATAACATTTTAGATGCCTATAGACCTGTACTACACTCCCATGACAAAAACAGCATACTTGATAATGGGTCCTGACTATACTGAGTCACCATAGACTTTTGTTGATTTGTTTCGTTTTAAATGTTGAACTGACTTCTCAGTTTTGCCTTAGTTGTGTAACAATGGGGGAAAATGCCACTTTAAACATGACCAACATTGCACTGAAATCGACTTACCCTTGCTGGCCAGCTGAGCCTTTAGTTGCGCTACATATTTGGTACTCTTTTCTAAGTCATCTTGTGTCTTCATCAACTCTTGCTGTGCATCAATAGACTGATGAGAGTACAAACAGAAAATGGACATTTACTGTTATTGTCAAACATCGGAATTAGAAGGAAAACAAGTTTACCTTTAGGCGCCAAAAAAACATCCCACCCTGGTCTATGGTCACGACCAACCCATTTGTAATTTTAAAAAAAAAAATTGTTTGTACAAAATTGTTATGAAATTTGTTGGAAACAATTTGATTTTGGTGTCGAACATTTTATTTTTTCCCTTCAAAATTTTCCCCTTTTTTCTGTTGAAAATGTAGAAAATGGTTGAAATTCATCAAAATTGTCACGAACTAATACCTGAGAGGTCGGGTTAAACATACTTATTCAATTCACACCCACATTGGTTACTTATTCAATTCACACCCATTGGTTACTTAATACTAGAATGAAAATTTTGTTAAGTACCGCTAGAATTATGCACAAACAATGATATAAAGAACATCGTAACTTCTGAATGAAGGAGACTGAGAAAATATGGGAAAGTGATTGGAACATGTGTGATTTCAGATTGCTGATATCAGCTGCTGATTTTGAATTTCTAGACAAGCACCTGGTTGGGAACTTAGCTTGTATTATATGTGTACTTACAGCATCAATACTGTCTCCAAGATCCTTCTGTATCTGGGCTTTCTGTGTGTTCAATCTGTGTGTTAATAGGAAACATCATTATCAATCACGATTAAACGAATACAGTACTGTAAAATCAATGCTTATTGTTTTATTTATGCTTTATTTATTGAGGGTAAAATACTGCTTTTCAAGTAGGCCCTCATTTTATGCATACATAAACAGATTATTTACAAAGCAACATAAATATATAATACCATACTAAATAATTATAATTTAGTTTGAAGTAGTGAAACATGACTTAAATTGACTTAGTGACATATTCCTCAACTCAATACGTATTTTGGTTAATAGTTTTCCAAAGAGAAGAAGCTTTGGCATGGAATGTACGTTTACCAGAATTGCTATTAGATTTGGGAATCAATAGAGTATTTGATATTATGTACAAAATCAAATTGGCATGATAAATAATTTGGACTGATATTTCTTAAACATTTGAATACTGTAAAAGTCAATATTTTCGCGAGAAGATATTTTCACGAAAATGGTCATAACAGGCATTTCGCGATTTTTTATTTTCGCGATTTTCAACATTTGTGAACAAAACGGTTAATAATAATAATTTTCGCGAGTTTATATTTTCGTGGTTGAGGATTGATTCGCGAAATAAAAACCTCGCAAAAATGTCTACTTTTACAGTACACATCTGCAATAGCTGCTAGTTGTTATAAACTAGAGCAGCAGATATGGCCCTTTTTATATGACCTAGTGGTGAGAAGTCACTATCTGTAATATCTGTCATGTGTTATAAAGTGCACCCATGTGAAAATGCAAATTAACACATGACAGCCATTGTTTGGCTCCAAACTGTTGATTATACTGATTTGTCCCCACTGTTTTCAACCTTTTGACATTTGTGCAGGTTTCTGAATTCATGAAAAGGTAGGGAGACTTAAATTGATGTAACTCTGAATAGGATAATATCAGGGTCAGAATTTCAAGGAGAATCCATTCTCGAAAAGATTCCCGCTGGTAAAGTTGTTGATTCACATAGAGATATTCCGTCTACAGTTCTACACATAATTTGAATGGAAGAGAATCCATAGATTCAAGAAAAAATATGCCCAAGGCTCAAAAATTTCCAACCTCCCCCACAAACGTATTTATGAACACTCACTTAGTAAGAATTATTCCCAGTAACTTTGTAACAAGAAATCCAATCTTAAGGCAAACTTGAGTATTTTTAAAATGCAAGTAAGAGGGAAGGAAATAGCCAATATTTGTCTCATCCTATGATCATATTGCATTTCATGACATGCATGTATGGTACTCACTCATCCATCATCTTCTTGGACTGTTCCAATTCTATCGCCAGTTTCTCCATTTCATCTGATGACCCAATGTTTGGTGTTACAGTCGATGAATTATCGGTTGAAACCATTGCGGAAGATAGCTCGGAGTTCTCATCGTAGGCTCGCTGAAGTTGTTCCTTAAGATCGACAGCCATGTTGTCATGTCGCTCTTTCTCGAATAACATGTGAGAATCAAAGTCCTCCTTCTCTCGGTCAAGTTGTTTAATGCGGGTCTGTACTTTATCCTGGCAATAAAAGGGGAGGTGGAAATAAGTTATGAGTCTTTTTTTAACATATAAATCATTAATTGTTTAAGATTCTCCTGTTAAGTAGTTACCAGGGGAAGAAAATATCAGCTTTTGAAATGAGGTGTTGGCGCAAGATGTTAGGAATATCATGAAAAGAGCATAAGACCAATGAATTTGTCAGAAGCCAGATTGGGAACCAAACTTTTTTGTATACAAAGATCATGCGCAACAAGCCACAATACATATTGCTAGACTAGTGGTTGACAATCTAGAAAAGGTGATAATACAAGGAGCTATCGAAGGAAGAAGTAAACGTGGCAGACCAAAACTCCGCTGGACTGACGGACATTAAAGAACGACGAAGGGGAAATATCAATGCCAGGTCAACATACTGTGTTGATGGTTGCTATAAACATAATACCTACAAAAGTGAAGTCAAGTGAACTAATAATGATTATAGGTCAATAAATGCGTATGTGTTGTTTCGAGAGAAATTAGACAAATCAATGCACGCGCGCTGATGTTGATGTGTGAATAATGGCACGACCCCGAAGGGGGAGTGCTATTGTGAGCATATCAACATTTGCGCAAGTGCATTGATTTTTCTAATTTTTCGAGAAACAAAACATACGCATGCATTGACCTAATTCATACACGACACTATACAAATAAAAATTCACAATTTAAGCATAATTTTGATCTATGTAAAACGACTAAAAACACTTTAACAAGTTTGCTAACACCCGCAGTGAAAATCGGCGAACCCGCGAATCAAAACAAAACGCGCACTGCGTGATTTGAACGCGGAGTGCAGTAGACACTTTCAATGCACTCCGCGTATCTGTAATTCCTGCTTCCTGATTGGTTCAACACTACATAGAGTGTATGAATTTCAGTTATAGCATAAATGACTTAATGTTGATTGTATTGACACAATGACAGATTTTTAAAGCAAACTATTTATTTGCGCCTACTTTAAAATGCCATAATGTTATAGTGATAGGAACTCAACCACTTTGCCTGGTTATACACCATACTTACCATATCCTGTGATAGTTGTCTGTTCTTGTCGGTAGCTTCAGAGAGTTTCTTTCTCAAGTCCATCATTACAAACTCTGCATCAGCAAGACTCTTGTCTTCAAAACTCATCTGGCTTGATTTATACACCTGCAATATCAGACACATGCAATAAATCATTCAGCAGATATGATATATTGGATTAAACACTGCCATGTCATGCTATATTTTTGTATGACAGACAGAACGATCAATTCAACTCTAACGTTGACAAAACTCTTGTGGTTAAATGAAAGGTCACTATGACTACTTTCCACAGAAGTGTACATGTTAGTGGAGATATTTTTCTCAGATTTTCACTCTTCTTATGAAGAATGGTTAAGAACTCATGATTCAATCTTTATGAAATAGGACGGATGTTAAACTATACACCTGGGTCCCATTTCATAAATCTCAACTAAGGAAGAATTATTTAGAATTCTCCTTAACAAGGTTTAAGAAGAGTTCAAGACATAAGAATCTTAACATTTATGAAATATAGCCCTGGTATGATCACTGCTCCTCATAGTTTGGAAGTGATATCCGCAAGTAATTAAGATGGACGGGCAGCAGTTCCATCACCTGATTGATTATCTTCTTTGACTGCACAGATTCAAGAACCATTACATTAGACTATGCATGCTATACTATAATGCGATTATTAGAATATACACTGACAACACTTTGGTGACGCACACACCCCAGCACACAGACCTGGGCATTCATAACCAAATGGTCATGTAAGTATTCCGTACAATTCTTTTACAATATACGTGCGCTGATATGGTTGTGACAATTTCCAAATGGCTATAGCACCTCGGAATAGGGCTTATCTAGATAGATGGCGGTCTATAAAGGTTCAGTATTATTTTTTATCATTATTATATATACTTTTGAAATGTCTATTTGCATATTTTTAAGTGAAACTTTGTAAATAGTTATGTGCTTAAACCATTTCACCAGGGTTTGAATTAATCGAAGGCATCAAAGGACATTGCCTTCGATGCCCCACCTAGTAGCCTTGATGCCCTCAATTTCTGGCTGTTTTAACTCCATTTAAAAGTACATAATGGCCTTGGATAAAGTTGGTGCCCCTTTCAAATTGCTTTAAATTGCCTGCCCTTTTCATTTCAAGGCCTGCATTTCACAATAAAGAACGATAATTAAATAACACACATCAGATTGTAAATATGAAGAGTGTAAATGTGAATTTCAGAAAATATAGGATATATTGAATACCAATATTGGGAATTTGAGACCTGTGAACACATAATGAGGCTTAAGTTGCCAATGTGCAATAGGAGATATGGTCCAATGAACATGCCAAAAATCAATTGAAAACAAAGACATTTTGTATATTGTTTTAAAGTTTGTTTTTTGAGCATTTTGAATCTGACCGGATGACTTAACACTCATTTTGTGATGACAGGTCTCATTTGAGAATTATGTGAAACAGTCACATCACTCAAATATTTGACTTCTATCTATGTACATATCTTACCTGTTCTAACCGGCATGCCATTTCATTAAGTTTTGCCTCCTTTTCCTCAATTAACTTTTCCAAACCCCGGATTTCATCCCTAAACTCATCCTGAAATTGAATAGATATGAAATGTATCATTATTTATAAAGGGGACGCAGACCCCCAAAAACAAAACAAACCCTGTTCTCTATGAGCAGATGGACCTCTGAGAAAAAAACAGTTGGCTGTTGAATTTTTCTCCTCTAATTTTTTTTGCAATTTTAATCAAAGCTGCCACTTACGAAAGTAGGGTATAAATCACTCAAGCTGAACGATATAACTTCACATTTTTTAGTGGAAATTACCTTGATATCATTTAAAACGAGCTTTGGTGCTGAACATGGTCAATGATTTCATTACTACTATCATTACAGGGATTTATATAGCGCATTTCCACAATGACCTATGCGCTATTTTCATCAGTGTCAAAAGAGGTAATTTTGGTAAAAATTGGAATCTACCATTTTTTCATAACAGTTCATTATTTCTGTCAGAAACATCCAATTTTTAAAATTCAAAATTTTCTTAAAAAGCTGAATAAAAAACATTTGAAATTCGATTCAAGATGTCTGGATAACATCTATACAATCATAACATAATGTGGATTCCCCATATTTTAAACCTTGCTGTTAATATTAAAGTACTACATCATAGGATATGTCATCAGCAACATCTTTTGTTTAAAAAAATGCACACAATTTTTGTATGTATTTTATTTTTGTTGGGTCTATGATAGAAGAGTCAAGGGTCCTCACTATTTTTTAAGGGCTGGCCCTCCTTATTTCGAGGCCTGTTTCCCGGTATAAATCTTTCTAGGACAACCTGTTAGTACTCACCTCTTGTTCTTGTATAGTGTTCGACTCTGTCCTGGTAAAGTCACTTAATTCTGACAGCTCAGTCTTGTACTTATTCACATCAAGTTCCCTGTGCAAGAAAAACACATAATAGTTGAAATATTTGATATTCATAAGCAACAAACATAGCATGGATTTTAAAAGCTTTTATTTAATTTCATGTATTTACAATACTTCAACAATCATAAGCAACAAACATAGCATGGATTATAAAAGCTTTTATCTGATTTCATGTATTTACAATACTTCAACAATCATAAGCAACAAACATAGCATGGATTTTAAAAGCTTTTATTTGATTTCATGTATTTACAATACTTCAAAAATGCTAATACTCTTTTTCTACCATTTCAGAGCAGATAATACAGTGACTTTAAAACAAATATGAAACATAAATGTGTTTTTTTATAAAGAATTGTCTGAAATATATAAATTGTGAAGAGAGCAATGGGAAATTCATGCCATGATAACTGATCATAATAGTAAGGTTTGCCTACACTATCAGCCACTAAGGCCAAAAAAAAAGAAAGAAGGTTTGTCTCAAAGCTTGCGAAGGCTTCAAAATCGAGCGACGCGCGCTGTTTTTTGTCTTCCATTTTTTTTAAAACTTTTTTTATTATTTGTGTGGCAATTTTTACTCTTACTATTTGCAACCGTTGACACTTTCTGATATTTGTTTTTTTCTATTTGAAATGAATATTGTGATGTAGTTGTGTAAAGAACAATTGTGCAGCGTTTTTTGAAGAACTGAGTCATGTAAAAGTTTGAGAAAGGGAAAATCTGCCGATATTTTTAATAAAAACTTGAAATAAAAATTTGTAGGAAAAAAATAAAATTTGATTTGACAATTTCCTGCATTTCAGACGCGGTATTTTGGCATTTCAAAACCAATGCGCGCGCAAGCTTTGAGACGAACCAATTATTTTGTTTGGCCTAATGTTGTAAAAGTGGAACAAAAGGATAAACCAACATTCATCTTCAAAATCTAAAATATACACCTGACCAGGTGCTTTTATGTTAGCTAATTTTAAATCAGCAATTGGTATCAAATATCTAAGATATACTGTTACGCGAGCAGGAAATTATGTGAAATATTCTCAACACTATAGATCATTGTTCAAACTTGATTTGTTGTGACACAAATGTTTTGATCTACACACACATTTATGAATGAGGTCTCAAATTTCAAAGTAGAGATTTGCTCATTTAATGTATATTTACAATTTTGATACCAATTACTGATTTAAAATTAACTAACATTAAATTACCTGGAGCTGGTCAGGAACCTTTGTGTTAGGTGTATGTGAAGCCGATAAAAACAATGATCAAACACAAAACAGGAGTTGTTACTTACAGTCTATCAATATACTTTTGTTTCTCTGCCAGCTGTGTCTGGAGTGATATCATCTGGTTAGATTCAGTATCGTATTGCTTCAGGTCCTGATCAACTCTCATCATGTCGTTCTCATATTGACTGCAAGTAAACAGAACAAAAATGAATAAAAGGTATGGCTATCCAAGAGTTTAGGTCCTAATGAGAGCTTTGCTATTATAGCACTAGTTATAGTCACTTTCATAATGCTATGGAAGAAATTCAAGATATTTCATGCGAGCATGTTTTGTTGTTGTTCGTGGAGCAACATCCAAATGCTTGAAATGCTCGGACAACTATGTGTGCATGCAGGATGTGCGGTCATTTTTTGAAAGCGGCTGTTACGCACTATCTGGCTTATGCATGTCCCCAAGTACTAGCGGAATTATGTCCATAGCATTATGCCGCTCACTATAGTGAAGGTAAGGTAAAGACAACTTTAACCCTAACTCTACCCCCCACTTTTTTCAGAATTTTTTCTTCAACGTGGAAAATCGACCAAAATATCCCCCCGGGATTTGATCCAGGGACCTCCAGCACATGGAGCTTCCAATCCCCCGCTACACCATGCCTTCCAAGCACAGTCTGGGCAGTGTATTGCCCAGACTGTATGGAGTGGGTCCATTTTTTCAGCGAAAAACTTCCATGCCGGGTGGTACCAACGTGCCCAGTCGTGGTATATCGTGGTATATGGCAGTGATAGGGTTATAGATGCACAGTATTGGTCGTAAGAGAGCAGTATTGGTTAAGTGCGCATCGATATATATAAGCGGAGCGTAGATCAGAAACTCGCCACAACGCATGAAGCCACGCACTAACTCTTCGCGCCTTGACGCGATCTGTCCTTCCGGTGTTTGGTATCACACTGAATATTTATATGAGAAGTGCTAAAAGATTAAATTGCATGCCGTAATCCCTGGTCGTGCACACACTGTTTACATTGACATTTGAAACTAAAATGAACTTGACTATTATTTTAACCTGATCATGTTAGTGTTAAGGTTTTTGAAAATAGTTTGAATGAAATTGTTAAAAATGAAGTACAATCAAATTATGTTTTTATTTGCATTGTCTATGAAATGTCGTTCAAATCCTTGGTCGTTGTTGAAAGGGATTAAAATCATAATTCAGCGTATGTGCATCACCAATCTACAACTTGCTTTCTGCGCATCTGCGTGTTTATTTTACCACGCAGACGATGCGAACACCGTTGTACATTGGTGATTCACATACACTGAAACATGATTTTATCCCTAAAGATACACTCGGAACAGTGACTTATCATGTGATCAAAGATTTCCCGTCTATACACCCCCAGCTGCAAATTCACACTCCTTTTGACTAAATTGAGTTGAGGAGTCTTGGAATTAATTAGGTAATCGATATCGAGGGGCTACCTATGGCCAAAAAAAAAAAGTTTTTTGTCCATAGAGGGTCCAAAAAAGGTAGGGTTGGTAGGTCGGATATTGTGCCAATGTCATAACCTCCTATTGTTGTTTTAAAAAAATAATAGAAAATAAAAAATAATACGGTCAGCACCAAGGTACACGGTCGGTCAGACGAGGACAAACAAACCTTTTTTCCCTTGGCCTATGCTTAAGTTGGAGCCAAAATTTCTGTGAATGTCTCAAGTGCTCATAAATACCAATCATTGGTGAATGGTAACTATGTCTTTGAGTTCCTAATTTAACTGAGACTGAGTGAAGAGATCCATAGAGTTGGATCTGTATGTATTAGTAATATCACCACCAGTAGACACTGTACGGTGGTGTGTTACGACTTGATATTACACCGACTACTAATACTTCCAAATAGTTCCCTCTCATTTTAACGCAACATTTAAGCAGAAGACTACATAGGATTATGCATTTTTTTATCTAAAATATTTCTAGAAGATTCAGATTTCTGCATGATATAGAGAAATCATTCCACATTTAATGTCGGCTTTCTTTTTCAAACAATTATCAATGAATCTTTGTACGGGAATAGAGAAAAATTGAGACAACACCATCCCCATGATTTCTGGTTTGGTACCCACTTTTCCCTTACGACCACTCAATTCAAGCTTTGTGTCCATGATATGTAAGATGTACTCACAGTTGTCTAGTTTGCTCCTCTTTGTCTTCCAA
Source organism: Ophiura sarsii (assembly GCA_035610835.1). Taxonomy (NCBI): domain Eukaryota; kingdom Metazoa; phylum Echinodermata; class Ophiuroidea; order Amphilepidida; family Ophiuridae; genus Ophiura; species Ophiura sarsii. The sequence goes on along the minus strand of CM069456.1, from coordinate 9,122,222 downwards.
CTGTTTCCGCAGGGTTTTATTGTCTTCCAGCAGACCTTCACACATGGTCATGGCTTCTTCCAATTGTTTCTTTGGGATGTCACTCTGTAGAGAAACCAAAAGAGCAATTGAATGCAAACACTTTAATAAAAATGAGGGGATATTGTACAAATCTTAAATAAAATGGGCACACACACCGGCATGTTAAGATTGGCCACATTTACTCCCTGACTGAATTTTGTTACCTTGTTACCAGGATGTAGACTCTCTTTTGTGAATCAGATTAAACTATTAATTAATCATGTGGCAGTCTACAGGTGTAAATATGCTATCACAATACTCCCTATTGGGCAATAAGCAATTATCTGATACTTCTACTCCCCCAATTTAATGATCCATAACCATGTGGATTCAATTCAAAACATGTTGACATGGTCTATCTGGGATGGGGCAATTTTAAATGTGTAGTTTTAGTGCAAAACTATTCTTGTACAAAACTGATTGAGCACTATTTTTTGTATACAAAATAGGGCTGGGAATTTCGGGTATTTGTGTACCCGGGTACCCGACCCATTTTCCAGATGGGTACCCGACCCCCCCCCCCCCCCTAAAAAAACCCCCAAAAAACCCTTTTTTTTCTTCCCATTTTTTTTTTCAATTAAAAATACAATATAAGGTCATGGCATTCACAATTCACAACTGTATGTGTGGATTTTAGTATAGGATCTTTGGGTTATGAGTTACTATTCCTATGGTGTGGGTCATGAGGGATTATGTGGGTTATTTAGGTTCAAATATGGGTCATCTAAGGTCCTGTTTTGTACTAGGATATCGGGTATTCGGGTACCTTATTTCGGGTACCCGGGTACCTTATATCGGGAGGGTACCCGTTTGCCCGCCCGAAATTCCCAGCCTTAATACAAAATACCCTTAGGCAACTATAAACTCCAACCCTGTTCTACTGGCAAACGGATCCCTCAGGTAGGGTAGGTCACTAACAAAAAAATCCCCAAATTTGTAAAAAAAAAAATTGTTGAAAACTTGGAAGAAAAATAAGGTCAATTTGAGCCTGCAGAACAGATTTTTGCCATATGTATAAATGGAACACTCTCCAACCTGAGTCTCTGGTGAGGCATCTTCCTCCGGTATAGAATCTGCAAAGCGCACAGTTCTTCGTCGTTTCTTCCTGGAATGCACTCTTGTTTCTTCATCTGATGATGAGGGGAATTCAGGAAACACAACATCATCGTTGGCATCGACTGACACAAATGTTGTGAAACTGGACTCTGAAGAAGAAATGTTATAACAACAATTCAAAATGGATCAACCTCATAAATAAACATCTATTAATTGCTTATAAGTAAGCACCAGGATTCTGTGCGATTTCTATATAGGCAAAATGCGAGATTTTGCGTTTTTCATTGTTTTCCCATTTGTCGGCCCCTTGGATCTCAAAAAATGTTGCTAAAATACTGAATTTTGAACTCCGACTAATTCAGTATTAAAATATAAAATCCGTACCTAATTCTATCTAAAAGGTGTATTATTATTTTTAAAAATGAAATCACAGAAGTGTTTGTTTTTCTTGGTTGTAGAGATGAGATTTACCACACCAATCATGATTGGCCGCACGATTCAATTTGCAGGGTAACATTGAGAGAATTAAAATATTCCCTTCCGTGTATGACATATGTTTGAAGCAATCAATTTATTATTGTTTCAATCTAATCTTCCAAGTCCTGAATCTCATTAATTCCAAGTTCAACCAAAATTCTCAATCATGAGAAATATGCCCAAGGATTTTAAAACTTTGGAACTCTTTACCTATCGATGTCCGTCAGTCTCTTCATCGGTTAAAATCAGACATAAACTCAAACATTCTTATTCAATGCTGCTTATGACAGCTTATATAAACTGTTTTGATTTAACATTTTGTTTGCCTTGCTATTGTTATTGTTTTTCATATTCAATTTGTAATTGCAATTGTTTTTGGTCATATTTTTAGCTTGCAACAATTTTTTGTTGGTTTTTGTTCAGCGCAAGATTGTTACAGATCATGTTTCTTTTCTTTAAAATTTCTGTGATTTCAACTTTACTGTATTGTTTTTCTTGTTTGTTCATTGCGCCTTGGATTAGATCTTGTTTCTAGATAAATGGTGCATTATAAATGCTTATATATTATTATTATTATTATAATAAATAAAATGGTACGTCCCTATGTTTTTAGGTGGGAAGTCATCAGGTAGTGTCAGACCACATCGAACATGGTCTAATCCGTCTACTGAAGAGTTTATAAACCAATTTGGGTGAATTGACTGACTTACCAGGCGTTGAATAGCTGTGCTTTTTAAGCCGATCACAATGTGTATTAAACAAGGAATAATAATAGCGAAAATTCTTGAAGTTTTTTTTAAAAAATGTTCTTTGAAAATAGTATTTTTGGCAAAATCACGAAATGCGTGATCGGACCCGATTGCGCAAAATCCTGGTGCTTACTTATAAGCAATTATATAAGGTGTTCCATATTCTGATTCTGAATATATTTTTACATGACTGGCACTCTAAACCTTGACCTCAGATTGTCCAATTACCTTTTAAACATTACCCACCATGCTTTGCATGGGGTAGCTATTTTATATAATGTCAACTCTGAAGCATTACATACTACATAGTGATGGCCTATAATAATCCAAAAGCTTGAAAATCATGGTTTCTGTATTTCATTATACTATTAGTGAAATATCGTTGCGGGTTCTGACAAAACCGTGATGTTTTTCTGGCCCTTCAGCATGTGTAAAGTAAAACTGCTCAATGTGTATACATAGTGTTGCTTTATGTTCAGGGGACAACACTACTTTACAAAGTTTTGAAAAATGTGTTTTTGGCGCTTGAACATGTTTAGAGACGTCTGCCCAAGAGTTATACATAGGAAGTATTAATTTATACATGCTGAAGGGCCAGATGGAGATACAAGGTTTTAACAGAATAGCAACGATATGCTCAATTTTAGCATGAAAACCAACAGAATAAAACAGCAAATGACTGACCAATTTGAGTAAGATCTGGGCTTGCTGATGACGATGCAGATGATGAGGACGAGGCAGTTGGTGGTACAACAGGTGGTGGTGACTCATCGGATGATTGAGATAAGTTGAGGGCGGGCTGTGGAGGCAGCGGTGGTTTCTTGGTAAGGAAATCAAATTGTCTGGTGCTGGCCAAAGCTTTGGTTATCGGGGTGCCGACTGCTGCAACAGATCCAGGACACCATGTTTCACGACGCATCTATATTCAGAAAGGTTTATGAATAAAAAACAAACCAAATAGGGTTGATATAACTATCATATTGTAGTGCTTCATCACAAAACAGTGATTAATAATCTTATTATTAAGGTGACAGGAAAAAACCCTGTTCTATGGGCAAATTAATTTTTTTGATGACAATTTTCAAAATTTTGTAAATTTGTGTGTGTGTTTATTTTAAAATTTGTTAAAATTCAAACAAAATGGGTTGGTTTGACCGTAGAACAGTTTTTCCAGTCACCTAAGAAACATGTATTTAATAAAACCCGGCACCCCAAATTACCTTTCTCTTTTTTGCAGGTACCCCCTCACTCTGTTTTAAGCTAGACACCAGCAAAATACTTGACAGGTAGCGAATCTTTTCTTCGTGTGCGTTTATCATGTCTGATTTCTCGTCGAGACAACGTTTCATCACATCATGTTCTGTTTGGAGTTGGAGTTCCCTATCGCCGTTTTGCATCTGTTGGAGCACAAATCATTATAATAATAATATTGGTAATCTATAAAGCTCTGGTATCCGCCGCAAGCGACGCTCCTCTGCATAACAACCAAAATAACATAAACACTCATGAGAACAAAGATGAGGAGAGTCACATCAAGCAAATGCTTCCAAGTACAAAATATGTCTTCAGGTTTTTCTATCAAATATGGACAGAGTTTGACAGTTTTACATATTCAGGCAAGCTATTTCATAATTTTGGTGATGCAACCTGAAAACTTTGCTGTTCCCACTGATATTTTGCAAATGTTTCCTGAAGAAGCCCTTGTTTTGAAGAGAGTAGCTTGCGATGCTTTGGAACATATGGTTGAACAAGTTCTGTTAAGGGGGCTTTGAACCCTCAGGTATAGCCTCCGTAAAACTGCCGTAACTTCTTCATCATTCATTTAATCTATATAAAAGTATACATTTTTTTGCAGAAAAGGGTTCAATGAATCCAACCATAATCATGAAATTGACCATTTTGGAGAAAATTATAAAAAACATATTTTTTGACCCATTTTAGGTCCTGCAAAGATAACTCAAAATATATTTTGTCAAATTTTGTCATACTAGTTTTATTATATTCCTAACAATTCCCTAGGAACCACTTTTTTGTTTGTTTGAAAATCTTTGTTATTTTTTGAATTATCGATAATTGTCAATAATTCAAAATAATAATAAAGAAAATCCTATCCTATCCAATTATTTTTTGAATTATTGACCAAGAAGTGCCAAAAACCAGATTTTCATGATTTTGAAAGTAAAAAATCACATGTAGGATATTAGCGGAGAAATTTATGCATTGTTCCAACTTCAATTTTCCTGAATTGTAGCATAAAATCACTTGGGCTACTTAGCGTCTTAACATATGAGGCAAAACAAATTGTTGTGTGGCCATGCAGGAGGACGTTGAATCATTTGTTATTGAATAAATCAAGAGTCAAATGGTGACTGTCATTGTGGGTTCACCTACCGTATCTATCTTTCGTTTCATTGACTGAATTTCCTTCTTATACTTCACCAACAGGGCCTCGTCTGAGAACATTTCGTTAACCGTGGCGGTGTTCTTAATGGTCTTGGCTCGGCTAGCAAACTGCAAAACACATTCAATAATCAGGCCTCAAAATAAGAAAAACATCTGAAGGTCCAACAATATTTTATATTTGACGATTAACAATATAGGCTTAATTACAGCATATTATGTAAAATTGTTTTCCTCTTCATATTTAAAGTAACAACAGGTACATCATAACCAGCATAACATAGAGATGTTGCATATTTTCATGTTATATTACAGTCATCACCAGATACTTCAGCACTTTTTAAAACCGCCAATGCGTGCGCCTAGTTAATTAGCGTGTGGGCTTGGAAATTCATGACCCATAGATACAATCGCGGCCAATTGGATTACAGGGGCCGCGACGCGTCGAACTGCTCAAAGGTAACGCTGTTGTTACGCTGTTCTGCAACGCACTTCCGTGTTTACGCAGTTGTCACAGAAAAAAGTGCCAAAGTATTCTGACCATGACTATACCTGAAGGTAGGTTGTACTTCTGTTTGAAATAAATTTACATAATTCTGTGTTTGCTGAGAACTACTATGATAGGAGAAATCAAGTGTACTTGCCAAGTTTCGAGGGATTTAACCAGTGGGCTCTTCTTATTTTGATAATTCTTAATAAGCATTTTGTACATATTAGTACGCCCTACATGTATATTAGTCTATATTTGAATAAATATTATTTTACTTTCCAGCACATATTGGACTAATAGAATCTATGGCCAAGCATTTTGAGTTGGGCCCGCAAATAGGTGGTGTTGTAACATTTGTGCGGCCAACATACAAATTATTCGGGGTGTAAAATATTAATTATGTGTGCATGTGCTATACTGTCATATTTGGTACCAATTTGAAGGGAATATTCATACCAATAACTCTAAAGTCAAAAACATGCTTTTTGATGACTTATTAATTAGTAATTAGTAATTAACTAACTCCTATTAGCCAATTTTTGCACGGTGGTGGAGGAGGGGAGCATGAGGAGGGGAGCATAAATTTGGGGCAATTTCCAAAGAAAGCTCAAAATAGGTCATAATACCTTACAGTCAATTGTTTAATTCAGTTATTAAGTTATTACTTACTTATTATAAGAATAAACAGGTAATTACTAATTAATTATCTCAATTTAACTAATTAACTAACTTATTATTTTAACTTAATTATTAAGATAATGCTGCAATTAAAATTTGCGACACGTATTTTACGGTGAAAAGATGATTGCACAAAATTACTATACTAAACATTACCCCTGACAAATTATATATCACTGGAAAGCTTAACTGTGAAGAGTTGAATATGCACACTTTTCTGGCATAGGGTATACTTGTCTCTCTTAATCAAAATGTCAAAATGTTCTTTTTTTAAAAATAATTTCCACAAATTTTGATCTCAAGCCTTTTAAGACTTCACCCTACACCTTTTCTGATTGTATTTTTGGATTCCTGAGACAATTTCAATGTTTACTTTTATGGGGATTGGATGTCAAACAACAAAAATATACTAAATTGAGAAAAAAATGGCGCGATATCTGGAAAATCACACGATGTTACGGAAATGGGTCCACCTCAAAACGTGTGGCCCTATGTGCTTCTGTATATCGATTTCATTTCAAACACATAATTAGACAAATTTTCAAACTATAATGGACTACTTCTCAACCCACAGGTGATTTCGATACCTTTTCAAAGCTTTGTATAAGATCTCTCCTTGAATATTTTGATAGAAAACTTGTAGAATTATTTTGATACCGAACTTGATGCCTCTTGTGAGGCCCGTAATCTAAAAGTTTGGTCACATAACTCACAATACCATACAATTGTTCAACTTGCAGTCACTCATGGTGTACATCCCTGTAATCACGTACTGAATCTTCCTCACCTCACATTTCATTTGAGTGGATTTTTTTTCTCTCAAAAAGGCTTCAAAATGTCACTTTTCTCTCCACTACTCCCTAGTCGCCCTTCCCTCTCTTCACTTACAAGCTCATTATTATAAGCGTTTAATACAAAAGTGCAGTTTTACAAGGTTCAAAAAACGTTCACTGTATTTTGGCAACACAGATAGCTGTTATTGGTATCAAAATAATTCTACAAGTCCAAATATGTATTTATTTTTATACTACATATCACTTTTAACTTTTGGGACATAACTTCAATTTATAAATACACATACCTGCAGAGTACTGTGGGTTTGCTCCACCGCTGCCGGCGTGGCGGCACAGATAATGGCTGTTTTGGCGTTGCCACCAAGTGACGACTGCAGCAGTCGAGTCAGCTTGGAATCCCTGAATGGAATATACTGTTCACCATGACTCAGCTTCATAATTACATTACTAAGGGCGAATAGAGACTGGTTGATGTTACAGGCCTCCTTGAAACGCTGTCCCGTGGCTTTGGTCTCATTGGCTTTCTCCGAGCCTGCTAGATCAACGAGGTACTGGATTACACAAATAAAAGAAGACGCCATCTTTGTAATGATGAATCAAATAATGGAATAAAGAAAGGGTAACAAATGAGTTTTGCCCATTAAAGGTGGATGCTCCGATCACTTTAGGTTTTTTTCACCATCAACATATTTTAATATCGGGGAAAAAAACCCATATTGTGTTCATTATGTAAAATTGGCGCAAGATATGTTCCAAATGATAGATGTTATAGGCAAAAAATGTAGTGAATTACTGCCAAAGGTGGTTAACTAAGGGCGAATATTAAAGGTAATTAAGTTTAGAAAGTTATCTTGTGACTTTTTACTTAATTAAGTGTTTCTAGAACTTTTTACAGCCTTTTGAAAATTTCCCTAAACTCAAAATTGAAAAAAATATTTTTTTCGAAAAGTAAACACTGTATTTGCAAAAACCCACAAGAGAATTTAGGTACTTAGGCCAAAAAAAAAAGAAAAGTTTGTCTCAAATGACATGAGAGACTGAAAATCCAATGCGGTCTGCGGATTTTTTTCCTTCCCAATTCAAGTGTTGAATTCAGCAGTCACCACCAGTGGCAGTAGCAGCACTTGTAGTTGCCTCCGGCTATTTTTGACTATACTGCAACATAGGAAAATTTTGACTTTACGACCGATTCATGGTGGACGGTCACATTTATGGATAGGGCTGCCTAGCAATTGTGCATAAGCATTACTCCTGGGACTTCTGTGTTTACTAGCCTGGCACTCTACGAACACGGATAATGAGTGTAGCTTAGATTTTCGTAGCACAACTCATATGGCTTAATACACATTGACCAGGATTCAAATTTTCTTCATTTGGCCCATTTCCCTCTTTCCACCATTCCTCTAGAGGAGCAAGGTTTAAACTAGGTCGCATCCTATCCCTTACCAAGCGTGACATGATGACACTGTTCTCCCCCGATTCCCTTTTCTTGGTTCGTTTACGGCTTTCAATTATGATGCACAATATGCTGTGCGAGCGACTGGAATGCTCATTCATGTTTGTCCTGCCAATATGTCGATTCTCTCCTCCTTTTCTCAGCAGTTCCATGATGTCATCACTTCCCCTGCACATGGTTTCTTCCTGCTCGGTCAGGGTTACTCGTGTCTGTTGGCAAAGCGAACAATTGTTTAACACACGTAAATGATTCAAAATCCCTGTAAAATTCTAGACAATTGACCATGTTTAAATTTGTTTAAATCATGTTACGTTGTAAATGGAATGGATACAGCCGACCTGCCAATTTCTAAACTCACAAAATTTGTATTCTCTTTGTTTTTTTCAATAGTCTCATTAGCGTCGTTTTCCATTGTTTTTTAATGGGAAAAGGGAAAAATCGTATTTGTTTGGGAACAAAACGTATGGTCATACTTTAACAAATTTCCGTACTAAATACGGCAAAATCGTACTAGGACTGATACAGCTTCAATACCATGCCTTTCACAACTTTTTTTCAAACTTACTCTCTTTTCACCATTAATTTCTTCTATCACCTCTCGTATCTTCAACTCCTTCTTTTCCGCTGCAAGTAGATCCAATAGAACCTCGTTGTATAATTCTACATAGTATGCACGTAGCAAAAACTCACGTTCTGGCGTCTGAAATTAGAAACAATTGGTAGCTTTACTTGCCATACTAGCTAGCGTGAATTTGCATTTTACTTGAAACTCAAAAGTGTCCAAAATTGGACAAAACGTCTATAATTTGCGGTGCTCGGTGAGGGGAATTAGCCTTTGTTTGTACAAAATTAATTGAATTATAGACGTGCAGCCTAAGGCCAAACAAAGGTCTGTCTCAGAAGCCCGCCCGCATTGGTATGTGAAATAAGCTTCGGCGCATAGGTCTATGCGCTGAGGGCTAAAAAACTTCTTTTTTTTGTTTTGATTTAAAAAAATAAAAAATAAAAAGTTTAAAAAAGTTCTCTGTAAGCTTGGATTAAAAAAATCAACAACAAAAAATCGCATACCTCATAGCTTATTTGCAAAATGTTTCTGAGACTCATCTTCTTTGTTTGGCCTAATTGGTGCAATACTGTTGAGTGTGTTTGGTGAGCCAGAAAATTGGAGTTGGGTGATAACTGGTCCAATATAGACTATGGTGTAAATCAATAATTGTGTCTATAAGTCAGTCTTGTGTTAGTACAACAAAGACTTAATCCCCATGGATACAGCTCCTCCAATATTAGACATTTTGTCCAATTATAAGCACTTTCAGCTAACAGTGAACCAGTTGATCCTCTAGTACATTTAATTTCAAGACACCACATCTGTGCTATTTGAAATAGCTTACATAAAAAGTAAAAAGTGCATGTTGACTATAATCAAAACAATTAATTCATGATCAACTAATATGCACCTCAGACACACAAACAAGTCAAACACAGTCAAGTGGGATTCAAGTTTTGATTACAAACTCAACCCAGATCACTCCGTATTAATGTGGAAAGAAAAAGGCGACAGTGTACGTGACATAGGCGTGAACCAACTGTGTGATGAGTGATGCCACCTTAATGTGGTGAAAATTTGATTTTCTACAACCAAAAATTGACAGCTGAAAAAAATGTGGATGTAAAAAACATAACATGTGTCCTGATAGCTTTATGGGTCAAAGGTCAGTACCTACCTCCTGTATGGTCTTGAATATCTCACCCACGGCTAATGGGATGATACCAGGATTCTCATCATCCCCCAGCATTGTGAATGTCTTGCCGCTGGATGTTTGCCCATATGCGAAGATGGTGCCTGAAAATAATCAACAAATAATTAAATACAGGCAGTTGGTCAGACTTTGGTCTGCCCAGCGCCAACTAACAGCCCCTTGTGTTGTATGGTCACATATTTGACTACATATCTATACATTTGTAGATATTTGTGACCACACAGTGCAAGTGTTTCTTAGTATTCAGTATATACACATGAGTGCAGCCATATCCGTTGCATGAAACGGTATTGTAAGTGTACATATAAATGGAATAACCAGGATTTAATTTGGATTATATTATGCTCTACTTTTTAGTATCGAGCACTCTGTACCAAATGATCTGGTTTTACTTTGTTTTATATCTATAGATATGTATAGTAGGTCTGCTGTCATTCAAATTTCACTAAAAATAGTGATTGTTACATTATTGCCCAAACATCACTTTTTTGGCGCCAACAATTTTCAGACAGCTTTTAACAAAATCAGTTTTTGATTAAAAATTCCAAAATTTCACCAAAATCATCTAAAGTCAATTATCTAGGATTGGGTTTTTTTGGCACTTTTTGGTCAATATTTTCAAAACTAAAAAATTGTTAAGCCCCCCCCCCAAAAAAAAAATTCCGATCCTAGATGACTTTAGATGATTTTTTTGATAATATTTGGTGCCAAAAAGTGATTTTTTGGGCAAAAATGTAAAAATCACTATTTTTTGTGAAATTTAATATCAAAAATGGATTCTCCGACTCATTTCATTTGAAAAAATTGTATACTTTTATGTACATTACATTATTAGTTTAAAAGGTTACAGTACTTGATAAATTTCATAAAAAAGGGTTGACAGTACCCTTAATAACAAATAAAAACATGTTATCAAGTTTTATGTCACCCGTAGTAAAAATTGGCGAACCCATGAACAATGAATCAAAACAAAGCGTGTGTTGCGCAAATGTATGGCGTGCACGAAGAGTGTGATTATACACTTTCAAAGCACGCCACATATTTTACTTTCCTGCTTTCTGATCGGTTCATAACTACTATGAATGAGTGCCATATGCCATTGTAGGACGTTAATTACCCCCCACCCCCCCCCCCCCCCAAAAAAAAAAATCATATTGAGGACCTACCATCATATCCATCCATGGCAGCGTGCACAATTGGCTGAGCAACTTCTTCATAAACATCGTTGGTACTCTCCGTCATATCGAACACTCGATCTGCAAAAGAACAATGAAAACATTATGTAATTATGATTGTGTTGTCCAGAATTGTATCTGCAATTATGAAACTATTTACTCTATAGGATTTTAGTAATGAACACTATTTTCCGTAACAGATTTCACTTCACCACTTCATTTGTATTGCACACTAATGGCACATTTAAACTGCTCACAAAAAGTATCAAAACACTTAGAAATGATCCAATATATAACGGCTCGAAAGGGTATGCATTAATCGAAGCAAATAACCAAGTGCATAATTTTGTTCTGCGTATTTTGACACCTCGATCGATGAGATGCGATGTTGCAGAGCGGAGTTATTGTCATTTCAATGGTCGTGGGTCCAGTTTCAAAAGTGACAATCACCCTATATAGAAAGAGGTTTGCATTACTGTTTAGAATGATCAGATTCGTGATTTTCAATAGGGATGAGTGTCACCTTGGAAACTGGACCCACGATCATTGAAATGACAATAACTCCGCTCCGCAACATCGTATCTCAACGATTGAGCTGTCAAAATACGCAGAACAAAATTATGCACTTGGTTATTTGCTTCGATTAATGCATACCTTTTCGAGCCGTTATATATTGGATCATTTCTAAGTGTTTCGATACTTTTTGTGAGCAGTTTAGTTGGCCTATGGTACTCTTCTCAGCATGCCTCAGCTGCGCTTACATGTTATCAGTTGACATAATGAGTATCCAGCAAACAGCATCATCTGAATCTATGCAACTACTACCATGATCATTCTCATCATAATTGTTTTGGCAGAACACAATGGGCCTGCTTTCAGGGTGCGTGCAGGCAACTCTCTTTCAAATTCAAGGACTTTTCAAGGACCAATAGTTCATATTTCAAGTACCCTAAGCAAGCCTTTTGTTAAGTCAAGATGGACCAGGAGCCGAATATCTGGAAAAAGCGGCTCCTGGTCCTCAAATTTTGGAGAGGACCAGGAGCCGCTTTTCCAAGACCAGGAGCCAAGCCTTGAAATAAGCGGAAAATGACCAGGAGCAATTGTTTTTTGAAAACTTCCCCTGGTTCACGGGAATTTTTAAAAAGTGAACAATTACAACTAAAATGCACTTTTACATTGTGGATATTAACTGAGTTATAGGCATTTAAACATTTCCTTTAACATAGGCTTTCAATTGAAAAAAGAAACTTTAAATCCAAATATATCCCTTACCCCAAAGTTTTGAACCACGAAATTGATACGCCCTGAAAGGATAGTTGATTAGACATTTCTAGTTTTTTTTTAAAAATCCCCCCACAACCCCTCCCCCCCCCCCCGAGAAATATCCCATACCCTAATGTTTGTAAACCATAAAGGTGATATGACCTGATAGTTAAGTTGATTAGAAACAGTTTCAGTTTTTGGAAGAACCCCCTCCCCTCCCCCACCCCACCCATCTCTTCCCCTCCATATGCATAACCAATGCACCATCCCCTCCCTCTCCTAGGCTACCTCTATTTCCCCCCCCCCCCCCCCCTATCGCTATTCCCACACTACCCTATCTTCAAGAAAACCAAGTTATGTCCCAATTAGTTGTTTTTTTTATATCACTGTAGTGTATAATCAGGGATTAGTAATAACATCTCTCTGGTATAATATATTAAAATACCTTCTTTAAATTTACTAAATTTAACCACTCCCCTGGTCCCTCCTACCTATCCCCTCCCTCCCACTATCACCATCCTCCCTCCCCTTATCCCATGCATTCCCCTCCCTCCTCTATCCAGACTTTCTCCTATTCTCCTCCCTACCACCGTCCCGTCCCCCCCCCCCCCCCCCCCCCATCACTCTCCCCTATTAATCATGCCTGATATGTATTATTTATTCACTGATACTCATTTGCATATGAAAGAAATATTTTGGTTGACCTGTTCATGACCTAGGGAAAGGGACATTTTCAGCCAGCACCAGTGCTCATTAACACGTTACATGCTATATGCTTACTTCACAACTTATTGGCTGGGCTTGGTTTAACCAGTGGTTTAACACTATTTATCAACAATTTATCTTAAAAAAGAGTATTTAATCCACAATAAATAACTGATAACTTTCAATGAATAAATAAAGATGAAAGAGTAATAGTATGGAAAATAAAATGAGTAAAAACGTAACTTGAAAACTTAGAAGAATTTATTTGAGGTGCTCAGCATTCGAAGGGTTTACTATTATATTAGATATCAGTTATGGCACTGCGACTGCCGCAAGGTAATGTTGGAAAAATGAATGGTAAAATCGGAATATATATGGGCTAGGTATGGCTTCGGCACATTTGGTTTTTTCAAGGACTTTCACCAGACTTTCAGGACTTTTCATAAAATCCAAGGACTTTCAAGGCCTTGAAAAAGGAATTTCATTTTCAAGGACTTTTTTGGCTTTTCAAGGATCTGCACGCACCCTGTGCTTTACACATTTTTGAAGATGCTGCTGTTTACTGTTCAATATTGGCAGCAAAGGGATCTATTGGATACTATAATCAAAACAAAGAATTCTCGATCAAAATCGTATACGATTCCTCAGTGTCCCAGCGTCTGGGGCATACTGTGCGTGAGCGCGTCAATCGCGACGGCAAGGGCGTAGTAAAACCGGAAGGTGTGACGTTCTTGTAAACAAAAGGTAATTGACCAATCGCGGCCCTAATCAACAAGACCCCACGCTGCATGATTGGACAATTATGTAGGCCTATGCCAGCCCGAACGCGTTGTGGCATGGTTGTCAAGGGCTCATCACACTGCGTTCAGAATTCGGATGACGCTGGCGTGACTGAAATAAATGTTTTGATCGAGAATTCTTTATTTTGATTATAGAAGCCTGTACAACCATTATTAACTTTACACAGGGGGGTAGTGGAATTGTGACTCCTCATTTTGAATGTGATTTCAACTTACCAAAGTTGTAGCTCTTCCCCTTGGTTTTACCATCAGCATCAATTTGTATAATAGAGTTTGTGTCGGCTTTCCAGTGAATCTGGGAATCAGCATTCTGTTCCCTGTTATACAAGACAAAATTAAATATTTAATAACAAAACTTGTTTAGGCATTAAATTGGTAGCTTAAGATTTCTTTTTACACCAACACCTTTAAAAAAAAGGAATTCATTTCATACCAATAACAAAACTCGTTTAGGCATTAAATTGGTAGCTTAGATGTCTTTTTACACCAACACTTTTGAAAAAAGGTATCCATTTCATACCATAGCTACTCTTTCCTGCATACAATTTTCCCAGGCTAAATGAGTGGTCAAATCAACTTTTGGACATCCATCAGAACAAAAAATACAAGTCTCTAAATCACTAGTTTTGGAACTGAATTCGACAGTACATTATATGCTCTGGCAGACTATTACACACATGAGGTTAACCTCGCATAAAAGTATGTCAGGTCAACTTCACCCCAAAACGGTGCAACGGACATCCGTGGTATGCAATACATAAGCTCAACCTCGTAGCTCTGATTGGTTAGTCGCATTTTGTGAGTTTTCAGGCAACTTTTTGAAAGCTCTGGAGTAAAAGTAGACCCCCAACTTTTAGCCTATGGTTGCTATGGCAAAAATATGTTTACATGTACTTCCAAAAAAATATTTTTCACCCCCCACCCCCCATTTTTTGATACTGTTCACGCTCGGGGGTGAAAACAGACCCCGAATTTCGGGCCCTAATGCTACCCCTGCCAAAAAGCACACAAATGAATACAGTATACCAATCACCAATTCAAAACCATACAATACATACATGTACATTGTAGACTTTATTTATCAATATTATATTGCAAGGTTTCTCTTGCAATCTTCTGGAAACTTATTTGAACTGATGATGGGTTTTCAAAAAAAAGAAGGCTAAAGCAGTGTCCCTGAATATAATAATTGTATACTTCACAAACCTGTTGATCAGAGGACGGACACGTATTGCTACATTTATATTATCCATATTGTCACCTGCAAACAGGAAGAAAATTGGAGTAAAAACAACAATTTTGTTATTTTGATGTTTGATATGGGATGAAAAAACAAATAATTTGTCAGATCATGTCAGAAAATTCTGAAGGTTGATTCACCCTCTCGCCTAGTCAGTGAGTGAGCAATATATAGGGGAGAGTGGGGTTGGTTGGAACATTTTTCAGAAAAATGACTCTATAACGCAATTAAAATTGATTCAGGATTTAATAACTATATCAGTTCAAGCATACATCTGTGTGTTACAAATACAGCATAATAAAATTTTAAGACTTGTTTATGTTTATTAAAATAATCCACTTTGAAAAAGTTATCTCAGCTGTTTCAACTAACCCCATGCATGGGGTTAGTTGGAACATGGCATTGGGTTAGTTGGAACATGGTGTGTGGTTACTTAAAGGTAGATGACCCGATCACATTTTCGTAACACAGAATTATTTCAAACATACGGAGATTTTCATATCATATGAAAGCTCGTATTTTTGTCATCATCATACTGAAATTTGACGGCCTAGATCGGTATAATTACGGAGAAATCGATGAAATAACGTCGAATTACCGCGAATGGTGGTATACCACCGATATAGTTTGTGTACAACTCAATGGGTACAGTTCATAGCATCTTGTGCGTCTAAAATAAGAACCATTAGAGCTATGCAACTCAAACTTTGAAACACGACTTTTTTAAGGATGACCTTTCATGTAGAATAGAAAACTTCAAGTTGAAAATCGGAATGTGATCGGGTCATCTACCTTTAAAAACTACACTGTAACTACTTACAACTGTTGTTAAATGATTTTAAAAATCAATTTAAAAATCAATATGGCATGCCCTAATGATCAACAACAACAATCAACAACACTCAATTAAGGATACACAGTCTTTTAGTTAGTCTTCTTCGGAGTCTGCTTGAGACCTTTTGCAGTCACTGAAGTCTGTAGGTGTCTCAAGGGGGCTACGGTGAGATTAGCTGAAAAGACGATGTAGACTTCAAGTTCAATGGTTATAAAGTTGTTTACTATTGTTACAAATTGTACGCCTAACTATTTGTTTCCAAAACAATATTTCAGGTTCAGAACCTTAAGGATGTACCACATTTAAGTGTTCCAATAAACCCCATGCCCAATGTTTCAACTAACCCCGAGAGCACATGGCAGATGTTTAAGCTTATTGTGCAAAACATGGCATATAACTGCACACCTATTTAGCCTTATTTTGTAGCTTAGTATAAGAGCCTAACATACCAAAAATATAGCCACATGAATCTACAAACATCATAGAGATAATACAAAATTTCTTAATGTCAAAAAATTTAGTCAAAAGTTGAAAAATCAAACTTGCCTTTCTAACTCTAAGAAGACTGAGACCCATGTGCTGTAGGCAATGTGGTATGTGGGGGTTGCTTTTGCACACCACCTGATGGCAGTGTTCTAGAAATTAATTGTTGGTTTTTAGGAAAATCTCAATGTTTCAACTAACCCCGCGTTCCAACCAACCCCACTCTCCCCTACTATTTTATTTGTGTAGCAATTCCAAATATTGCGTAGCATTTCATCACATTTGTATGCAATACAATTGGGAAATTGATTTGCAATTCTTCAAAATTCAAAATTGTGTAGCATTTCGCTATGCGATACCGGATATATTGCATACTGCGCCTAGTCCTTGCTTACTTACTCAGGCAAGTGTGTAAGGTGGAAGCTAACCATCTCTTGAAACACAGACTTAATCAGTCTAAAACTAATCTGTGGCAGATTGCATAATCAGAATCCATCTCATCTTGAAGGCATCTGATGTTTATGAATAGAAGTTATTGATTGTGCCAGAAAAGATAGGTAGGTATTAGCAGACCTCAAATTAATTGAAGGCATCGAAGGCAATTGCCTTCGATGCCCCACCTAGTTGAATAGAATGCCCTCCATTTCTGGCTATTTTTACTCCATTCAAAAGTACATAATTGCCTTGGTGCCCATTTCAAATTGCCTTAAATTGCTTGCCCTTTTCATTTCTTAATTTGAGGCCTGGGTATTAGGCCTATGTTAATCCATGCATGCCCAGAACTAGAAGTTATTGACCTCCCCAGGAGACTCAATTGCTTTAATAGACTATGCAATGTCTGGTCAAGAAAATGGTTATGTTATTAAATTGGTTCCCTTCAACCCTATGCCTTGAGTAAGTACGAAAATCATAGCTTTTGGTAGCAAGGACTACCTCTCGCCTCATAACTGACCTGTAGACCAAGACCTCTAGTAACGCAGTGATGTTAGAGCATTATACAGTATGACTGATGATCGCATTATCATGCGCATGATTCTAATGAGCTCACAAGACAAATCCAGGCATTTTTCCTTTAGTGGGATAAATTAATTTGAAGGAATAAACCGGTGTAGGCCTAGGCCTATAATATACTTCATCATCATCATGCATGAATTGAGTGTACATTTCATCATGAAGTATAATTAATGCCATGGTTTATGCTTACAATTTACATACTAGCATGACGCGATCGCTTGGGTTGATCTACCGACTACTGTACTGTATGGTCGAGCGTAAAGCTGATTGTGATAGGCCCTGTTTGTTAAAACATCTGGTTTGTTGTCAACGCCAACGGCAAATAGTGAGTACCTGGATGACCGGGGAGACCTAGGCTATATCGGCTATAGGTAGATGATGATGATGTGATGAAATTCAATCAACTCACTTTTATTTTTTATTTTAAATTAAAATTAATATAAGATTATAATATAAGAATAACTATTCAATACTTAAGATGATTGAAGAAAATTTGATTGAGAATTTGAGTTGTTTACATACAAAAATACAATAGGCTACAATTTTATTAAAAGATAAATTATCATGAATGATTATAAATTAGAATACACCAAGTACATACCTATTTTGTTCAAGATAGTCGCTGACTATATACTTATGAAATCACTGAAATCAATCCAAACGTTTGTTACGGTTACGATCACAAAACTCCACTTTCCGTTCCATTCATTTCAATAAACGCTTGCGCAGCTGTGTTGTAAAAAGTAAGCTTACAAAACAACATTTTTAGGCCTAGGCCTACGTCTTTAATTAAGCTTTTGTTAATAAAACAGAAGGGAGGCTGCCTAAAAGATGCATTCATGAACTCTTTGTAATTCAACAATATGTAAAAATTAGCAAAGTAACAAATTCTGAAACGATCATATCGGTATGCTTAAAATTTGCCATCAAACTTCGAAGCAACTGTTGTAAATTTGTGATCAGTCGCCAGTCGGAGATTTAAATTTTCCGGGGTGACCGAATATCTGGTCTTTAATGATAACATATTAATACGCAGGAATTTTTAAAATTTTGAATTGTTTAAGAAAATATCTTTGAAACATGAATAATAATTAAAACATAATAATAATAAAACATTAAAAGAAAGGGATTAATTAAAAATCAAAATTAATAGAAAAGAAGTGGTAACAACTATTTATAACGTCAAAGATTTAAAGATTTACTTAATTTGTGGCGCACTAATATGTAGGTGATTGGGTGGTTTCATTCATTCGCTGCGACCACTGGCTGCGTGCTCATAATTTATGAGCCCAATTGGGCTAACAACTGTGGTTCGTGAGAGAGATGGATCTGGGAAAATATAGTCCTACCTTTAGGACTACTCTATCTATACTATAATCAAAACAAAGATTTCTCGATCAAAACATTTATTCCAGTCACGCCAGCGTTCATCCGAATTCTGAACGCAGTGTGATGAGCCCTTGACAACCATGCCACAACGCGTTCGGGCGGGCGTAGGCCTACTTACATAATTGTCCAATCACGCAGCGTGGGGTCTTGGTGATTAGGGCCGCGATTGGTCAATTACCTTTTGTTTACAAGAACGTCACACCTTCCGGTTTTATTGCGCCCTTGCCGTCGCGATTGACGCGCTCATGCACAGTATGTCCCAGACGCTGGGACACTGAGGAATCGTATACGATTTGATCGAGAATTCTTTGTTTTGATTATAATACTAGAAAAAATGCTCCCCATCCGAGAACCGACAAACCCGAGAACCGAACTCGTGGAGTAGTCCTACAGTTTTGGAACTAAACCCCCCACGGTGCGTAAAGAGCCAGTCACGGACATGACATCATACATAAATGATACACTCCATATATGGACCATCACATTTATCAACAATGTGGGACTGAACTGTCAACACCTCACGCGCGCGCGCGCGCCAGAGCACTATGCAAGGTCATGCTTGGAGTCATCTGCTGATAGCTATAGTGGAGCTATGCTGGTTCCCTGCATCTATGGGCTCCACACAACTTATCCATAGATGCAGGTACGCGCCGATTTCCACTCGAAGCTGATTTGCTGCCATAAAAAATCCACAAATAAATTCGATCAAGCCAACGTCACGCTTAGAATGATAACAAATTTGCTGATTGGCACAAACTACACGTGTATCGGCGCTAACCACAGCGCTGGACTTCACACGCACATGCACGCATGTCATAGCGCGTTCCCCAACGCGCCGTATCTATGGCAGCGCGACAATGACGCTTCAGCGTTCGATGCGGTATCTCAGCTACAGTGTGTTGATCGTTATTTACCGTATGCCATAACAGAGCGACAATGCAATGTGTTGAACTTACGGTTACGGCCGGCAATTGAGAACCCTGTACCTGCACCTATGGATAAGTTGGGCCGGGGATCCAGGGTGCAGGGAACCAGCATATAGTGGAGCGGATATGTGAAAAAGATGTTCACTTTTGGCAGGAAGCATAAAAATTGGCATATAGGGGTGTTTTAATGCACTGATTTCAAAAAGCCAGGAACCCACATTTTTCGAGCAATGGTGTGGCGGCCATCTTGGATTTCAAAATGGCCGCCATTCAAATATAGGAGATTAAGTAAAGTTGCTCTAAATAAAATATTTTTGAGATTTATACCATGAGATTTCACCAATATGTTCTCTATAACACGGTGCATAATTTTAAGTGGATAGGTTGTGCCAATTGTACTTTGTTTATTACTTGTTACCATGGAAACCATCAAAAATAGACATTTTTGGGCAAAAATACCTCTAAAATCACTCTTATTTGGAGGTTTTTGTCATCTATTCATCATGAAATTGCTTTTAGTATCATCTGCAATTATACATAATTTGGATGAGAAATTTGCATTTCAATTTTGAGTGGTATCCATGGAAACTTTTTCAATGGCGGTTTGACGAAATGTATGTCAAAATCACTCATTTTCAACCATTTTCACCAATCTATTGCTGGTAAAACACTATTATAGTATATTGGTGACACTTATTGCAAGTATATCATGACCAAATGAATGAACGTGCTTTGCTATGTTATAGTAAGAGTGGTGTATCAAAAAGATGAAGCATGCATCCTTTTAACATTCAATAAGATCAAGAAACACGGGCCTTCGTTGTAAAAGTGAAAATTGATATCTGGGAAACCCAAAATATGACAAAAATTAAGGGTTTTTATGAATTTCAAGTGGGTATGTAGCTTCTTGTACATGTTGTATTTACCAAACGGAGTATCCAAATCGAATACAAATTTATCATTCAATTTGAAATTTTCTGCTCTTTAATATGTAATAATGATTTCTGAAATTGGATGAAAATGGGTCTCTTTAAGGGTGCACACCACTATTACAGTCCAACGCCCAGCTTCCGTCGATCGCGATCACGAATGTAGTTCCTAAATAACGGAAAGAATGGTGAATATTGACATGATATGTCATTCAAAATTATTGAATTTGGTCTATATTTATTCACTGAAGTGTACCTGAGATAATTCGAATGAAAAGAGTACATACATCTACTGTTTTATTTGAAAATATTGGCGGAGGGATACACATTGGTCACAACGGGCTACAAGGTCTAATTTCGTGTTAAAAATACTACTCCATATAAAGGGGGAAATATAGAAAAATGTAAACGGTCACCCCCATCTGAGTTTTTGACCCAGGTAAGATCTATGTGTGTTAATAAATATTCCAAGATTTCATTAAATGAGTCGCAAGGTAACTCAAGATATTGCCGTTTTCCCGAGGCATCTTTCCCATAGAAACACACGTTAGCGCGTAATAGTGGTATGCACCCATAAGTCCATGATGTTTATAAATTAGACTATAAAATTAATACCGCTTTTAAAATATAAAATTGGGCTAATTTCTAAAACTTTTGTGCTAACTTTTGTTGGCAACACTAAACACCAACTGCTGAACTTTGACCTCTCACAAGATGACCTAAATAATAATAACAACAACTTTACGGTACCAACTTACTTGCCTGGCTGTTTCTGTTTGTTGTATGGCTTAGCCATGATAATCTAATTATTAATGAAGTTGATTGGAATTGTAAGTTTGTGTTGCATGATTAAAGCAACAAAGTTAAATAATACATCAGAATATTTTAGGTTACGACGTCGACGGCACAGGAAACACGGGCAAGACAAGGAGGACAAGGTGGGTTAATAACAAATATAATATAGCCTAGCCTAGGCCTACACTAGTACAGGAAACCCATACGTTGGTGTTTTTTTGTTTTTTTTCTCCCTACCAACGTATGGGGAAATTGTATTGCGAGAAACTGTCAATTTCATTTGCTGTATGAAAGGAGTGCATCTCAAAATGATTTGCGGGGTGAATTTAGTCTCATTCCCATCGCCAACAAAACATCTTATAGGGAGCACATACCTAAATAGGTATCGCGACACGCTATCGTCTCGATCAATCAAAGTTGAGTACGACAATAGTTCCTATTTGGCGGGAAAGAGAGTTATTTTTTGACGGTTTATGATATGATTTTTCACTAATATGTTGTGTTTGAAATGTGTAGTTGATGTTCTGACATTTAAACTAGGTGATTTGAGGTCTATTTTAATTTCACGGACCGATTTACACATGCGGTAATATCCGGTTTACACATGCGGTAATATCCAGACCGGAGACCGAATTTAGGTAGGCATATCACTACATTGTTATGCGGCGGCTTATATAAAAAAAAGTGCACGGTGATGTTACCTTCATTTTCAGATATGTTGTAGATTGCCCTTGTGAGTAAAACATATCAAAATTTCATTGAACCAAACGCACTAATATAGAAACTAGAGCCATTTAAGTAAGCCTTTCCTAACAGTAAAGTCTATGGAGAGCGTCTTGGTGCTGTGCTCCCTATACGCACATCACTTTTTTACGAA
This sequence comes from Ophiura sarsii, assembly GCA_035610835.1. Taxonomy (NCBI): domain Eukaryota; kingdom Metazoa; phylum Echinodermata; class Ophiuroidea; order Amphilepidida; family Ophiuridae; genus Ophiura; species Ophiura sarsii. The sequence goes on along the minus strand of CM069456.1, from coordinate 9,099,871 downwards.
CTTACGAATGTATTGAAACGAGTCTATTATAATAAAACATGGCGCCGATTTCGATAAACATCGCGAGTGCCGTTAAAGTGAATTGGCTTAGAATTTCACCTCAAATTTCATGGGAATATTGCATTTGTACAAAATATTAAACGAATGGCAAGATAGATAAGAAAGAGTAGATAAGAACAAGCACAAAGAAGTGTGTTTTTGAGCTCTGGTAAGCGATACAGAAATTAACACGAAAATCATATTTAGAAGTAGTCCTTGCCCTTGGTACCAAAATGTGGTACTTACTCAAGGCACAGTGTTGAAGGGAACCAATTTAATAACCTAACCATTTTCTTGACCAGACTTATTGCATAGTCTATTAGCCATTGAGTCAGGGATACTATTAACTTTGGGATAGGAAAGTCGTATACTAACGTACGTAGCGAAAACGGTCCTTTTGAATAAATTATGATAATCGTCTGGAATGCGTCGGTGACCGGCGTTTAACGCGTTTAACAATGTTTAACCAGGTTTAACTGCATTAAACGGCATGTTAGTCAGCATAGGTTTGGGGGCGCTGTAGATTTAAACAGACGACGGTGGCCACGCGAAACTGTGTATGTTTGTTTGTTTATTTGTTTGTTTGTTTGTTGGGGTGTTTGTTTATTTGTTATCCTTATTTCTCCGTTGCTTTTAATCAAAGTGGCGCCTAATTTGCATGAAAGATAGAGGAAATGACGGGAAGGGTGTTAAAGTTTATTCCACTGAAATTGGTTAACAATTGGCTCTAAAAACAGCAAAAAACCTCTCAGATTTGGCTCATAAATGCCACTAGAATTGAACAACATTGTGCGTTGCGCGTACTACTACAGCGTAATCTTACCGTGGTAACGCGTCGCGTGCATGTTTGCGCAAGGTCTCACTGCCGCGACACACGCACCCCTACACATGGCGCAGAAGCCACACGGGAAATGGTTACAGGCCTGTGTACAGCCTGTCATGTTGGGGGAGAGGGCGGGGGGGGGGGGGTGTAAAACTTCCACGGGAAATGGTTTAGGACAGGCCTAGGGTTATAATGGTACAATTAGCGTTTTGCGGGGGTTAATGAAAAAAACTGATTTCTTTACTAGCTAACAACAACAGGGTTTATAAATCAAACTGGTTTGGGTGTGTGCATGGGAGGGGGGGGGGAAACCACAGGAAATGTTTTAGAATGGGGTTAAGAGTTAATGAAGTAGCCGCGGGAAATGGTTGGTTGGTGTAGTTGCAGTGGGGGTGGGGGCGATTGTAGGGGGTTTATGTGGTTTTAAATGTACCGAGGGTTAACTTGATGCGGTTTGAGAGGTTTTATATAGGGGTTAATAAAGTAGCTACGGTAAATGGTTTAGGTTATAAATCAACCTGATTGGGGGTGGGGGGTTGCGGGTTTATAATGCCGTTAGGAGAGATATGGTTATAAATCAACCTGGTTTGGGGGTGTTGTATAATGGGGTTTATGTGGTTTCAGAGGTAGGTAGTATGGCATAACCATCTAGCGGATGAAGTAGCCGCGGGAAATGGTTAGGAGGGTTATGATTATAAATCCACCTGGTTGGTGTAGTTGCAGGGGGGGGGGGGGGTTGTATGGGGTTTATGTGGTTTTAAAAGTACCGAGGGTTAACTTGATGCTGTTTGAGAGGTATACAGGGTTAATAAAGTAGCCACGGTAAATGGTTTAGGAGGGACATGGTATATAAATCGACCTGATTCTGATTCTGATTGGGGGGGGGGGGGGGGGGGGGGTTATGGGGTTTATAATGCCTTTAGAAGGGATATGGTTATAAATCAACCTGGTTTAGGGGGTGTTGTAGGGGGTTTATGTGGTTTCAGAGGTAGTTAATGTGAACCATCTAGCGGGGACCCGAGCGTAGCGAGGGTACGCCGCTAGTACATCATAATTAGAAGGATTTTTATCGTTAACCGGGCGATGACTGTTAAAAATAACTCCCGTTGCCAAATTGGGTCGTCTGAGAGACGCGTGGCCAGCGTTGCGTCGTCTGCTACAATCACACGTCTGCAATCACGCCTGATCGGTATAGCGCCACCAATTCTATGCTGACTAAGTTCAATTTAAAAGTGGACCCGATCGGCAAGCTCAGTGGCAAGCTCAGTGGCATACCCCTGATTGAGTCTCCTCCTGTGGAGGTCAATAAATTCTAGTTCTATTCATCCATTTATTAAGTTTTGAAGTTTATTGATTCTTTTGTCATGTTTGTTCTATGCTGGTCATGCATGGATTAACATAGGCCTAATCCCAACTTATCTTTTCTGGCATTTCTGGAGCAATCAATAACTTCTTTTCATAAACATGATGCCTTAAGATGAGATGGATGCTGATTATGCAATCTGCCACAGATTAGTTTTTTTACAAGCATGGACTTATTTATAGACTGATTAAATCTGATTAAGTCTGTGTTTCAAGAGATGGTTAGCTTCCACCTTACACACTTGCCTGAATAAGATTTTGGTACCAAGGAATAATTTAGAAGGAGTCATACTTAACCTAGGATGGGGACAGATAGTGAAACATGCAAAATACCCTATGACGAATAATACCAACTGATGACAAATATCACTAAGTATGATTTGTTGTACTAGGCCTACACATCATCACGGACATCATCATTCATCATTGACATTTATTTGATTCTGAGACTGAGTGATTTATTAACTTGGCTAAACTTTAGAATACCCTACAATATTTGAAGCTCAACCTTTTTAAAAATCATCTTCGACGGCGCGAAGCTCAACCTTTAAAAAACCAAATGCAACATCGGAAAGGTCTTCCTTTTTAGTATCACCTTCGCCAGGTACTCGACCTTTTGGCAGTTTTGGGGGAAAATCTACATTGGAGACATGTCAGAATCGTTCCACGAAGGCCTGGGTCATCGGGTGTATTTATTTTTCTGTACAAATTAAACAACCTCGTCGCCCATTGGTTTTTATTTCCATAAATCCTTAGGCATAGTAAAATAAATAACATGTTTCCCGTCCGGACTTTTTAAAAAAAAGGAGGAGGGAGGGTCTTACTACATGTATTTACTATTTTCCAATTTTTTGCTATTTTTTTTCAAGATGGCTGACAAGTCGAAAGTGACCAACTGACTGTGTCGGGGACACTCCTAAATAGATTTTCCCACTATACTTGCCAGAGAAACAAAAAAACATCTAAATTCAGTACATTTTGTTAATTATTTGTGCAATAGATCATAGATGTGTTGCCTGTAAAATGATATACGGTAACACTGTAAAGATTTGTAACTAAATATTTGCATATATATTTTTTTCTCTTCAATTTGGGTCAAATAAAATTATAATTGTTGTTTGTAGCCTATGCCTGCCTGTGATCTGGTATTAGAAAGATGTTTCATTTATGAATGATGGATAAAATGACAAATCGGTTTTGAATGCTATTCAACAAACATGCATAACAGGCTTTAACAGCAGTTATAATTTTTTTAAACTCAATTTCAAAAAATGATATATTAAAATGTATACAAACATTTACAAATCAGTGTTTTATTATGTTACAGCCAACACTTCGCTTCCCCTAGGCCTATTTAATGATCATTTACTGAATTTATGTATTTTTTAAATGTTAAAAATAATTCAAAACTGTATGTGTCTTGATCGTTGTTTAAAATGAAAATGTTTTTCGAATTAATGAAAGTATTTCGAAATCATTTCAACAAACCAAGATAATATTATACATGGGCATGATATAGGTCACTCGAGGAGTCAGGTGGGGGTCAATCGATGCTGTTTAGGTGTCCAATTAAAGCTCTAAAAATGTAAAATTAAAAATATTAAATAGTAAAAAAGAGGAGGCGGCGGCTAAAACGGAGGCGGGCGGGGACGGGAAACATGGAATTTTTTTACTAGGCCTTATACTATTACTAGGGCTAGGACACTATTTTTTAAATTGTTTAGAAGCTTATTCATTTTAATTTAACTGGATTGATCTTGTAAAGAGAAAAAGGTGGTTAAATGATCGAGATTGGTCGATGCAAAGTGAAATTATCGCAAAAATAGGATTTGTCAAATCTTGGTCATTTTCTATGGGAAGGAAATCGTCAGAAAATAGGCTTATAACCTGATCTGAAATGAAAAGGCATTTTGAAATCAAATTAAAGAGAAAGTAGATGAGTTGGAGACCTATTTTTTGGATTTTCTTTTAGAGTCTATTACATATAAACAAGAAATGAAAATTGCAATCCTTAGAAATGGCTAATATTCGTAAAAAGTGTTGTCGAAAATGGCATATTTGGCCAAAAACGCCTATCCGCAAACCCGAAAAACGACTAAGTACAAGTAAAAAACACTTTTTTGATGATAACGTCACTTTGCTTTGGTATTTCAGCCTCAAATTTGGAAACTAAACAATTGACATATATATAAACACACAATTTGTATGTAAAGAAGTCCCTATTTACATTTTACAGCTTTTTGAGTGCTTTTTACTCATTTTTGGTGCAAAAACACTCAAAATTAGCTCATTATGTTAATGTATGTGCTTCATAGAAATGATACACATTAATCAATTTACTGTAAATAATGACTCATTTTCAGACTCTTGAGTCAATTTTTTTCTTCAAAAGACCTGTTTATGCATTTAATCACTTGAGATTATTAAAAAAATAAAGAAAATGCTTCAAAATTGTCTTTTAACCATATTTGGTAATATGCAAATGAGCTTATTTCGCTCATTAAATATGCATATTTGAATTATCTCGAAAAGGAAACAAAATTTGTTAAAAGGGTAAATTGCAAAAATTGAGTACTTGACTTGCGCTTTCTCAATTCTAGTGTTCAAAGTGTATTCTTGAACAGCATATAAAAGTTGAAGGTTTGAAATATTTAAATGTCCATAGCTCCGCCTCCCCTGTGATATGCAAATGTTGAACATTGTCAGAAAAATTTGGACAATATTCAAGTTCCCATTGCATGTTGACAAACACAATTTTGACCAAAGACTTTCATGTGACACTTCATTGAACAGCACCCTTTTAGATTTTCTTACCCGCAGTGGGCTCTATGTAAAACCCCATAGAGAATATGGTACAGTAACTGGTTTTCCTTAAATTGTGCTAGTGCTAAGTTAGTCTACTCGTACGGCCTTGTATAATTTCACTGTCACACAATCGAACACTACACCCCCTGATACTTCCCATCCGAGAACCGACCAAATACAAGGTCTACTGGCATTGGATTTACAAAAGAACTGTGCTTGAGCACACTAAGGATTACTAGGGACGATGCTTTTTATGCGTCACGATAGTATCACACCCCTTCATAACGCGCTAATATTGAATTTGCTGTTTGCACATCTAGAAACGCGTGAAGGGGGTATTTCTGTGGCTGTGTAAGAGTCTCTAGTTATCGTAAACAATGATCAAATTATTTGTCTCTGTTTAAACGTAAAAAGGTTTTTTATTACACGATATTGAAAGATAGGAAATAGCATGGAAATAGTCACATATGCGGAAATGTAGCTATATTTCTGAGGAACATATTTTGGGCGAGGACCAATGTCAAAGATAACTCCTAAAGTGTGACATACGGAGAGGGGGGGGGGGGGGGGGGGGGGGGGGGAAGTATGCAGAACTTAATTCAACTTTAAATATTTGGTAAAGGTCATTAGTGTCAATTCCATGTTCCTTAGAATAGGAGATGCCTTTTTAATTACAAATTAGATCATCTTAGACCCCGCGCCGTACGGAAGAGGGGGGGGGGGGGGGGGGGGTGGCGGAAGTATGCAGAACTGAGTTCAACCTTAAATATTTGGTAAAGATCATTAGTGTAAATGTATCTTTAGTGACATTTTAGGCCTGCCGTTCAAAGAGGGGGGGGGGGGGGGCAGGGGTAGAATTTCGGCGCGAAACCTCGACTAGATATAATCCGTATCCGACCCAACCTCACCTAATAACTAATAGAATTCAACCTTAAATATTTAGTAAAGATCATTATTAGTGTCAATTCCACGTGTCTTAGTATATTGGAGATGTATCTTTAGTGACATTTTAGACCCTGTGCCGTACAGAGAGGGGGGGGGGGGGGCAGAAGTATGCAGAACTTAATTCAACCTTAATTATTTGGTAAAGATCATTAGTGTCAATTCCACGTGTCTTTAGAATCGAAGCTGTATCTTTAGTGACATTTAAGAACATTTTAGACCCCGTGCCGTACGGAGAGGTGGGGTGGGGGTGGGGGGGGGGGGGGGGGGTGGGGGATGGCGGAAGTATGCAGAACTTAATTCAACCTTAAATATTTGGTAAAGATCATTAGTGTCAATTCCATGTCTCTTAGAATAGGAGATTGTGGTATACTGAATGCTATGATTATATATTCTATGTATTAATACTTTACTAATAATTTGTGACCATTCCCTTACTCTCTTCTTCTCATTACTGTGCATGACTAGTTCTTCCATCATAACAACTACCGTGATTTTCCCTAACAATAGACCTTGCATTTCTTGTTATAAATCTAATACCCTATTGTGAATCTTTACCCTTCCATTACACATGATTAACATATCAATCCTACCACTCCTTACTGCACGACTAGCTGCTCTAACCAGAGAAACACTCCAGTGTTACCTCGAGTTCTCCGACTACTAGTACTACTTCTAAGTTCGTTCTGTTCAAGTTATTCTGTTCAAGTTCTGTTCAAAGTTCTGTTCAAGTTCATTCAATTTATACAATTAAATACATCACAGGAATAAAATACTGACTACTTCTATTTTCAATTACTTATATTCATTTCTAATTAAATACCAATATACATCAAACGCGCATCAATTATAACTAACCCACGCGGGAGCTTTGAGACAAATGATTTTTTTAATATAGCCTTATTGATTGATCTATTTATTTATTGAAACAGGTCTTCTTCAGTATGCCTTTTACAGACAAGGAGTTTCAAGATGCATGTCATCAGCTGGATGAGCCAGATATATCAGAATTTGAACTATTTGTTGAAACACTGGGGGTTAAGATATATCGCAAGTATAATGAGGTAAGTCAATAAATATTCTCTGATGTCCATTCGATGTATTCAGATATGAAAATTAGTAGAATAAATACATGTTTTATTGTTAGATATGAATCTGTGATGTACCAAAACTTGTAGGTTAAAGGTAGATGACCCGATCACATTTTCATAACACAGATTTTTTCTCAAACATATGGAGATTTTCATATCATATGAAAGATTATATTTTTCTGATTAACATACTGAAATTTGACGGTCCAAATCAGTATGATTACGAAGATATCGGTGAAATAACATCGAATTACCGCGAAAAGTGGTTAACCACCAATATAGTTTGTGTACCGTAATGGGCACATTTCACGGCATCTTGTGCGTCTAAAATAAGAACCATTAGAGTTATGCAACTCAAACTTTGGAATACGACTTTTTTGAGGATGACCTTTAATGTCAAATAGGAAACTTCAAGTTGAAAATCAGAACATCTACCTTTAATTAACCCTAACCCTACTACACCATACAGAACCTCACGCACAGCAGGACTTCTAGGAACGAGCACACAAGTTCTATCCCATGGTATACTAAACCCTGGGTATATATATGGTCTGCGAAGATTTAGCCTCGGCAACCTAGCGCTCGTGGTGAGGTGGTTGTCACCCCGGTGACCCTGGTTCAAATCCCGGGGGCGGCTGACATAATCTTTTTGGTCTCCCATTTAGCCCCCTTCCCCCGTTTATCGGTCCATCCCCACTGCTACACTAGGGTTAGTGTGGGACACACTGTACAGTAGTTCAGTGGTTCCCAGCCTCTGGGTCGCGACCCCAATTAGGGTCACGGATGCACTTTTTGTGGGGTCGCGGACTAGCCTTATTTAACAAAAATAAAATGCTATTATAATGTTGTAAAGGGTTCAACAAAAGAAAGTATACCACTTTGTTTATGTCATTTTGAGTAATATTCATTTTTTTTTGACCAAACCGGCTAGATAGGTATTTAGATGAATCTTTTAGGCATAATTTGATACCAAATTTGCCCCCTGACAACAAAGATACCATGATTAGCACCATTTAAAAAAAAAGGTCACTTTTCAAAAGTCACAATTTCAACGCATGCAAGCCGTGAGAAAATGCTGTGCGTGGCACTTTGAATGGCCGAGAATGAAATGGATATTGATCACACAGTGCATCTGCGTTGGGTTGTGCCTGAGCAGGTGGGCTATTTGATTATGAACAGGTAACATGTGGTCTTTTCTTCCCGCGTATGTGTATTGAAAATGTGACTTATGAAAAGTGACTAATTTCCTTTAAATGGTGCTAGCCTGTTTGGTCCAAAACAAATTGAATGTTACTCAAAATGACATAAACAAAGTGGTATACTTTCTTTTGTTGAACCCTTTATCATAGTAACACATGTGACCTTGTTCTGTGAGGGGGTCGCGCTCTGATGCTGGTTTCTGGAATGGGGTCACCAACAGGAAAAGGTTGGGAACCACTGCTGTAGTTGATGGATTATACAATCTTATTTGATCTTTATATTAAGCATATCGTCAGCCTGCTTCGATAATTGCCTAACTCATTTTTTCTAGTTCTTAGAAAACAACAAAAGTATGAAACCTGTTACCTGTGTACCTGTTACTCATTTTGAATTATTGATGGATGGATATTCATTATGTGGAATGAGGCTTGCATTGTTGATGCCTCAATTGGATGCACTAATCCAAGTCATATAGAAACAGATGAACACAGCCATACAATAATTTGATTAATTCCATGGATTTGTCAATGCAAATTCAATAATGCAAAATGAGTACCGTAACATGTTGGAGTGGTCTGGTGGCCCTTTTGCAACAAAGCTCTTCATTTATCAACACTTTTGATTGGTCAATGACTTAGGTATTATAACAGCATGTGCATAATGTAATGAAGTCATGATTTATGCAAAAAACTCAATTTTGCTGAAAAGTGAGTTAGGCAATTATCGAAGCAGGCTGACGATATACGGTATCATGTTTTTCTTTTCTCCAGACTTCAGGACTGTATGAATACATAACGTTTGGAATACTGGACGGAGTCAAACCAGAGGTCTGCCACCAAGTATATTGTGATCTAGAATACCGTAAAAAATGGGACAGTTATGTTAAAGGTATTTTTATGCTCTATGATCCCTCCACCAAAAAAGCTAATCAAATGTTTTGTAAGCGTACCTAGAAGGATATATAATGTAACGATTGCGATTCATTGCTTCCTTTCCACAAGAAGCTTCATTGGTTGCCAGTTCGTCAAAGATGAACACGTACACTTTACAAAGCTGTTAATTGTGGTGTTTCAGAGTATCTTGTTGACTATTTCAAAGGATAAATTTGGACGTTCAGATCTAAGGTCAAATTCTGATAACACTAAACTGGTTGTTCAAAAATCTTTAAGAAAAACTAGTGATAAATGTTTCTTGGTCGATAGACCCAGGTTGTGGAATAATTTACCCTTTAGGCCAAAAAAAAAAGGTTTGTCTCAAATGACATGAGAGACTGAAAATCTAATGCGGTCTGCGGATTTTTTCTTTCTTTTTCAATTTAGACCTGATCGTCATTTGTTTGGCCAAAAGTAGGATTTTACAAGATTTTTTTGGGAAAATTGAAAAAAATAAAGAAAAAAATTGAAAAAATTGAAGAAAAAAAAAAGAAAAAGAAAAATTGGACCTCCCCCAAAAGCTAACGCGGGCGGTTTCTGGAATGCGCGCGGGTCATTTGAGACCATTTTTTGTTGTTGTGCCTTACATGTGAAAGTGTTGCCATCATTACCAACAAAGATACATCTGAAAACCGATAACTTGTTCCTTTAGTCCACGCTGTTTTCATTTTATGCCATTTATTTTTGTATGCATGTTTTGTTGCTGTATCTTTTTGTTAAAAAAAGAAAACGCTTTACTCTAGATTTATTTGCGCTATGTGCCAATTTTCATACATTGTTGTAACAAAAATAATAGATCATTGCCAATTTCTCAGTGTATTCTAAGATTTTGAAAGAAGTTTAGGAAAAAAATCTTGTTTTGAAATCACTTATTATTTACCGGTGCTTATAGAGCGCATTTCCAAAAGATCAATGCGCTGTACAAATAACAGACATCAAAAAATGGCATACAATTATTAACAACAAAATAACATCAACAACATTAAAAATATGATATAAAAGATGCTTACAGCAAAGCACCACAGTTGTATAAAAAAGTATTACATAATTTACACAATAATCAGTTACAAAATGTTTAAAAATACGAATGAATTGACAAATTGATATATAATTTTAAAAACCCCAGTAGGCCAGGACGTGAACTAATGTTTAGGAAAAAGGTGAGTCTTAAGAAGTTTCACTTATACCTTTAAATGCCAACATTAGCCGTTTTGACCTTCTTGCGAAAGAGTTTTATCAGAGTTTTGTTCCTCAGTTTCTTCTAACACTTTTGTTTACTTACAACCCCAAAAAGTGTTAAAAGTTGATTTCTTTGTGTTCTTTTTCATTTTGTTATTTTCAGCCTTACATGAGGTAACAGAAGGAAATAGAAGAGGAATTTACTGGAATGTCAACTATCCATTTCCAATGTCAAATAGAGATGTATCCTTATGCTGATAACATGCTTAGGTCGCTTTGTGATCCGGGTCGCTTCTAATGACATCATTTATGTCATTTATGTCATTTGTTGTTTAATCGAATGCAATCAAGTCATCGGCAACCTCACACTTTCCAAAAGTCGCACCTGGTCGCTAGGCATGAATCGCTGTAGATGACCTCAATCCCTGGAACGAGGCTTGGGTGGCAAATTTATAAAAATAAAATTTATATTGACGCCTATATTTCTCACATTGATATGGTATACGTATATGTGCCTGCCTTTTGGGGTGCTTTTCTTACAAAATTGGTATATTAATGGGTGGGAAATTGGCCAAAAAATAGGTATAGAGAAAATCACATTTTTGAAGTCTGGAAGGCACATCCACGTACGATTTTGGCGAAAGTAACCCCCCCGGGCCTCAATCCAACCTGTGTGCAACTGGTTGTTCGATCTTTTAAGTTGCTGTGAACGATTTGCGTTTCTTAGTCCATTGAGTGATTCCAAATCGCCACAATCTGCAACTGGCTAGTACAGGGTTGCACAAAGTTGTTTCTTCCCCAGGAGCAAGGTTTTGAGCTTAACATTTCCCCACCTATATACTTACAGGTTTGATCAAAATCAGATTACAATATTGGATTAGATTTTTTGTTAGGGGAGCATGAAAGAAAATGATTTGCGTGAAGCGTGCATATTTTTTGTGGCATTTTATACAAAATTTGTCAAATTTTGTCTAATTTAGTATGAAAATGTGCGGGAAGCGCAAAAAAAATTGCCTTTTTTATGCTTAAATTATCAATATTTTTTCTAATTTTAACTAAATAGAATTTCTTTTAAGGGGGTGGGGGCACAAAAATATCTTTTGGGGAAATGCCTTCCCCTTGCCCCTGTAGCGTTGCCACAGGGGAAAAGCAATAAAACCACAGCTCATAACCCAAAGTTTGCATTTTTTCTCTTCATCTTTTTTCACCCTTTTCCCCAATACTTTTTCTTTTTCCACTTGGCATTATTTCCCCAATTCTGCTCATTATTTCCCGGGAGCGGTGCTCCCTGCTCCCGCACTTTGTGCAACCCTGGGCTAGTATGTAATGAGCATTATTACTAGTTGTAATTGTGATGATCATCAGCGTAACATAGCCAGTTTTTCTCAATGACTACCAACAAACAATCCCTTATAAGCGCCCACCTTTTCAATTACCGTAGCACTGTACAACAACATTTTTCGCCACGGCGTCCTTCAGTAAAGCAGTACCAGTATAAGCCTGGTTCGATCGCCGCCGCCCACCCTCCCCGATCCTAGGCACTTACTGCCACGCGTACAGTAGCGCTGATACCACTGCCTGTACAGCGACTGGCGAGTGGTTTTGAACATGGGTAGTACGGAATGCGTACAAATATGCGTAGTGTTGTATTTTAGCCACAAATGAAAAGCAGATCAATATTGATGGCATTTTTTTTCTTCTTACGCAGTTTTTGAACAAAACTGTAACAAATCGTTAGCAATTCGTGTTTGACAACTATTCATGGAATGTGATAGAAAAATCATACTTTATATTTTTTCTATGGGCTTATTGGTATGTTTACCGAACAAAATGTCTTCGCAACCTTGCCGAATTCGACAGTATTCACGATAAATGAGTTTAAAAAAAGGTAACATAATAAGTGCCCACCCAAAATGACTTTGCTAACCACCCTGGTCGCTTAATTAAACGGGATAATACGGTACCCAATATTTTGGGTGATGGCTTTGGTTTCTTGAAGCTTAAACATGTAAAATCAGTCTTATGTTGACCATTTCTTAGTGCCCAGCGGTTGTCTGGTACTGTTGTTTTTATATCAAATGATCCTTGACTTTCAAATACAGTATATTTTTGAAAGAGACAGCAAGGAATTTGACATAGATAACCGACATATATATGTAACACTAGGGAGGAGCGCTGTATTTGAATCTGTGCCGGAGAAATCAGGGGTTATACGAGTGGATGATTTCTATCAAAGCATGGCAATAACAGCCAATGGGGAGAATGGAAGTAAAGGTAGGACACAAATTAGGTTTCTCAGTCAAAGTAAAGGCCATCCATATACTCTATGAGGTGAGTCAAAAAAGTTGACCCGAATTGATAATTTCCCCCAAAAGACCAAACAAATTTGACATACCATTGAATTACATATTTAAAGAGCATGTTCTTCCACTCATCAGAAAAAAGGAATAACCAAAACTTCTATCCCTTGCTACGATAAACCCTGGGTATATGGTGTGTGAAAAATTTGCCTGGGCAGCCCTGCACTTGTGGTGTGGTGGTTGTGTTGCTCGTGTGTCACCCTGGCGACCTGGGTTCAATCCCAGGGACAGCGGACATAATTTGTTTGGTCCCCCCATTTAACCCTCCCCCTTTTCTTCGGTCCATCGCCACTGCAAGACTGATAAGGTTAGGATTAAGATTTAAAAGAGAAATCAATTTCTTACACAAAGTTGGTAAGTATTGATAAAATTGATAAATAGTGGCTTAAAATAAGGAATAAAAGGAATTACAACTGGTTTACTTAAAGAACCCATTTTCAAGCTTTCTACAGAATATTTGATTTAAAAAATGTCAACGGAAAGCATTAAAAACTCACCAATCATTTCAGAAAGATAACCCTAGTCATTTCAGAAAGATAACCCTAGTCATTTCAGAAAGATAACTCTAGTCATTTCAGAATGATAACTCTAGTCATTTCAGAAAGATAACCCTAGTCATTTCAGAAAGATAACTCTAGTTATTTCAGAAAGATAACTCTAGTCATTTCAGAAAGATAACTCTAGTCATTTCAGAAAGATAACCCTAGTCATTTCAGAAAGATAACCCTAGTCATTTCAGAAAGATAACCCTAGTCATTTCAGAAAGATAACCCTAGTCATTTCAGAAAGATAACTCTAGTCATTTCAGAAAGATAACTCTAGTTATTTCAGAAAGATAACCCTAGTCATTTCAGAAAGATAACTCTAGTCATTTCAGAATGATAACTCTAGTCATTTCAGAAAGATAACCCTAGTCATTTCAGAAAGATAACTCTAGTTATTTCAGAAAGATAACTCTAGTCATTTCAGAAAGATAACTCTAGTCATTTCAGAAAGATAACCCTAGTCATTTCAGAAAGATAACCCTAGTCATTTCAGAAAGATAACCCTAGTCATTTCAGAAAGATAACTCTAGTCATTTCAGAAAGATAACCCTAGTCATTTCAGAAAGATAACCCTAGTCATTTCAGAAAGATAACTCTAGTCATTTCAGAAAGATAACCCTAGTCATTTCAGAAAGATAACTCTAGTCATTTCAGAAAGATAACCCTAGTCATTTCAGAAAGATAACCCTAGTCATTTCAGAAAGATAACCCTAGTCATTTCAGAAAGATAACTCTAGTTATTTCAGAAAGATAACTCTAGTCATTTCAGAAAGATAACCCTAGTCATTTCAGAAAGATAACTCTAGTTATTTCAGAAAGATAACCCTAGTCATTTCAGAAAGATAACTCTAGTCATTTCAGAAAGATACCTTAATTGGATATAAATAGAAATGAAGTAAAACCTCTTAAATTCCCCTGAATGGGTACAATAGACCCTATTCACGCGGCAGCCATTTTCTAAAATTTGCCACCCAAGCCTCGTTCCCGTTATGTTTACCTGCGCCTGCGTGTCTTCTATCGCATTGCGCGAGGATCAGTACGCCACACACGCTGGTTCCACGCTTCCCTCGCGGTTCTATCGAGTGCGCCAAGGCGCAGATAGACCAAACGGGAACGAGGCTTGGGTGGCAAATTTTGGAAAATGGCTGCCGCGTGAATAGAGTCTATTCCCCTGAATGATAGTCAAAGGTGGATTGTGGATCGCTGGATACGCCATTTATATTGACGCCTATATTTCTATTTCTTTTCAGCTTTTATGCATTATTATGACAACCCTAAGGGTATGATTCCTACATGGCTTATCAACTGGGCAGCTAAAGTAAGTAGACTGTATTATATGAAAAGATGTACTGTCAAAGTTGACATATTTGGTATGAAAATGCGCGCTTGCACGCACAATTTAGAAAAATATTGTGGGGGGGGGGGGGGGGGGGGGGGGGGGAGGGGGGGGGGGGGTGGGCGCCACTGATTATTTGGTAGGAAAATGATTATCTAATATATACACTGAGCCAAAAAAGAAACTTATAAAAAAAGAAACTTATACAATTTTAACGGATCACCAAATAAAATTCTGTGCATGAAAATGTACCAAATTTGGATACTACAATACGAGGGTTGACAAACAGAAGGCCTTAACTCACTTTTGGTCATTTTGAGATTTTGGTACCAAAATAATCGGTAATGCCCACAGATTCCTAAAATCATAAAGCCTTAACTCAACTCAACTTCCTATTGCAGCTATAGCACAATAACACTTGGTCACATCTCAATGGAGCAAATGACAGTTACAAACAGAAGGCCTCAACTCTGAGTTAAGGCTTTCTGTGGTAACTCAATTTGGATCAAACACTGAGATGAGGCTTTTTAGCCTGCCCAATTGCCAGAACGTACAACAAATCCTACACAACGGTGGGGCGCAAGATCAACTGGCTAAAAACCAAGTGGTTTGGTTTGTAAAGCAGAAACCTAATAGTTTCTTCTGCAGTGAGCGTCTGACAGACGAAGAGTTCATGGAAGTAATCAAGTAAATATGGTCCATGCCCTTGAATATCATTGAATAAACACATCTTTACCAAATTATTTCAGCACTGCTCAAAGCCATTTTATATGCTTGCGGCTATTTAATTTAGTGGAAAATCATGTTTAAATTCATGTTATTAGAATATCATAAAGCTGTACAATCATGTAGTACTTTATAGTATTTAAAATAAGGCTTTCTATACTCAATGGAGCTTTTTCTGCTTTGTGAGCTTTTGCAAGTTTAATTTCGTAATTGTCATGTAATCTTTTTATAATTACATTAATTTCATGACAAAATTAAGTTTTAATTGTTACTAATTAATTGCAAATTAGGTCAAATACTAATTTCAATCTATAAACATTAATATAATAACACATTCCATTATAGACAACATTAACAGTAAGCAGCTGTAACTCAGAGATTACCTATTTTAGTTACCGTCAGAAGGACGTAACTCAGCATTTAAAGAAATAATAAAGAATATCTTTAATTCCACCATCCATAATAATAATTAACATTGTTTATACTGAAGTGTATACAGCTTTTAGTTATAGTACCATCTTTCAGTTAAATCAGACACTCACATGATGAGTTGTAAATATATTTAGATGGTGCAAAATATTAAAACTCATTTTTCTCAAAATGGTACTTTTGGAGTTAAGGCCTTCTGTTTCTCAACCCTCGATATTATATTACTGCAATGTATTGCTTCAAATGGCAGTCAATAACCAATTGTTTGCTTCAATGACACAAGAGAAATGTGCACTGACCCTATGGTGATCTGTTAAAATGTTATAAGTTTCTTTTTTGGCTCAGTGTATTTACCATTTTTATTGAACACAGAACTATAATAGTAAATAAAACGAATTTAAACTGCACATCCCTAAGTGATTATATGAAATTCTCGCTTGGTGGTTTGTGTCGAAAGTGCTGATTGGGATAGCCATACCCAATATTGTGAAGTCATACATTTATTCTCATTCTTAAACAGTCATACTTTAGACATTTATTTAATCAAGTTTGTACCTTTAATTACGGACATTTGTCAACTTTTACCCTTGTTAGTATCAAATAACCCACAAACATTCCATCCAATCCTGTGTGTTGAGTACGCCATGCGTCGATGTAATGCGCCGCATAAGCACGCAAGAAAAGTGCAGTAGATGCACTGAAGAAATGCATGTTATGGAACAAAACTATGGTAAACGCGCACTGCAAGAGGGTGGTCATGCTTATTAATGTACGCCGTGTTAAGTTGTCTCATATAAATGTCGCCAATTTCCCTTAGAACCAATGAGAATTGCTACATTCTTAGCTGTTTAAGAATGTTTAATATTTGACTTTTGATTATTTCACTCACTTTACAGACTGGTGTACCAGGATTCCTACAAAATATGACGGATGCATGCAAGGGATATCCACAATATTTAGCAAAGAAGCAGAGCAGTAGATGACAGAATCTTATCCGTTGAAAAATAATGAAAGTGTGCCGTTTTGGTTCATCAAGGAAGTATAGTCAATTAATTTATTATTTAATCAGAACAATTATAGATAAGGCCAACACATTTTTTGTTATGTTGTCCTCGACCGCCCGCTCCGGATTAAGGGCCGCTCCGATTTTTTTTCTTCTTTCATTTAAAAAAAAAAAAAAATCAGATTTTCTTTTCTTCAGATTTTTTTTCACATTTTTTTTTAACAGTTTAAATGGCATTGAATATTAAATTAAGTGTTTATAACATATATGTGCGACTCTCAGAGTGATTTCAACTTCTTGTTGGCTGAAAAAAGAATCCGCCCGCCCGCCCGCCCCTCCTCTCTGAAAGCTGTGGAGGACAACATAACAATTTATTTTTCTTCCCCTAATGGAGGTATCGTAATAGTGTCATATAATGTCAGTTAAGGTTTTATTGAGGCAGTTATAGTCGCAGTCATATGTTATGGATGAAATGATTTGCTGTTCTCAGGGCTGCTGCATGCATGCGTGTGATGATGCGTGTGATGATGGGGGGGGGGGGGGGGCACTCAACGTTTTTTTGGGTAGGGGTGTGCTGCCCAGGGTCTCAAAAAGGGGGGGGGGGGGGCTACAGAACTAAACTGAGTGGATTTTATGACAAAAAATAGGGTCTTAGGAACTGATTTTTTCAAAAAAGTAGGTCTTGAGAACTGGCCTATAGTTAAAAAATTTGGCGATTTTTGAATTTTCAATAAAATTGGGGTCTTAAGAACTGATGCAGGCTCAAAAGGGGGGTCATAAGAGGTAGCAGCAGAGGGTGAAAAAGGGGGTCTTCAGCGCGGCACATACCTATACCGTTTTCCAATGTCAGTGCCCCCACCCCGGATCAGGATGCACCATCATTTTTTTTAAGCTTCAGGTTCAAACTTTCAGGTTTATGCACATATGTACGCATTGATGATGGCATTTTGTCCATGGCATTACGACAATGACTATGTTGATAAAGGATTCAGACTATCCCAAACGTACATTTGAGTACCTTTACACTGGATCAGTATATGAACCTTCCATATCAGATGAACTCATGATGCACACTGATTGTTGATGATTTTTGGATTGTACTTCCACAAGGCAGTAAATACAACTCCCTTATAGACCATTTCAAATTCAAAAATATTTGATCGGTTCCGATGCTTTCTGATTAGACGAGTGCTTTTGGCACTCAGTTGCATGACTCAGAGTCATGCACAGAAAAGCAAATGTACTTTCACCCATCGCCTTTAATAACCTGTGTGTGGATTGCGCTGATGTTGGTGAGGGATTGTCTTCTAAGTTGTATTTTGTGCAATGCGATAAAAAGATTTGGGGTAATACCGTCACATTTTACCTTTAGCTTGATACATTTTAAAGTTGCCGGTATCGACGCCATTAAAACAAAATAGTCTCGCTAGTCGCTACTAGTTTACTTCTCATGGGTGTACGCTTGTGATGCTTTGAAAGCGATCAACTGCTTATTATGTTGTGCACATCACCTGTTTTTCAGTAGTTTTCTGATCTTGATTTGAAATGGTCTATAATAGAAGCATAAGGATTATCAGTGTCACGTACATTAGTTTGTGTCAATATAACTGCCTTGAGGCAGTTGATTATGCAGTTTTATGTATCAACCATCCATTTTTTTAATCTCAATGTGTGTGCTATTTTGGCTTCATTGTGGTGATGAAGTCAACTTGTTATGTGTGTGATTTAGTATGGCAACTTAACAAAAGTAACAGGCTAACAAAGAGTAATTGGACCAATGTGATTTCCCCCTCTGCATTGTTAACAACGTAAATCATGAAAGCATGCTTGTTTGACATACCAACACCAGCATTAACATTTTTGGGATACCCTGTACACTATCTATGAATGAGATATGTTGTCATGTTTTCATAAAATTGAGTTATAACTGTATTAATCTAATCAAGTCTGGGTGAAAATAACTGTATTAATCTAATCAAGTCTGGGTGAAAATAACTGTATTAATCTAATCAAGTCTGGGTGAAAAATGAGCGTTGAGAGTACCAAGTGGGTTCCAGGGGCTCGCCTTATGGGTGCAGGGTAGGGCTCAGGGGGATAGATCCCCGGAAGCTTTGAAGTTTTACTGCATTGTAATGGCCCATCAAGAGGGCTACGCTAATTCTAAATAAAATCAGAATGCTGATATTACCTACTTCTTTCCACATGTTTTGGTTTGGAGCAGAAATAATGCCATTTTGAATCAAATATTGACAGTTTTTGACCATTTTTTTTATTCATGAAGGAAATATAGTATGCAGCTGAATCAAGTATGTTTTTTTTAATCTATCGATATTGTTGTTCGAATGGCGAGTGTGATGAATGCTATAGAAGCATATGTGATGTGATCAAGCGAAATGAGTCGCATGTCAGCAGTTTTCAATTTTGATGTTTGTCCATCATTTAAAAGCAGGTGGTCCAAACCACATTAAAATTGAATTTCTAGTCCGTAAGTTACAAACAATTTACCAACTGAGAAAACAATGTAAAACATAAGAATTTGTCACTTCTTTTACCTAACTCAAAATCAATATTCCCGACATATGACTCATTCCGCTTGATCCCGTCACATATACACACACATGCAGGGGTGTGTATCACAACTGTTTGAATCTTGTTTTGTTTGGGGAGGATACTTGTTATGCCAATACAGTAGAGCCTTGTTACCCACAGAGTGGCTGGGGGAGTCGGTTTTAATTTGTGATAAAATATCAAAAAATGTGTGTGATGGTAGGTTATTTTTAATGTATTCTTTTATCCACGGGTCTTGAAAACACTTTTAGGTAATCAGGAATTTTGTGTTATGAGATTTTGTGTGAACGAGTTTCCACTAGGGAGATGGTATCATAATATGTGACATGATCAAGCGGAATGAGTCGTATGTCGGGAATATTGATTTTGAGTTATAGGTAAAAAGAAGTGAGAAATTCTTATGTTTTACGTTGTATTCTCAGTTGGTAAATTGTTTGTAACTAGAAATTCAATTTTAATGGGGTTTGGACTACACAATAGCATGTTTCACCTGCTTTTAAATGATGGACAAATATCAAAAAAAAACATTGCAGATCTTTAACTAAATCATAAAGGAAATCTGCTTCTGATGTCGGGGTGACCTTTCTGGTGAATTTTGGGGTCGGAAAAGAAATCCGTTGCCGTGTGGTGATCTTGAGTTAGGGTTAATGTATGTATAGCAAAACATCAAGATGCTGATGTGTTACTATTCTACATAATCACTTAATTTGTGTGCATGGCTGCACTAATCCAAATCAACATAGTTTATAGAAACAGTAATGAATAGGGCCCTACAATAAAGGCTGCTTGGAGGGAATTTTGAGTAAGCAGACCATGTTATCATTGAATAATAAGCAAAAATGGCAGCCATAAAACATGCAACATTTTTATGGTTCTCTGGTTTCAAGTTTTATCCAAAATTCCATAATTACTTGCCAAGATGTTGAGTAGGAATCCCACAGAAAAAAGGCATTATATATGAGGATTTGATAGTATTTTAATATTTGGTAATTTAAAAAAATAATTTAAATTTTTTTAAATAATATTAAAATATTTTTAATATTAGTATATTTTAGTATTAAAATATTACTATTTTATAGTGGCTTAATATACCAATGTATATGACTGTGTGTTATGTGACATAATAAAATCTTATAGCAATAAAATTTACATGTATTGGATTGTGTGTCAATTTTAATGTGTTTTGCACTGCGACTAGATTACCATAGGAAGCAGCTCACAGTCTATTGTTATTAGCTATCGATCGTTTTCTTGGTCTACCCCGGCTACAGCAGTTCTCAACGCTAGCGGCGCTGTGGGCATACAGACTGTGATAGATTTCAAAAATGATTACGCGTTTAAATTGCTAGAATTATGGCATTTCAGAACAAGTATGCTAATTATAACCTAGTGCCATACATAGTTCATGGTTTGTGTTTAAAATTTAGAATTAATGTGAATTAAAACAGGGATATCTGTATGCATGCACATATAGTTTATCAGCGCAACTAGATCTGAATATTAGTTTTTCAATTCAAATTAAATCTAAACACAAACCATGAACTTTGAATATCATAATACATTGTTTATGTGTTGAAGTATGGCACTTCTTGGTTTGAATTGGCATATTTATTCTAAAATCCCATAATTCTAGCAATATAAATGCGTAATAATTTAAGAAAACTATCAAGTCTGTATGTCGGTAACCTTTTCATACTACAGTGTGTTCAGGTTGTTTAGAAGATCGTAACACACGTGTGGATAACACTAAATTTGAAATAGTGCTGTAACTCACATAATGAGGTTGTGCTACAAATTAAACTGAATGATGATAACCGATTGGCCATCAACTATAACAATACTGTATTAGTCCATGTTAGACCTGGAACGCTGCACATAATAGGAATGAATAGTGCTTCTAATTATCTCTTATGGTATGAACCGTATTCTAGTCTCAGGTTTTGCATGTACACCAAAAAACCATCTAGACAACAAAACATTACTGTTCTGGGGGTGAACGGACTTCGCAGGTTGAGTTGGTCTTTTCAGTGTTTTCCCCCAACAAATTCTGTGAACATTTTGGTGACTTTTCAATAATTTAGAAACATTTCCAAAATGTTCCAAAATTATTTTTTCTTCAAATTTGAAAAAAATCAAATAAAAATGGGTTGGCCGGGCCAATAGAACAGGTTTTGTTTGTCGCCTTAAAAGCCAGAACATTTTGTGTGAAAAGGAAACGCAAAGAAAACACAAATAAAATGAAAGATTCCAACATATAATTTTGATGGTGATGACATGTTGTTGCATTTATTATACGATCATAGAGCAATAAATCACTATTGCTATGATTTCATGTAACAAACCATGATCACTAGAAACAAAATCACATAAACAGATAACAAATGATGAGGTCAGACAGCTGGAAATACGTGCAAACTTTGCGATGGAGACTGGCAAATTCACAGGGCTATTCCAACACATGTGGCTATTCTAACCCTTTCAAAACAAGTTTGGATATTTGTTTTGTGAATTTAGTACATTTTGGTTGACACTGCTCCACCCACATTCTTAAGGAAGTAGCTGAGTACTGAAACAAGTGATTGCTGCATGTGGAAGAGCACATCAGCATATCGTCATCTTAATAATTGCCTAAGTCATATTTACTACGCTTGAGAATTAATAAAAAAGAATGTCTAATTTCGTCAGCTAAATAAAATAATTGCCGAAGTAATTTTTTCATAACTTAGCAGATTCTTCTATCAATGCAATAACTTCATTTGTTGTGATGGTTTTACTGAAGCATTCTGCCCTACGGCTGGCCATGTTGGAAGTTTCAAAAATTACCTAAGTCACACTGTTTGATGCCTAAGTCACATGCTTGACTTAGGCAATTATCCTTTTGATTTGGTAGCACACTTTAGAGTTGAATAATTATTAAAGCACTTTAACCATGGTGAAGAGCTGATTTAGGCAAAAATCTTAAATTGGTAAAAAAAGAACTTGGGCAATTATTTTATTAAGCTGACGATATGTAGCACAATATGAATATAGCACGGAAAATTGGCAATTAAAACGCACGTTGGTGTTTGTCTAATTTCCATAATTAATTAAGCTAACTAATTCAAATGTTTAAACATTTTTCAATTAGGGTCTAATTAATTATGCAAATGGAATAAGCCAAAAACCAACGAATGTTTTTAGCTCGTCACATCATCATTGCTCATCTCATCTATCCACAAACTTAAATTTGCATATTTTAGCATACATAATTAAGATATAATTAGGAAATAACCTGGCAACTGGAATTTAAAATAATAAAGAGAATAAAAATAAAGTTGTTACTAAAGATGTTGGTTTTATGCCTATTTGACCTCACATATATTGGCAACGAAATGTCAGATTGAAATAATTTTCAGTTCCAGAACCGTCAGACCAAGGGCTGAAACATATTCGATTTTAAAGGAAATCTAAATGCTTGACTCGGCCAATAGAGCCACCTTAAAATAAGTACACATATGTCCACTGTTGGTGCAGTCATTTTGAGATAAGACTTTGAAAGTTGGGAAAGGTTTCTGAAAATCTGTTTTGTACATGGTTAAACTAATAGCCGTTTGGAAACTGTTAAATATGACATGATATTTATAGATCCTAAACAACGCCCTAATCCCACCACCTTAATCTTTGAATAAATTAAATGTTTATTTACTCAAAAACGATATTTCAAAATTATTTTTGCTTTATTTTAGTATAACAGAACACAACTTGAGCATGTACAACAACAATCAATTTTGCAGTTTCTACATTAATTATAATGTAACTGTATTGCAAAAGAATACTTTCGCGTGTTTATATTTTTACGTTTTTATGTCACCTCGCAAAATTCACGAAAATAAAACCCTAAAAAATTACCACATATACAGTAACAAGAATGATCACATTTACCATGAAACCAGTTGAGATCAAAGAATGGTGTGTAAATCTATACTTGTGTACAACATACTTGACAATCATATTGATAGCTCTGCAAGGAAATGAAATAAAAATTGTTGACACAGTCTGACAGAACCTGAGACTAGTATTCAGGTATACTAGTCTCAGGACAGAACAGCTTATATATATTTAATTACAACTTTAAGGTAGATGTTCTGATTTCTGGCCCCATTTTCAAATTGATGTTTTCTATTTAACATAAAAGGTCATCCTTAAAATTGTCGCATTCCAAAGTTTGAGTTGCATAAATCCAATGGTTCTTATTTTAGAAGCACATGGTCACAATATATTTGCCCATTGAGTAGTACACAGACTAACTGGTGGTTAACCACCTTTGTCAGTAATTCACCACGTTTTAGCCTATAATTTCGAATAGAACATTTCTGTCCCCTAAGATTTTACAGACATAATGAGAAAAATATGGGGATTCATTCTATTCTTCTGATATCAAAATATCTTGATGTTAAAAAAAAAAATCATAGCCAAAAAAAAGGTGATCGGAACATACACCTTTAATCAGCCTTAACAGTTAACACTTAAAAAATTGAAAACTTTTTACAATATCTTCTCGGTGCATAGACTAAATAATAATTGTAAAATTGAATTGGAACATACTCCTTTAATCAGCCTTAACATTTAACACTTAAAAAATTGAAAACTTTTTACAATATCTTCTTGGTGCATAGACTAAACAATAATTGTTTACACACATGTACATTTGAAAATAATTTATTACATTTTCTTTGGTTGTTTTTGTGAAGCAAACTTAGCATCCTTTATGGCAGATACCAATGTTATTGTATTTATGTACAGTTCATAGCAGAAATGCTCAGGTTTGAACACCTAATTACGCCACACTCGTAGGGTCATTGATTGATCCCTTTTCATTAACTTGAACTGCTCCGCTTTGACCCGCATTATAGAGGGCGTTATCAAAGCCAACACTTCCAATATCCAATGGTGATTTAGTTGCATTCTTTTTTGAAATGATGAAAAAGACCACTATGCCAATGATACCCAATGCTGCTATGACTCCAATTATGATGCCAATTATACTACCAGCTGACATACCTATGCACATAAATGAAACAATAAAACCATTAATATTAATTGTTGAATGTGTCCAGGCCTGGAAATAGCACCAAATCACCAGCCCATAGCGGGCAATTTTGGCATCAGACGGTTGAAGATACACAGGAATTGCTGCTGGGCAGGTATTTCTGTGAGTTGCCTGTCTGACTAGCTGATTTTAAAAAATCTTGGAAGTTCCAGCTCTGAATGTGTCCCAAACTTAAGTTAACAAAATACAATAGGACATATGTGTGCATAAAGGCAACCAGCATCATATGTGTGCTGTGTGCGGCCAAACTGTGTGTGTGTGTGTGGCCATTATAGCGTGTGTATGCTTGGATTCCAAATTTGCACACAGAGAGATACAAAAATCAATCATATTTATGATGAGCAGCATGCTTGTTGCCGTCATCATGCACCCCTGTGTCCTTCTGTATTCATTTGCTCCTGTAAGGAGGCTTCGCCAATTTAGAACTGATC
This sequence comes from Ophiura sarsii, assembly GCA_035610835.1. Taxonomy (NCBI): domain Eukaryota; kingdom Metazoa; phylum Echinodermata; class Ophiuroidea; order Amphilepidida; family Ophiuridae; genus Ophiura; species Ophiura sarsii. Next base: position 9,075,011 of record CM069456.1, on the reverse strand, counting down.
AAACTATATAGTATTATTAGTTATCCCCTGCATGTTCACGCAATACGGAAAAATACCTATGGTTTGGCATGTCATATCACATGAGGCCGCAGGCCGAATGTGATATGGCACAGTGGATAACGAATTTATCGTTTAGTCCCAATAAAATTTGTATTTAAACACTCGCGGAAAACTAAATGTCAAAATCTAGTTAGAGCAAGGCGCTGAATTCTCTTCCCTTCCTTACCTCCGTAAAATTCAACCCTGTAACAGGCTCTGCACCATCGCCTCTGTCCATAAAATCATCGCGAAAAACATGTCTGGTTAGGTTATATATATGCAGATCATTTATTTTTTGGCGTGGGTTAGACCTTTTTGCGGTATATTTCGGCCTCAGAATGTAACAGAAATCGACTCGGTTGCATTTAAATCATCCGCCATTTTATTTGTTTATTTTACATGTCGTATTTTGAGCAACTCTTCCACAGACGCAAAGCAATCGCTTTACACGTAATATCATTTCGCGCCATCTGGTAACGCGGTTAATTGACGATATGGAATATATCGTGTGGTTTGACTTGTTGTTTACACGATATGGATCAGATTTCATACGTGTTAACCAATGAGATTGAAGTATGTACACTTACTAAACGATAATATTAGTTATCCCCTGCATGTTCACGCAATACGGAAAAATACCTATGGTTTGGCATGTCTTATATATGAGGCCGCAGGCCAAATGTGATATGGCACAAACCATAGGTATTTTTCCGTATTGTTTGAACATGCAGGGGATAACGAATTTATCGTTTAGTCCAAAGGCCCCAATAAAAATGGTATTTAAACACTCGTGGAAAACTAAACTTCAAACAATACTACAAGAGCAAGGCGCTGAATTCTCTTCCCTTCCTTACCTCCGTAAAATTCAACCCTTTATCAGGCTCTGAGCCGTCACCAGTCTCCATAAAATCATCGCGAAAAACATGTCTGGTTATGTTAAATGCAGATCATTTATTTTTCGGCGTGTGGTAGACCTTTCTGCGGTCTATTTCGGCCTCAGAATGTAACAGAAATCGACTCGGTTGCATCCGCCATTTTATTTGTTTATTATTTACGTGTCGTATTTTAAGCAAGTCTTCCACAGACCTGCACAGACGCAAATCAATCGCTTTACACGTAATATCTTTCCCGATCATACTGCGCCATCTGGTGACGCGGTTAATCGACGATATGGAATATATCGTGTGGTTTGACTTTCTAGTTTACACGATATGGATCAGATTGCATACGTGTTAACCAATGAAATTGAAGTATGTACATCTACTAAACGATAATGTTGGAGGCCATGGTTCTGAGAAAACCTTGCCATCCAGAGGGATAGGTATACAAGGGGGATTGCATGTTGCCATGTAAAGAGTATTTGTTTATGTGACCATCCAGCATATAAAGGTTGTAAAGAATGTACAGCAGGTTCTGAGATGAACATTTCAATAAACAATAGGAAGAAGAAAAAAAGGAATTTTCAAAGAATTTTGTATCATTGTAAAACTGAAATATCTCAAAAAAGTTTTTCCAACAGACCATTCCATTTGTGGTGGAAGATGATATATGTGGCGTGTTCTACCGAAACCAGATGGAATTGGGCAGAGCTCCAAACTGAGAAATAGCCCAAAACATAATTGGGGTGATTTTTTGGGAATTTGAGTTTCGGGTAAATAATTAATCTTCAGAGTGTTTATTACATAATTGTGAAAGATTCAGATCAAAATATCATCCTAAATGTATGTTTCAGTGATTTAAAGGGTGATATAAACATGTAAACCATGGTACAAAGTAACTTTAAAGGGCTATATCTCAGTTTGGAGTTTTCATAAAGATGTTAAAGACAAACTTGAAAATTATGTAACTCCGCTTTGGGAAGTCCGATTAAAAAAAGAGAGGTACCATTGTAAAGCTGGAGATCTCTACTTTAACACTTTCCACGCGGTTACTATTTTTACCATACACAGAACTGATTTTTCAGAAACCTTTCAAAATGTTCAAAAGTTTATCTCAATGATTACTGACCCAGTACTAGGCATGTTTGTACTTATTTCAATGCATTTCTCATGGTGATTCTAAATATGGTAATGAAATTCAATAATTTTGACATTTTTTAAACATTTTGTGAAATTTTGGAATGTCGTCTGCAGCCGCCTGGCGCGTGGAAAGTGTTAATAATCAATGACTAACTCAATTTTGATATCTTGCCCAATTGTGACATGTTTCGGTAGAACACGTCACATATTGTCACTGTACTTACCAGTTTGTTTCTCTGGGTTCCCTGTTCGTGGTTGTGTTGGAGGCCATACTTCTGTGGTACCCGTATATCCTGGAGGGTATGTACGAGGGGGCTTGCGTGTTGTCATGGGAAGAGTACCAGGGGAAGGTTTGTCCGTTTCAAGAGGTGCTGAAAAAGAGAGTTGGACAATTACTAAAGCTATACTGTATAGCTTTCATGCTATTATATGTTGAATGTATCATTAATCCAATTCATTATTGGCATCAACGGCCACTCAAAGAATATAATTTTATCAATGTTAAAACCACAGAGAATAAACGGATCAAATCGTAAATCTTGACAGCTAAGACGAAGTGAGTTGATTCCTGCAATATTTCAAAGTAATCAAGACAAAGATATTGACCTAGAATGCCCGGGGGAGGGGGGCACTGACATTGGAAAAGGGTATAGGTATGTGCCACGCTGAAGACCCCCTTTTTCACCCTCTGCTGCTAGCTCTTATGACACCCCTTTTGAGCTTGCATCAGTTCTTAAGACCCAAATGTTGTTGAAAATTCAAAAAGTTGTGATATTTTGCGTTCCAAAGCCCCAATTCTATAGGCCAGACCTTTATTTTGGAAAAAAACAGTTCTCAAGACCCTATTTCTCGTCAAAAAACCCCACTCAGTTCAGTTCTGTAGCCCCCCTACCCCCAACAAATTTGAGTGCCCCCCGGGCTAAAATGGCTTGTCAAAAAAAGTGTCCCATGGGGAACAAAATTAATTAAAAATACATCCCATGTTTGTTTGTTTTCAAAAGAGAAACCGTTGGTAAGCCCTACTAGTCCCCCATCAAATACACCTTATCCCATTAAATTTCACTCCCTAATTGCCGAGATATGATCAATTCAGTAACAAGAGTGTGAATCCCATTTTGGCCACTTTTGAACAAGAATTGGACTTTCAACTGAAAAAACTGGATTTGTGATTCCATGATGATCACGGATATGTCAATGTATTGTTGGAAATACATCAAAAATTAAAATATTCTGTGGTTTGTCATGGATAATATGGATGAAAATGTACTTTTCTGCTCAAATTCAACTAACTATCAACATTTAGCATGATTTTGCTACGTTGAGCCCAACAAATGATTTATTGGTGAAAATTCAAAAAATAAAATCAGCATTTTTAGTGAAATTTGGAACCAAAAATGGATTATCTGACTCACTTTCTTTCCAAAAATGTATACTTTTATGAACATCATATTAATATTTCAAAAGTGACAGCGCTTGATAAATTTCATAATTTTTGAAGTAACTTTTGCAGCCATAACTTACATTTTGGTTTCTTGCAGACAAAATACTGTGAGTACAAGCAGTCAATATCATTCCAGTATCCACTACTATACCACATCTCAACGCAGTTTTCATGTTCCCCATTCCACTCCCATGTTGGTTCCCCATCAGCCCAATTCACATACTGTACAGGTGTACCATCATGCCACATGAAACCACCTAAATTATATAAAAAGTTCACTTATTAACAATAGTAATACATGTGGTGGAGGTGGGTGGTAGTGCAGTACTCATGATTGAGAGAAAAGATGCTCTCATCAAAAAGAAGAAAAAAAAGATTATTTTCTATTTGGAAAACATGAGGAAAGGTAATTCCTAAGAAAAAAATGGAACTATAGGGCCTTAATGATAGGCATAAGTTTTGGATACCCTAATAGCTTAGAAAAAGGAATGCACAAAAACCCAAACAAACCTAGAAGAAGAAAAAATGTAACACATGAATTTCAAGCTGATGTTAAGATCCTTGCTTTGTTTTACGATTCCGTTGTTGAAAGTGTTTGGAGGTACTGCTTATTATGTTGGGGAGGGAATGTTTCAAAGGTGATAAAGACAGAGGGGGGGGGGGGGGGGGGGGGGTATTTAGGTTGGGGTCTTGTTTGTATATTATTGTGTTTATGTATGAGCACTCTCATGAGTTGAATTTCCCTGTTTGGGATTAATAAAGTTAAATGAATGAATGAATAAACATAATAATAAACAGCAAACAAATAAAAACACAAAAAAACACCCTAAAGAAACAAAAAGAATATTAAACAGATCCCCACTCTAACAAGACTAGGGAAATTTCAGTTGAAATTAAATTCAAAATATTATGATACATTACAAATGATAAAATCAGCCATCTTACATACATACCATCATCATCTCGATGCAAACCCAACCACAGATCATAGTAGGTATCTTTATGATATACATTACAAACAGGGCTGTACTTAGTACCCGCCCGCTCGCCCTTGGCGGGTAACTTTTGCATCGGGCGGGTAACTTTTCATATATACACGCTTGGCTGGCCGGTAAGAATTTTGCTTTTGGTAAATGAAAATTACTTGTTTGGCTGGTAAGTTTACAGTCGGGCTGGTAACCTTTACATGCTACCAGCCTGGCTGGTTGGAGAAAAAATGAAGGTACACCCCTGATTCCAAATGATTAAACCAGCCATGTTACAAACATACCATCATCATCTCGATGCAATCCCAACCATAGATCATAGTATGTATCTTTATGATATACATTACAAGTGATTAAACCAGCCATGTTACATACATACCATCATCATCTCGATGCAATCCCAACCATAGATCATAGTAGGTATCTTTAGCCACTACATTCTGTATAAACTCATTCTCTTGTCGGCTATGAATGGATGCGATGGTGGCGCCATACTTCTCACACTGATACTCCGCTTCAGGCCAGGACATATAATCGTTGTTGTAAGAGTAGCAATAGCTGCCCCATGCTAACCAGCCATCGTCACAGGTCCCGGGGGTATCTGGGGGGTTTGTAGGAGCCGGTACTGTATTTGAAGCAGAAATAAAAGAATGAGGGTTTAACTTTTTTTAACATGAATACTGAAGAGCATAAGAGGTTATATAAAGTGAGGCCTTCCAATGATTTCATCACAAATCCCAAAATTTCACAATTGTTTCCGATTTTCATTAACCCTTACAGCCCCAGATCCCATGAAATCCCATTTCCCAGCATCCTGGTTCCGCGTGGCGCTGAGGTTTTTGTGTGAAATAATGGCCCTGGGCTATATAGCTGGGCGAATACACTCGCCCAGCACAGCTTCCCCCGTGGCGCAGTTGGTAGAGTGTCCGCCCGCCAACCGAGAGGTCGTGGGTTCAAACCCCGGGGCGTGGCACCTCTTGTTGTGTGTGCTTTTTTCGCTTGAAAAAAATTTCGTTGGAAAATCCACCGGGTGGGTTAGGGTTAATCACATCATTTTAAATACAAAAGGCCACTTTTACAAGGATTTCAATATTTTATATTAAAAAAAAAAAAAACTTAAAAAAACCCCCGCATTCCGCATTAGGTTTTGAAAAACTGAAAAGCTTTGAGACAAAAGTTTTTTTTTTAATATAGCCTTAAAAGTCATCATTTCGATTGTTTGGGGGACAAAATGGGGTGGGACTTGGTTTGAAGGTCAAGTGTGGTCTCACATACATTTGGGAAAATAGCTATGCGATATGCGTTTTGTACTTGTTTGTTTTTAAAAGAAAGAATAGCTATGCTAAATGCGGAATTTTTTTGTTTTGTTTTGGCTCAACCCCCCCCTTTCGGAGCCAATTTGTGTTCAATTGTTTCGGACAACTAAAAAACAAAAAGCCCGAAATTTGGCTCATCACGTGGGTTATAAGTGACTCCACATACTTATGCGCGCGGGTATGTGAGACGAAGCTCATTCTTTTTTATGGCCTAATTTGAAGAGACACAAAGTATAAAGTATGGTGATACTTACAAAATGAATATTTGCATAGAGGCATGTACTTGTTATTACAACTTGTATCATCCCATGAACCATCAAACTGCACTGCCACGCAGCCCTCTCCTGGCCCTCTGCTAGGCTCACTCTGTCCCCAGTTGGTGTACCATACTGGCCAACCATCAACCCAACTGTATTCTCCAGCAACCTAACAAAATAAATGTAAGATAGACTAAAGACTCATATAAACCGTGTACTTGTGTAAACTAAAAAATAACACCCACAAATTATCAATCATATATGATTAATATGTTTAGGTTACAGGCTGCATAAAGTGGGATAATGTTAATCCAACATCAGTGATTTAACACATTTAAGTTTGGTTTCTAGATTTTATGTGATCCTCTTTTTTGTCTGGGAACGTGAGAATGTAGTAATGGCAATGCATACCAGCAGATTTTGTAGGACCTAACTCTACTATCCTAAAGTGTGCCCCTCTCCCAACAGACTATTCCAAAACCTACTGAAGGAAGGAAATCCAAGATCTTACTAATCTCGCCCAGCATTGCCAATTGAAATTGGTCCCAAACCACGGCCGCGATTCTCAACAATAAGTAACCCAAGTGTCGTTGAGCCCATAGAAAATACACTGGTAGCAACACTTTTTACATTGGTAGCCCAATTTCTCTTTGTCCACAGTGCAGGGGTAAAAAGTAGCCAAATTCCATGACATAGCCACAGCATTGGCAACACTTATCTCACCTTATCATCCACTATTCCCACAATATGTAACTGTGTCTCAACATAGACCTGCTCATACGCATCAGTTATACTAACCAGGGGATCTTATTGCTAATCTCACCTTATCATCCATTAATCCAACCCACAATGGATTATCTCCCATAATATGTAACTGTGTCTCAACATAGACCTGCTCATACGCATCAGTTATACTAACCAGGGGATCTTATTGCTAATCTCACCTTATCATCCATTAATCCAACCCACAATGGATTATCTCCCATAATATGTAACTGTGTCTCAACATAGGCCTGCTCATACGCATCAGTTATACTAGCCAGGGGATCTTATTACTAATCTCACCTTATCATCCATTAATTCAACCCACAATGGATTATCTCCCATAATATGCAACTGTATTTAACATATGCCTGCTCATCATGTCCAAACCAGGCACCATGATTGAAGTAATTGATTCTCACTTAATGGATCGTTTAAGGCGACACATCTCCAAAAAACTACTCCGCCCACTTCCTTTGTAAATTGTAGTCTATAAGGATTTATGTCAATAAAACCAATGGGCGAAAAGTAAATACACTGAATGACCCAGCTCATGGTGCAGTGGTACTGGCATGATACGCATCAGTTGTACTAGCCAGGGGTTCTTATTACTAATCTCACCTTATCATCTACTAATCCAACCCATAATGGATTATCTCCCATGACATGTAACTGTGTTTCAACATAGGCCTGCTCATACGCATCAGTTATACTAGCCAATGATGTGCCATCTGATTGGCAGGCTGTCTGTGCTTGTGCAAATGTCATGCCCGATGATTGTGACGTGATCACTTTGAAGCAGCTATCATAGTATTGGGTATAGCCTGATTTACAAGTATTGGGAAGGTCTCCTGGATCTGGTAAGCTGGGATCTATAGAATAAATGAATAAGGGAATCACTATTTCTATCTCATGTACAGGCTGTCCCAAAATGATTAGTACCCATCGATGCCCAAAGTTCAATACATTTTTTCATCATCAAAATCAATGAGATTAGATCTGTTTTTTTATTTATCATATTTGCTATACTGTACCCTTTCATTAGAATTTTAGATCATGAATATCGGACTTATTCTAATGAAGTTACACTCCATTGTGTAAGACATGGTGATTTCACCTTTTTGGCAAAGTGCAAAAAAATGTGTTTTTAACGGCTTATTTGAAAGAAACTAATACATTCTCTTAATCTCTTGTCTGCTAATATCTTTGGTTCCTTTCTATTTTAAACTGCTGTTGTATCATATTGATGTTCAAACCATTAATACTACTTCATTTTGATTAAATTTGAAGAGTAAAAATGGATCGTCACGCATGAGCGACCCCAAGCTTTGTTTCTATAATGAGCTAGTTTTGAGGCTAAACTTGAGGACATTTAAACATTTAAACGTAGTCATGGGTAATTAGCAGTGGTTTAGATTTCTTTTTCATATTGGGGATGCAATTTCCTACAAACTTGGTAAAAATGATATAGTCCCATAGGTCCGTATGCACAAAAGAGTTAAACCGGGTCTAAAGTTAGACCTGGTTTAAGTGGATTTTTGTGAAATGCACACTTTCATTACATTTATTTTTCAAATTAGCTAACAAATTGTAAAGATTCGGATGCAAAGTTCAAAGATAGCACAAAATATCTTATGAAAATGCTGAGGAAAACAGCTCTTGAGGCATGAATAAATTTCACTTAGACCAGGTCTAACTTTAGACCCGGTCTAACTCTTTTGTGCATACGGACCTTAGTGTTTAACCTCACGAAATCCATTCTCCAATGTGAAAATGAAATCTAAGCCACTGGTGATTCACCAAATACCACTTCATTTAGAAGTCCCTAAACACTTGTCAAATAAAACAATGCATGGGGTCACTCAAGTGTGACAAACTTCTTTTACCCGTTGAATTGAATTAAGGAGAAGAATTATTAATGATTTGAACACCCATAACTAATAACAGTTACAACAGAAATACACACAAGATTATATTGAGTAGACAAGAGATTATGAGAATACACAAGTTTCTTTCAAACAAGCTGTAATAACACACACATTTTTTTAGCACTTTGCCAAAAAGGTGAAATCACCATGTTTTACATAATGGAGTGTATCTTGAGTTTGAAAAATCCGATATGCATGATCTAAAATTCTAATGAACTAGTACAGTATGACAAAGATTATGTAAAAACAACGGACCTAATCCCATCGATTTTGATGATGACAAAATTATTGAACTTTGGACATCGATGGGTACTAATCATTTTGGGACAGCCTGTATACAAATGATGCTCTTACATCAATGCATATTCCCAAAAGACAAACAAAAACATTATGTTGCCATCAAGTGCCAAACATTTGAGGTTGGGTTGAACCTTTTTTTAATTGCAGAAAAATATGTGGCTGTCGTGGTTCATGTCCAAACAAAATTGGCAGATGTCAATTTTACTATGTTTGTAGTGTGATAAGCAAACTTATTAATTTCAAGCAGACAATTGCTACAGTATAAAGTTGGTATTATAGGAAATGTGAACACACCAGCTTTCTATTGATAGGCAACATAATAGGGGGCATTTATGTGTCGGCCATATTTGCGGGAACTAAAATCTGTTTTTCGAATTAAAAAAGACCAACAACACAGATATGGAAATCTGTGATTAACACACATGTTGATGGATACTCGTTTAAATAATCTGCCAAATGTATAGGTCATTCTTTGAACAGTAGCACTTGTTTTGAAGGCCTTGCATTGAATTGATCTGAACAAGAATACTATGGGAAGGAGAACCTTTTGTGACGGGCACGCATGAGTGAAATGGATTCTCTCTATACAAGTATGAATATCTTACTAAATATCTGACAAATTGGTGATTGATAAAAAATCTGAACTTTGTTGAGGAGTTTATTTTGACAAGCTTGATTTACTGACAATCTTGCTATAATGGTCACAAAACTGTCTATTTATCACCAATGGCAATAGTACCTGTATATATTTATTACTAACCTGGGTTTCTTTGACAAACATATCCATTAATTTTCCCGCAGGTGACATCATTCCATTTACCAACCTGGTCATGCTTGTACAACATCTCAACACAATCTTCCTGCAGGAAAGGAAACAACAGATTTTCAGTAGTTAAAAGATTTTTTTCAAATTTGGGTGTTACCTGTGAGTAAGCTTTGTCAGGAATTAGCTTAGTCGACAGACATCCGACTTAGAAACTTTGTCCACATTTTGTGAGACAAAATAATTGAAAGCAATTCAGGAGTTCAAGTCGCGACTTAAGACCTACTTATTTAACTTGGAAATCTATTTGATGTGTATTTGTTTTATGATCTTTCATTTCATAATGCATTTTTAATGCCATACACATTCATATCTCTTGTCTAAATATGCATTTGACTCTGTGTATGTTTATCTCTGTAGTTTTATGAGCATTGTTGTATTTTTGCTTTAATCTTTTATTTATATGTTGTACAGCGCTTTGAGTTTAGATCTCACTAAAGTAAAGCGCTCTATAAATGTGTGTTATTATTACTATTAAACGTTTTACATACAACAATATGACGATACTAGGATTCGAACCCAGGACCTTCAAATTGTTCTCCGATTCAGGTTTTTAAAATCATTACTTTTCCACTAATATCCCTGTCACTCATACGGCGATCAGGCCTTGCGATTGTGTTGAAAAAAGTATCAAAGCGCCAAGCAAACGCATAATAACCAATTGGGGACACAGTGGACACTGGCTAGAGCGAGAGAGGGTCCCTATGTAATATGCAGGAAGAGCGCGGAAAACTGCTCAAAATTGTCATTTTGTAAAAACAAGGTAGCTCTCAGTACGCTCCTATCCCGCTTATCACATTGTCACGGTGCTCTTATTATGACCCATTGTGTTTCTACTTTAAAGTCTCACAGGCTCTCACTACAATGTAAACATTCTTAGTGCGTCCAAGTTGCTTTCTGCGTTACTAGCATGTTCACATTTAGTTTGTCAAAACAGGCCAATATTATCAGTATTGTGTTATTCAAGGAGCTATACTTGTTGTCATTTGTTTATATTACATTTAACAAATATACCTTTCCAATTGCCATGTGTTGGCGCATCTCTTACGATTTTGAGTATTTTTTGACGAAGAAATGTATAGAGCAAAATATGTATGTACAACTTTCGAATTGCTCATAGTCGATGATTCAAGGGGTACATATCAATGTCCAATCCTTTGTAAAGTTGAAAAGATAATCGGATTAGGTTATCTCATTGTTATTCCTTCTCCCTCTACTATTTTCATAAGTGATAAGTCAGGCACTATGGAGGGTATAATGCCCTCCCCAACCCTTCCCTATCAATTCATTACCTCTCCTGCTTCATTAGGTTCGCCATTATTCCAGTTAGTGAAGTCAACAGTGGTCCCATCTGCCCATTTAAACTGTCCATTGTTGGTACGATCACTCAGGCCTATCCACATACGATAGCCAAGATCTTTGAGCTGAGTGGTCAGGAATGCTGAATAAAGAATGAAAACACATAGGCAATACTGATTATTGTGCCGTTAAAAATCAACAACACAACAGAGCTTTGTTACATATGGCTTACTATACTGTTCTTTTTTAAAACACTTTTCATGATATTTGTTTTATGTTGATATTTTCATTTCCAAAGCCAAATCAAACTGTTGATTTATTTGCTGTGTGTAGGGAGAGTAGTATGCTTTCCCCGGAATGCTTTCAATGTAATTATACACCAAATCTTGGCAATGTTTTACCATAAGGGCATGATTATTGACCCTACTTGTAACTTATTTCTATATTGATTATTGACATGTGTTGATGTAAAGGTTTTAGTTTACCAATATATCAACAACAAAAAGCGCCTGCAAAAATGTTGATGACAAATGCCCAAATACCTGTCATATTCATCTAGCATGTTTAGTGGAATATTTTCACGGCACTAATTTTTCCCAATTTAACTGTTTCAAACAATGTTGCTGTTTGTTTTATTTGTGGTTTGGAACATGTACATTTAATCCATGGACAATACATTTTTAGGGCTTTACGGTTAAAATGTTCATTGAAAAAGCACTAAAATGACAAACCCGCAAAAAAAATCTGCGTCCAGTAATCCCTTTTTTAACTTCTATTGCACATATAGACTGAATCCATCCCATCTTCACTATATAGCCCCTAGATGGCAGCCATATAGAGGGACATGGGGACCCAGTCTATGGCATACATAACTCACATTGCACCTGTTGACTATGTATGGTTGCCAGTTGCATTCCCATACCCTCACACTTAGTCCTTGCATCCTCCCAACCAAGACGATCAGACTCAGACTCTCCATGGAACTGATAACACCGGTTATCATACTTGTAGGCTCCCATTGGACAATTACCGGTGGGAACCGGTGTAGGCGGGTATGTAACTGGCTCTATGTTGCCATTAGATTTCTTGCAGATAAACGGTATCTTGTTGCCACAGTTGGCGTCATTCCATGCGCCGGGATAGTCATTGTCCTCTGCAAAGATTAGAATGAATAGAATTGACAAGATATTCTGATGAAAGTATCAACATAACCGAACATTTCCTTGATTAACTGTATTTACGATATTCTTTTTTTGATTGAATTAAAAAATGCTTGTGATTTTGGGAAAATGATATAAATTGAAGTCCCAGGAAAATTGGTTTGTGTAGTTTTTCAACATAAAACATGCTAGAAGCGGGTGTTTTTGATTCCTTTACACAACCATGGGTACCAGACTCCAAAGTGGCAGGACCAGGACAATATTACAATTGAGTAACAATATTCCAGTGAAAACATCTTACCAAAGGAGTAGGTTTCTGCACATTCTTCTTCCCCAAAGTAATCATTAGGTTCACCAGGATGCCAGTTGTTGTAGTCTACAGGACTGCTATCTGACCATCTGTAATAATAATACAGTCACTGAGTTATTATCAAATTGGCTATAATCCTGGGCTGCACATTTAGGAAAATGTTTATAATTAGGAAGGAACAAATATCCTTTCAAAGGTTGACTGTCACTAAATAAGGACCATTGAACAATGATGTAACTATGAGGGGATTTCCCCCAAATTTTCAGGTAATTTGAACTGTTTGTTATTTTCAGCCACTTTTTGTTGCAATTTGGAAAGCAATTTGTGCCATGCCACTGGGTGTACCTATGAATTTGTAAGTAGGTGAGTAGAACGGGCAATAGTGTAACTTATGATCAAAAAAGTAAGGGTGAAATTAAAGGACAAACTGGTAATTATTGAAGAGGAAAAAGAATGATACTGTATACTGCAAAAGCTGAAATGTTCGCAATGGTTTTATTTTCGCGCTTTTTGCGTAAATTATTTTTCCTCAAAAATTATAACACGCTAAAATGTTGTTTTCAACTTTCATGCAATGCATCCAGAAGGTCGCCTGCGAAAAAAAACAATTCGCGAAATGTCTATGATATCAAAATGCGCGAAAATATCTTTACGCAAAAATATTGGCTTTTACCTACTGTAAAAGCCAATATTTTTAACTGTATTTTTAGGAGGGTATATGGAGGAGAAAGGACCGTGAGAGAGGGACAATGTTCTCCTGTCCGTTACTGTTTACTACAATGATAATGGTGCTTAAGTGAAATATAGAGTGCAAGAGATACACAAGTTGTGTATACCTTGCATGACATTTTTTTCTCATAATATTCATTTTTTACCTATGAGGAGTGGGGGTAAATGAACTGACCAGGGGCCCATAACCCCCTTAAATATGCTTTGTGTGACTTATTTGTATCCGCTACCACTTGACTATGTTTATAATTGTTCTCAACATTGAGGAGAGGGGAGTAAATGAACTCACCAGGGGCCCATAACACCCTCGATTATGCTTGTGTGACTTACATATCGAGGGTTTAGTGCAACAAAGGCTATCTGCATTTTTGGCCAAAATGAGATTTTGGTATCAACATTATCTGCACAAGATCAGGAACCTAATTATGAGAAAATAGTAAATTCACCTAATCAAAAAGGTTTGAATAGCATTTCTTTTAACTTCTCAAAACCAATAGGTGACAATGATGAGTACAAACCTTTAATTAACTTTTTCTCAAAATCACCGAAATGCAGATAGCCTTTTGTTGCACTTAACCCTCGATATATCCTCAACTACTTGGCTATGTTCATTATTGTTGTCAAGATTGAGGAGTGAGGGAGGGGGTAAATGAACTCACCAGGAGCCCATAACCCCTTGATTATTATGCTTGTGTGACTTACTTGTATCCTCCACCAGTTGAATATGTTCTAATGCCGATCCAATGAGAATGGTAATCATAAATCCTATGGGTCTGTCAAAGAGAGAAAGTATACAGGTATTACATCATATCTCAATTTGCATTATGTAGGATCCCAAATGTGCACCTTCTTGCTGTTTAAAATATAGGATATATGGGTAAAAAATAAAATATAGACCAAATTTGTTCAATATTTTGCAATTTGGGCGAACAATGTTGTTATTTTGTTTAATTATGGCAGGTAGTAGAGGAGGAGCTGAATCGCAGATAAGCCCCATTTGTAATCCTATTACCTTCTTTAGTTATCATTTATCTCCTATTATATATCGTAAGAATCCTCCTCCTTGAAGTGGCCTTCCAAGACGTCCCATGTACGCATCACGCTAAAAGTGTTCCAAGACTAAACATTGCTTTTCTTAATTAAGAAAATGAATGTTTGGTTCCTCGTATGCATCCAAGATAAAAATTAACACCACCGAGATCTCAGTGAAACAAACTTTTCAGCAAAAGTGCTACCAAATTCTGCCGTTTAATAGGAAATTACAAATTATTGAATATGTAATTCTGTTAGGGAAATTTGGTCCCAAAACTGTGAAACTGTGAAATAGGTCCAGTAATTTAGTCATTTTTGTGTATTTCCTGCAATTTTATTTGATTCAGACATGGTTCAAAGTAAGCGTATATTCATGTAGCGTGTAAGCTTCTGCGTTCACAGTATTCTCTATTCTCTGTTTTGCAGAATCAATAGCCATTCTGCATTTTGTTTTCTGAAGAGTGAGAGTCTAACAAGGCCTTCACGAAACAAGTTTGTAAAAATAAAATGCAAAAAGTTTAACTTCAAGTCTCGTGTTTATTTATTTTGGCTCCCTTTTGGTTGAGCACTGTACCATTTGGATGGTTTTAATAACTCTTACTCGGATTTATATATATATATAGTACCGATTTTTGAAATAATGACAGTGACGAATTTGACAGAAAAATGGAATATTGAATCAAATATTGCTACTTTTTCCGAAATTTCTTTTAGCACGATGCATTATGGCAGAATCATGGCAGACTATTGAACTTTGTTCACCAAAACTATAAGAAGCTAAAAATCCCATATCATTCTTGCCAGTTTACATCACTTTAAAAAATCCCACTTCAATTCAAAGGATAAACTGAATCATGTTGATTTCTTTCTGTAAAGCCGATCGATGAATACACACAAGACCTCTATACATGTGATAAACAAGATTGACCTCAAAACCGCTCGAGTGTGGAGGTCGATCGCGGCTAAACACTAGTTTTGAAAGGCCACTTCAAGGAGGATTATCTTACAAAAGCTTAAAAGCAACGAATAGGCGGCTATCATCATATCTGGTTTGAGCAGTGTCGTGATTACCCTCCTCCTTACTACCTGCCATGGTTTAATTAAAGATCAAACTAGGTCTTTCTTTTGATCACAGTTTCAACTAACTGTGATTTCATGAACACATTTTTACAACACAAAATAATGAGTTTTTAAAATTATATTGTTATGGGTTGATCATATTTGGACTATGAGACTAAAGAAATGAGTATACACAATTTACATCATACTTTAAGTCCAAATAAAATTGGTTTGGTGGAAAAGCCTCATATTAACATTGATGCCAATTAAGTATCTTCTCCCACATTACAAAAAGGTTGCACATAAAACATTCAGTAAATACTAGAGAGATATGGCGTTACATATCATACTAATATTTCAACATCATAAAATCCTGATATCAAAACAATCAACTTACAATATCAATAACAAAGTCCATTTCATCTGATCCATGTATAGATATGAGATAACCCCCGTTATCCATACAATAAGTGTTAGCCTCCACCCAGCCTCTTCTATCATCAATAACTGCACTGTAGTAATAGCAGTAGTCTCCACGAAGCATCCAGTTAGAGTTTGTAGGGCATGACGGATCTGAAATGATTGTAAAAATCTTTTCTATTTAGTTTATACAGGCCACTGACAGTGCACATAACAGTCTATTGGTGAATTAAAATACTGCTTGGATATATCCCGTATCCCCAAACCACTTTCCTTGCAATTATGCTGGTTCAATGTGCTCCACACAACTCATCCATAGATGCAGATACGAGCAAATCATGTCATCACCTTGATTTGCTGGCATAAAATTCATGCATATGCATATTGTGACATAAAAATAACTCGCACAATAAATTCGATCAATGCCAGCTTAGCGCTTAGAATGATAACAAATTCACTGATTGACACAAAATCAGCTGTGTCTGTACGCACGACAGTGCAATATATAATTTACGAGACATACCAGCAACATTTCGGAACACCAGCCGGGAATTGAACCCAGAACCTTCCGTATAAATATCGAACGCGCCAGTGTATAGACAAAAAGAGGACTTCCCTGTCAGTTCTATGACACTAATACACTTATATCTCGTGACAATATTCCCCCTAAACAAGGCACGTCCTCGTGCCGCAAATACAACTTAAATACACTACTAAATACGCTCCACAATGGGTGGGCCTGCACGGGTGTTAAGAAACACCAGGGGCCACCGCTGCCACCAATTTTGTCACGTACGGTACCGCCCTAATCATATATAATTCATGAGACATACCAGCAACATTTGGGAGCACCAGCCGGGAATTGAACCTGGGACCTTCCGTAT
Source organism: Ophiura sarsii (assembly GCA_035610835.1). Classification (NCBI taxonomy): domain Eukaryota; kingdom Metazoa; phylum Echinodermata; class Ophiuroidea; order Amphilepidida; family Ophiuridae; genus Ophiura; species Ophiura sarsii. The sequence goes on along the minus strand of CM069456.1, from coordinate 9,058,248 downwards.
AAATATTGAACGGGCCAGTGTATAGACCAAAAGAGGACTTCCCCATCAGGTCTATGACACTTATATCTCGTAACAACATGCATGGCGTAGCGTGCTGCCCATCTGATGCATGACCTCAACTACAACTTGCATTGATCGTTATTTGCCGTATGATGATCTATATGTAATGTTAACAGAGTGACAAAATAATGTCTGTGTAGAGTCTATTCTTGTAAGTCATGAAGAAGCCTATACATGCACCTATGGATGAGTTGGCATGTGGGATCCAGGCTACAAGGTACCAGCATAGCCTCACAATATGCTTGGCTGCTAGGTTTGAAAATGTTGTACATATATCATGTGATAAGCAGATCTACAAAACTACAGCATGGCAAGCAAGCCAAATACAGCCGGCACTTTGGACCACTTTTATGTGACATTTTTCTTTTCCATTAAAACATACAATGAATACTATGGTTCTTGTGTTTTCTTTGGCTAAAGGTCCACAATATAAAAGTCATGTTTTACCATGTGTTAAATTACAGCCCCCAAAAAGTAACTGAGTCCAAAACTATGGCTCCTATGAAAAAATATTAAATTATAAATGTGTCAAGACATTTTTTATCTTCAATTTGAGATATGACATGTGAAGATTAATTGAATATTAACAGTTTCATTTAGCAAAGCATACCTGGGTACCTATTTTGTTCATTTTAAGACAGAGAAATTAAAACTTGCCATGCGGCATGTGTCTCTGCAGACAACATTATACAATTTCACAAAATGTTTCAAATATGTCAAAATTATGAAATTTCATTACCATATTTGGAATCACTATGGGAAATGCATTAAAATAAGCACAAACATGACTAATATTGGTTCAGTAATCCTTGAGATAGACCTTGAAAGTTGAGAGAGGTTTCTGAAAAATATGTTTTGTATGTGGTAAGACCAATAGCCATGTGGAAAGTGTTAAGTTCGTTTATGCAGCTTAGTTAAGAGTCCCTGAGTCAGTAAGTTAGACTAAATACTTACATGGAGATGGTGTTGGTGGAGCTGGAGTAGTGTAGGGAACCACACCTGTAAACAAATAAGAAATATGAACAAAAAACTAGATTAGCAACCTACCAGTCCGATTGAGTGACAAGTTGATTTGGCATGTGATTGGTATGATAAAAGGTGCCTAATCGATATTGATGTATTTAGCACTTTCCATGCGGCAGGCGTCTGCAGACGACATTGCAAAATTTCACAAAATGTTTCAAAAATATCACCATTGTTTAATGTAATGACCATATTTGGAATCACCATGAAATATGCATTGAAATAAGTTCAAACATGCCTTGTATTGGTTCAGTAATCCTTGAGATAGAACTTGAACGTTTGGAATGGTTTCTGAACAATAAGTTTTGTATATGGCAAAACCAATAGCTGTAAAGAAAGTGTTAAGGACACCTTCCTTTTGGATATTGGGATGGGCATTTATATATGTGTAGGATTGATATTTATAAGAGACGTTTTTTTTGAGAAAATTGAAAAAATGCAAGCAATGTTTTTCTATCCATGATTGAATCTCAGCACAATCTTTCCCTGCATATCATTGGTAAGTTGAAAGGGGTTGGCTCCTTATTAAGGACATAGGTTTACTTAATATAAGGATAATATGGCAAGTTTACCATTTATGCCAGTAACATAACAAAAACTGCTTTAATAATTGCACCATGTGTCATTCCAACCATAATTAGGGTTTAGATGGCTTGGACCCTTATAAGGCTCAAGTTCACTTAATAACGGAAATATGATAAGTTTAGGCCCTACCTTTAGGAATTTGGCAGACCCAACTGCGATAATAATTGCAAGCCATATCATTCCATCCACGAGTGCTAAAGAACATTTCCACACAATCTTCTCCTGCGTAATCATTAGGTTCACCAGGTGCCCATGATGTATGGTCCACGGGAGTACCGTCTGTCCACTCAAAACCTGTAGAGTAATATGGCAACAAAGGGTTTTAGCAACATTTATTTGACTGAAATATTGAGTATTTATAGGTCGTAAAATCTCAAAAAATTCTTAAAAATCGGGCAATTCAGGAGGTACCTTGAAGTGTAAATTAGTAAGCCTTTCTCGAAGAACATTTAAATCTCGCAAAAAAAAAGAAATGCATCATTATTTGGAGGGATATGCCTTGTTTGGAAGGGATTTTTGGTACTATGTTTTGGGAAAAAACCTATTTCTTCACTTTTAATAATGTGCAGTAAATAGGCTAGGCACAGCACCAGATTTTCTCCTCATTATTTTAGTTACTATCAGTATGGGAGCCCCAACAGAATACACGACCAAATCGCAACAGGGTCCAAAAGGGATACAAGAGGGAAGTGATAAAATGTAAAAGTAGCATTAGTGTGAGAGATATTCCTAAAGCCCCACTGTAATGGTAGGGGAACAATAACAATTACACAATACACCAGAAGAAGGTATGATAAAACTTACTGAAGTGAAAAAGTTTTATCTTGCCGAAATGTTTTTCTTTTTCTTCTTCATGTTTCCCCCTCCTTTTGGTATATTTTATTTAGAGAATAAAATATAGTTCGTAGCTGTTTTGCTACATACAATGGTCTTATAATGTATAGGCTGTATTATTATTACTAGCGGCACGCCCGTCCTTCGGACGGGCTTTCCCGCTAGGGAGTAGGGCCTACCAGATAGAACACCTACAAAATAAAACAACTTAAAGTGTTGGAAAATTTATAACGAAACTCATAGGAATAGAACAATATTTAAAACATTTTTGTTTTAAATCAAAAGGTTTTGTAGTAGGCCTAATTTAAAAGTTTTCAAATTTCAATTAAAAAAACTTGAAAAAGCACCTCCCCCACCCCCCCCCCCCCCCCCCCCCCCCCGCCCGCCTACCTCCCGTGGCATATTTCAACTCCAAGGCTTAAACCTTAACCATCTCCCGTAACCCATCCGTCCCTCCCCGCCCTGTCCCCGCCCCGCCCGCTCCCGCCCGTGGCATATCCGTTACGCAATTTACAATTTAGCACAGTATCAAATCCCACATCTGACACCATCGATGTGCAATTTAATAATACATTTCTTTATTAACCCCATCCCAAACCACATAACCCTAACATAGGCCATAAGAGGATCATTACACACAACCCCTAACCCGTCACCCGCTCCGCCCCCGCCACGTGGCTTATGCAACCCCAAGGCCTAAACCGTAACCAACTCCCGTGGCGCAGCGTATTTCTCCAATATTTGCCCGCCCGCCTTTGTAGTGCGTGCGCGTTTATTTTGCATGGCGTACTGCGACGCGTTTTGTGTTACTCGCGCCGACTGCATGGTTACAGTGTACGCAGAGAAAAACAAACATGGCCCGTAAAAAATAGTCTCAAAAGCCGGGCTGAAAAGGCCCTAAATTGCCATAATTTTGCTCATATCTCGGTCAATTCTGTACGGTTTTCGGCCATTTATAGCTTATAACACTCACATTATAATCATCTTTTATTCGGTGCAATGTTCACGCGTTTAGTTGCAAACTGAGAGAGCCTTTTATGGATACATACATACATACATACACCATACGGCGAATTATAGTATGATTATTATTATTATTATACAAGGCATTTATATAGCGCTCTTACACAATGAGGTACCACAGCGCTTTACAGAATAAAATACATATAGAATTAAATACATACACGGTAAAAGGTAAAAATACATACATGTACCATATTTGTATATAGTGTATAGCAAAACAGCTACGAACTATATTTAATTCTCATTCTTATTTAGTTTATTGGTTATTTTTATCTCTTGTCATAAAATAATACATACAATGGTCTTATAATGTATAGGCTGTACTACCATATTTGTATATAGTGTATAGCAAAACAGCTACAAACTATATTTTATTCTCATTCTTATTTAGTTTATTGGTTATTTGTATATAGTGTATAGCAAAACAGCTACGAACTATATTTTATTCTCATTCTTATTTAGTTTATTGGTTATTTTTATCTCTTGTCATAAAATAATACATACAATGGTCTTATAATGTATAGGCTGTACCATATTTGTATATAGTGTATAGCAAAACAGCTACAAACTATATTTTATTCTCATTCTTATTTAGTTTATTGGTTATTTCTATCTCTTGTCATAAAATAAGGCGTTTTGTTAGATTTATTTTAATCAAACAACAAAATTCCCCCTATATAAAATAGGCGAATCTAGAGAGCTGTTTACCAACTTCTTGCTTCAAATGAATTGTGTTCTTAGCACAAGCACACATGGCAACGCTGCATTATACGTGATGACCATACGCACTGAATGTATAATTATTCGAATGAAAAGCCCCGCCCCAAACTATGTACCATTGTCTCATCTTACATAGTGTGTATCGGCGGAAAATCAGCCAAAAAACAATCAAATTGCCTGTTGACATCCAAAACCACACCCACTACATAAGAAAATTGTTATTGTTCCCCCACCATAGTTGGGCTAGTGATCTGATACTGAGTTTCCTCAAATTCATCTTACCTCCTTCAAGGCTTTGATCATGAAGTCCAATCCAGAATCCAGCATCAGTATTCCTGAAATACAAAAGGATATGACAGAGTTGTATTTTCTATTTGTTACTAGAGTTGCAGTGGATAGTGCCATGAATCCACAATAAAAAGGTTTCCACACAAAACCTACATTAGCAACGAAGCCAGAAAATTCATATTGGTTGGGCAAGTCAGGAATTAATTTGACTAACTTTATCAATTTACTTTTAATTTGACTAACTTGACCAATTTAGTATTAATTTGACAACTTTACCAAGTTAGTCTTAAATTGACTTACTTTACCAAGTTAATATTGATTTGACTAACCTTACCAAGTTAGTAGTAATTTGAAAAACTTTACCAAGTTAGTAGTAATTTGAAAAACTTTATCAAGTCAGTATTAATTTGACTAACTTTACCAAGATCATATTAATTTGATTAACTTTACCAGGTTAATATTAATTTGAGTAAATTTAACAAGCTAATATTTAAATTTGACTAACTTTACCAAGTAAGTATTAATTTGACTAACTTTACCAACTTAGTATTAATTTGATTAATTTTTCCAAGACAATATTAATTTGACTAACTTTACCAAGCCAGTATTAATTTGACTAACTTTACAAAGATCATATTAATTTCACTAACTTTACCAAATTAATATTAATTTGAGTAAATTTAACAAGCTAATATTATATATAAAAATTGGACCATCGCAGCTTTCTTTTGCTAGCTCTGCCAAAATTTTGGGCATTTGGTTACAGGAGGATCTTAAATGGGACACACAAATTGACCACATGTGCAAGAATGCCAACAAAAGACTTTTTATGTTGCGATCTCTTAAACGTTTTGGTTTTCATACATCCGAGTTAGTGACGGTGTACAAGGGGTACATTCGCCCTCTGCTTGAATATTCTGATGTTATCTGGCATTGTGCCCTCACGTCCAAACTAGCTCTAAAACTTGAGAGAGTCCAAAAGAGAGCTTTAAGAATTATCCATGGTCCTAGTTTTATTTCCTATGGTAATGCTTTAGATGTATGTAACTTTGATTATTTGTCTGCCCGGAGGGAGCAACATTCTCTGAAGTTTGCTCAGTCACTAGCCGAATGCAGTAGGACTAAAAGGTTGCTCCCTGCATGCAGAGGTCAGGTTCATGGTAGACAATTGAGAAACAATGCCGAACTCACCCAGCCTCGTGCTCGCACAAACAGATATGCTGAAAGCCCCATTCCTTATTTTATGTGAAGCTGATCAAAAGTGAACTCTCATTATTTGCTTTGCATGCTCCGTCTTTCTTCATCATGCTCACATATCCTGTATTTGGCCTTGTCTCTTGTTGTTTGCCATGTTCCTGCCCAGTAAGTTGGCTATTTGTGTATTGAATTGTTTTATGTGTATTCCTTGCTTTCCTGTACAATGTAATTCGGCCTTCGGGTCGCGATTTTGTGCCAATAAAATCATATCATAATATTAATTTGACTTACTTTACCAAGTAAGTATTAATTTGACTAACTTTACCAACTTAGTATTAATTTGACTAATTTTTCCTAGACAATATTAATTTGACTAATTTTTCCAAGACAATATTAATTTGACGAATTTTTCCAAGACAATATTAATTTGACTAACTTTACCAAGTCAATATCAATTTGACTAACTTTACCAAGTTAGTATAAATTTGACTAACTTTACCAAGTTAATATTAATTTGAATAAATTTAACAAGCTAATATTAATTTAAGTAACTTTATCAAGTTAATATTAGGAATAATTTAGATACATTTTTCGAACCATGGTGTTTGAGCTCCGTAGCTTTCGAGGTCATCACGACCCCTTCATTCAGCGTAGTGTTTACTTCCCTCCACTTGTCACATGACCACCTTTTGGGCGATCACATGACAGCAGGTCAACGTAGATGGCGGGTAGGTCGTAGCCGGTGTCTCGGTTGAGGGCCGGTTTCAGTGTCCTGATTTCAATAGCCTCTCTGATTTTGCATTTCCAAAACTGATCTTCTCTGGCGATCACTTGGACGTCGTCAAGCTTGATTTTGTGCTTGAAGTCTTTAGAGTGTTCTGCCACAGCTGTTAGAGGAGTAGTTTTGTGGTTCGTGTGTTCTTTGAACCTGGTGGAAAGAGCTCTGCTCGTTTCACCAACGTAGGATTTGGGGCAATCAGGACAGTCAATTTGGTATATCACACCACATTTGTTCGCATCAGGGGTTTTGTCCTTGGGATGTACCAAAAAGGATCTGATGGTGTTGATCGGTTTATGGTAAGTTCTCACCCCGTGGTCCCTGAAGATGTGCGTCAGCTTTTCTGACACTCCTTTGATGTATGGAAGCGGTATGCTGACATTCCTCTGGTCTGTGTTGTTAGTGTCCTTGGTTTTAGGTTTTTTGGATTTCTGAGTTTTGTACATCCATGATTTGTAACCGTTGGCTTTGAGTGCGGACTTGACATGTTTATGTTCTGCTTCTTTGTCATCGTCCGTAGTTACTAACTTGTCTACTCTGTCCTTGAGAGACCTCACAACCGACCGTTTATGCTCAAGGTGATGATTTGAGTCAAAGTTGAGGTATTGATCGGTGTGGGTAGGTTTTCGGTAGATGGTAACTTTCGTACTGCCGTCGTCATTCACATGGATGCACGTATCCAGGAATGGGAGTTTACCTTCGCTTTCTGGTTCCGTGGTGAATTTAATGTTCGGATCCAGGGCGTTGATGTGGGCCGTAAATTCATCAATGTTATATTCATGAATCTGAACAAAGGTATCATCGACATACCTAAACCAAACAGAAGGGGGATGTGGCGCTGTCGTCATAGCTCGGATTTCAAAAACCTCCATGTATAAATTCGCTGTCATGTGATCGCCCAAAAGGTGGTCATGTGACAAGTGGAGGGAAGTAAACACTACGCTGAATGAAGGGGTCGTGATGACCTCGAAAGCTACGGAGCTCAAACACCATGGTTCGAAAAAGGTATCTAAATTATTCCTAAAATCATGATCGAAACCCAATATCAGTCTACATGCTGCTAAGTTAATATTAATTTGACTAACTTTACAGCGTTAATATTAATTTGACTAACTTTACCAAGTTAATATCAATTGGACTAACTTTACCAATTTAGTATTAATTTGACTAACTTTACCAAGTTAATATTAATTTGACTAACTTTATCAAGTTAATAATAATTTGACTAACTTTACCATCTCAGTGTTAATTTGACCAACTTTACCAAGTCAATATTAATTTGACTAACTTTACCAATTTAGTATTAATTTGACTAACTTATTAATTTGACTAACTTTACCAATTTAATATTAATTTGACTAACTATATCATCTCAGTATACATTTGACTAACCTGACCAAGTCAATATTAATTTGACTAACTTTACCAAGTTAATATTAATTTGACTAACTTTACCAAGTAAGTATTAATTTGACTAACTTTACCAACTTAGTATTATTTTGACTAATTTTACGAAGTTAATATTAACTTGACTAACTATATCATCTCAGTATAAATAATTTGACTAACCTTACCAAGTTAGTATTAATTTGACTAACTTTACCAAGTTAATATTAATTTGACTAATCTTACCAAGTTAATTGTAATTTGACTAACTTTACAACATCAATATTAATTTGACTAATCTTACCAAGTCAGTATTAATTTGACTTACTTTACCAAGATCATATTAATTTGATTAACTTTACCAGGTTAATATTAATTTGAGTAAATTTAACAAGCTAATAGTAATTTGACTAACTTTACCAACTTAGTATTAATTTGACTAACTTTCCCAACTTAGTATTAATTTGATTAATTTTTCGAAGAAAATATTAATTTGACTAACTTTACCAAGTTAATATTAATTTGACTAATCTTACCAAGTTATTATTAATTTGACTAATCTTACCAAGTTATTATTAATTTGAAAAACTTTACCAAGTCAGTATTAATTTGACTAACTTTACCAAGATCATATTAATTTGACTAACTTCACCAAGTTAATATTAATTTGAGTAAATTTAACAAGCTAATATTAATTTGAGTAACTTTTACAAGTTATTATTAATTTGACTAACTTTACAGCGTTAATATTAATTTGACTAACTTTATCAAGTTAATAATAATTTGACTAACTTTACCATCTCAGTGTTAATTTGACCAACTTTACCAAGTCAATATTAATTTGACTAACTATATCATCTCAGTATACATTTGACTAACCTTACCAAGTCAATATTAATTTGACTAACTTTACCAAGTTAATATTAATTTGACTAACTTTACCAAGTAAGTATTAATTTGACTAACTTTACCAACTTAGTATTATTTTGACTAATTTTACGAAGTTAATATTAACTTGACTAACTATATCATCTCAGTATAAATAATTTGACTAACCTTACCAAGTTAGTATTAATTTGACTAACTTTACCAAGTTAATATTAATTTGACTAATCTTACCAAGTTAATTGTAATTTGACTTACTTTACCAAGATCATATTAATTTGATTAACTTTACCAGGTTAATATTAATTTGAGTAAATTTAACAAGCTAATATTAATTGACTAACTTTACCAACTTAGTATTAATTTGACTAACTTTCCCAACTTAGTATTAATTTGATTAATTTTTCCAAGACAATATTAATTTGACTAACTTTACCAAGTTAATATTAATTTGACTAATCTTACCAAGTTATTATTAATTTGACTAATCTTACCAAGTTATTATTAATTTGAAAAACTTTACCAAGTCAGTATTAATTTGACTAACTTTACCAAGATCATATTAATTTGACTAACTTCACCAAGTTAATATTAATTTGAGTAAATTTAACAAGCTAATATTAATTTGAGTAACTTTTACAAGTTATTATTTATTTGACTAACTTTTCACTAACTCCCTCCAAAAAACGCGAAAATGCAGAAAAGTTGCTCATACTCACGCGACACCTGACTTTTCCTTGATATAGTCTTCTTCTTCCCGGCTATGGAAACTGGCAAGAGTTGCTCCCATGTTCATACAATGAGTATTGGCATCTTCCCAAAATAGGGTTTCAGAATTTGGAACCTCATCAACCTGAACAAAAGTGATAAAGAAATCATTCAAGACCAATATGTTTTTATAGTTTGATGAGTTTCAAAGTGGTGAAGCCTCCTTACAGCAATAGCGAATTAATACATATGGATGACGGCGTGCATGAAGATGACAAGCACACTGTGCATCAATAATTCACAAAAACTTGTTTTGACTCTGTGTAGGACTTGATTTAACTTGAAACTTGAATTTCAGTGGGTCTATCAAACCTATGTCACACTTACAAGAGAGCATGTGTGGTCGAGTGGATAAGGTGCTGGATTAAAGATACAAAGGTTGTGAGTTCTAGCCCTGCTTCGGCCAACATGTTTGAATCCCTGGGCAAGATTCTTAGTCTCTATTGCCTCGTTGACCCAAGCGATATTTGGGGAGCTGTTAGGGTATAAAAATCTCAGTAGTGCTGATAGGCTTGTGCACTGTTGGCCGGTGTGCGGCCTAAATGTAGTGACCAAAGGATTCTGATATCTAAACTGGCAGCGATAATAATTGGCCAAAAGCGCTTTGGGACTGTGCTTGCATTGTGGAAAGTGCTATATAAGAACTGTAATATTGTAATATTATTATTATTATTATCTATATACTAATTTTCGGTCCCTCGCCTGATTAGATAGTTCAATAATAATTTTACACTCGCGTCCCTCTTCAACTGAAAAAGCGTGGTAATTGCGTCTCTAATAGACGAGCTAATTAGATAGTTCAATGCCAGTATTTTCCCGTTTTCAGACATGCGCAGAAAGGATCACAGATGATAATCCGAAATGTTGAATTTATTTTACTCGGATAGCTACTGTTCGGGCAAAAATTGTGGTTTTCGGAGTGAGTGATGACATATGGTCTTCACCCAAAATATTTTCATCAGGGATATAGCTACATTTCTGTATATGCGGCTGTTTGTTATTCTTAAAGATCGCATGAGTACAAGCATTTATACGTGACTATCCGTCCGACAAATACAATTATTTTACGACATTTTCTAAATGTAAATAAAAACTCTTACACAGATCTTAAAGTGACACTCTCGCATTAGTAACATAGATGAACGCGTAGTTTGCTAACGATAAAGAAACTGTGGCGGTACCATAACAACAGTTCCTATGTTGAAGCTGCGCGACCGCGTTTATCATGGTGCGCGCGATTCAGCGCACACGTAATGACGCATACAAAGTGTATACGCGTTTGTGGCGCAAACTGCACATTGTAACGTGGCAGGGTGAAAGCAGGCAGTCCGTACACTCTAAGAAAAAGGATGCTTCAGGCTTCAGGGGTTCTTGGCTGTCCCGTATGGAACCCTTATCACCTTAAAAGGTTCCAAAAAGAACCATTTTAAGGTTCAAAGTGGGCAAAATATGGGCAAACATTGGTCTTTAGAACCGCTAAAGGTTCTCTACAGAACCTTTTGTGGGCCTTTAAAATCAAAGAATCTTTAAACCATATACGGGACAGCCAAGAACCCCTCTGAAGCACCCTTTTTTCTAATAGTGTACCCTAACGCCACCTCCTCCTCTCCGCACTTGGATATAAGGGCACATGGGGCATCTGGATAAACGGAACGTGTTTTTTGTGTGGTACATTATCATGATTATTATAGAGTGTCTGGATTATTAAGGGCATCCGTGGTATCTGGATTACGGGGTTCACTATAAAACGAGTCTCAAATTACCTGGATACTAATACTATGCACAGGTGGGCCACCTGTGATAACTGCATTTTAAGGGTGTACACTCAGATAGTATCTCGGGAGGCTTTATAGAACACAGCAAACATGACAAAGGGACTACATACTATACGTTAAGGCCCCACATGCCTATTGGAGGAATAATGTATTTAATGTAAATAGGCCAAACAAAACCCGGATGGCACACATTGTGTAAAGTACAAGCGTGGAATGGTACAAGTGATCTTGATGATAGAATCGGCCGACCATAAAACTAAACGACCGACTATAAAACTATAACGCTCAGAACGTAGGCCTACTGAATTACCGTGGAGACAGTATGTGCATGCATATGGGAAGTGGCGACACCAGCACCAAAATGTTAAAGGAGGAAAACGGTGTGGTGGGGCAATAAAAGAATCGGGGAGACATTTAAAATCTAAATTTTAAGTAACTTTCAATTTTGACATTAAAATTCAACTTTTTATTATTTGGGGGTACAAAATAGGTAGAGACATGCGCTGACAGGAGGTACTAACTTGGTATTAAGAACACGTTGATGGAGTAGGCCTACTTGGATTAGGAACATGGGTATCTGTATTAGTTAAGAGCACATTGGGCCTGGGCTCATGGTGTATTAAGGGCACCATGTCACTGCCTCTGCCTATGTGATAGGCATATGACTTTTACTGCCCGCTATCTTCGGCACCCGCGTTTAATTTACTTGACTATGATAAAGTAAGGGCACCTGGGTATCTCGAGATAACGGCACACTGCAGTAGGCCTACCTTGATTATGTGGTATTCGGTGCATTATTAAGGGCACCAGGGGTAACTGGATTAGGGGGTAGGGCTTAGGCCTACGGGGTCCCTGGATATAATGGGACAACGGGTAGGCCTACCTGCATTTCAGGTCTCATGGGAGGCCTATACATAGGTATCTGGAAACACAAACGTAGGCCTACCTAGATTAACATGAGTAAGGCACATGTATACCTGGATTATCAAAAGCACCTGCGCTATTCGGATTATTTATAGGGCCCTGTCTGCATTATGTATACATATGTAGGACATGTTCTTGATATTATTGTATCAAATTTTCTTACGCTTTATTTACTTATTCCCCGTGAAATCTTCTAGCGGGTCCAGCGCGAAGCGCTGGTGCCCGCTAGTTATTATTATTACAAGACACTAATGTGACACCCATGTGACATTCGTGTGACACCCATGTGACATTCTTGTGGCACCCATGTGACTTAGTCAAAACCCTGATCCAAAGCTGTTGTCCCCATACCCAATACAACCTGGGGCATCCTTCATTACATAGCTATGCTAGGGTTGGTCTTAGGAGGTTGCTGAATTATAGTAGCAGTGAAGCCTCTGAACTTTCTCACATACATAATTTAATTGGTTGGGACTGAACTTATGTGACCCCATTGAAACCCATGACATACCCATGTGACACCCATGTGATAGCCATGTGCTTTGGTCACAACCTTACCCTAAAGCAGTTGCTCCCATACCCAATCCAGCCTGTAGCGCATCCTTCATTGCTAGGGTTGGTCTTAGGAGGTGGTTGAGTGACAGGAGGTGCAGTGAATCCTATGCGACTTTTCTCACATACATAATTGAATTGGTTATTACACGCTGAATCTTGCCACATGCCAGAGACAATACCAGATGTAGCAGCTACACAATCCCCTTTGCTATTATCTGAGGAAATATTAAGGGTAGAAGATAGATGATATTAAATGATATGCTTTAGGCGACGAAAACCCCTAAACCATGCAGGTCTACAGGCCTTACCGAACCTTTTTTCCTTAATTTACAACAACAAAAATTTGAAAATTTTGTGAAATTTCATTTTTTGAAATAAATTTATTTTTAAAATGTTGAAAATTGCTGACAAAATCCCCAAATCACAAAACTTTTGAAAACCCGCCACAAAAAACTACCAATCAACAGACACTACCTAAGATCTGTTTGTCCATAGTACAGGATTTTGTTTATCTTGTCATCTTTGTGGTTATTAAACAAGTTGAATCTTATAACATGCCTAAGGGAATACCTGAGGTATTATAGTCACTGTCATAATGCTATGGACCAAATTGAAGCTTTTTCACACGAGCATGTTTTGTTGTTGTTCGCTGAGCTGTATCGAGATGCATGAAATGCGTGAACAACTATGCATGCATGCATGGGACGATTTCATGATTGATGCGCAATCATTTTTTGAAAGCGCTTGGTACACACTTCCCGGTTTACGCACGTACGCTCATACACATGTATGTACACCCCCACACATTGTTGGTATTATGTCCATAGCATTATGTCACTGACTATAATAGCTACACAGTCGCTTTTGCTGTTATCATATAAGGTCAATATGAAATAGGTAAAGACTCGATTCTTCATTTCTTCCCTATTTTAGACACATTTGTAAGGTTTTTAAAATATTAGATTCTGGTCAAGTATAGTTTACAAAGCTTTGGACCACCTAGTTCATCATCAGTGGAGATATTATAACACCACGCGGCAGGCGTCTGCAGACGATATTCATAAATTTCACAAAATGTTTTATAAATGTCAAAATAATTGAATTTCATTACCATATTTGGAATCACCATGAGAAATGCATTAAAATAAGTACAAATATGCTGAGTATTGGTTAATTAATCCTCGTGATAGATCTTGTATCTTGGGAAAGGTTTCTAAAAAATCTGTTTTGTTTTTTGGTAAAACCAATAGCCGCGTGAAAAGTGTTAAAAGTTATAGAAAAACAACAACTCATATTTACCTGGCATGCCTTGATCCCAATTGGTGTAAGTTACAGGGCTCCCATCACTCCATGTGTAGTCTCCAGGTGTGGCCAGATCACTCAGACCAATCCAGAATCGTTGACCATTCTGTAAACCTAACTGACTGGTCAAAACAGACTGTTCATATCTATGAGAAAACAGAGTTGTATAAATAAATAATGAGTGCGATGTTGTAAATATGGTCATTTTCAATTTCATATTTTTAAAACTTCTGCCAATTTCATATCTTGATTCAATTGATATTAAATCCTTCCCTATAAGTCAAGCATGTGCAACCTTTTCTACCACACGGGCCGCATTGCGATTTTGAGATCGATTCACGGGCCGCAGCGATTGTCAAACATTCAAAAACACGTCTGAAGGAGGAGTAATAGGGAGAGGGGAAGTCCATTGCTCATGGAATACCCGCTTCTCTTCATGTAATTTCCTCTTTTTACTCGCTGTTGCTGCTGCAAGAGCCATTTTAACCAAGAATGTTATCACGCAATCACGCCTTGGGCGTCACCCTACTAATATAAGGAAGCACACCTCCAAATCAATCCGCCATTTGTGTAAAACTAGGGAGTTCCGTTTAAAACGGGTCGCATCATTTGGAATTTTAGGATTGCTTCGCGGGCCGCAGATTAGAGGTCGGCGGGCCGCATGTGGCCCGCGGGCCGCAGGTTGCACACGCTTGCTATAAGTGGTAGCGCTGAAAGCATTCACACATTCATATTTATATTCTCTTCCTTTCAAACAGAGGGGAGGGGGGATGATCAAAACAAAAAGTTCCTTATATGCTCCATATATATTGTAGTCCCTCTACAATATCACCCATTTTATCTCCATGATAATAGGAAGAAAAGTGAATTACATTAAGGGTTTACGTCAGATTCATTTATGAGTACTATCCCCCAAGATTGCAAAGGGGTGGTACTCAGTGGTGCAAATATTAAAAAACTGTCCTTCTTCATTATTCTGGTTAACACTACTGACATTTTAATCAGACCCACATTTGGTAAATCAAAATGTTCTCTATTTTCTAGATTAGATTTTTTTGCCATTAGCATGTGGCTACCTCGTTCAAACTATCTCCAATATGTACCAGGTTTCCTCCATACGCCTCACATTTTGTTATAGCATCAGGCCACATTGCAAAATCTTCACCCTCACATAATAACAATATAACTCATATGGTACCAACTCGTATGCTTCTACCTAGTAGCACCCCTGATCTAGACTCACCTGTCTCCAATATGTACCAGATTTCCTCCATACACCTCACATTTTGTAATGGCATCAGGCCACATTGCAGAATCATCATCCTCCACATAATAACAGGAATACTGATATGCTACCCAGCCCTAAATAAATTTCGAAAACATTGGCTGTATTAGACCTAATACAATGGGTCGTCATTAATAAGCATTTTTGAAGAATGAAACAATTAGAGGGCAGTATTTAAGTTGGGTAGTTGGCAATAGAATAGAAGAGGGCATACTTCAGGTTGGGGGAAACCTGAGAAAAACATAGAATGTGCAGTCAATTGCGAACAGTTTGACATATACTCATTGATTGGCTTTTAAAAAGATGTCTTGCCTAGATACATTGTATGATACACCACTAGATTATAAACCATTCTTTCTGTGAGACTTTGCAGCCAAAGAGTTATTAGGCATTGGTATAGTATGCCAAAGGTCCCTAGTTCGAATCAAGGTGAAGGTGTTTTGTTTAATGATTTTCTCCACAAATGTTTATACTCATTATATTTATCATATTATGATTGTATTGTTAAAGGTAGATGTTCCGATTGCTGACCCGATTTTCAACTTGATGTTTTCTATTTTACATGAAAGGTCATCCTTAAAATTGTTGCATTCCAAAGTTTGAGTTACATAACTCCAATGGTTCTATTTTTAGAAGCACAAGGTCACAAGACATATGCCCATTGAGTAGTACACAGACTGGTTGGTGGTTAACCACCTTTGGCAGATTTTCGCCACATTTCAGCCTTTAATTTCTAAATGGAACATTTCTGGCCACTAATATTTTACAGACATGATGAGAAAAATATGGGGATTCTTCTGATATCAAAATATCTTGATGTGAAAAAAAAATCATAGCCCCAAAAAAGTGATCGGAACATACACCTTTAATCCATTCTGCAATAGGGTTTATACACTTCTTGTGTTTAGTCAAATACATTGCTCTATAGCAGTGGTACCCAAACTCTGGGTCGCAATCCCAGTTGGGGTCGCGACGCACTTTTTGTGGGGTTGCGGACTTGCCTAATTTAACCAAAATGAAATGCTATATAATGTTGTATCATAGTAACACATGTGACGTTGTTCTGTGAGGGGTCCCGCTCTGATGCTGGTTTCTGGAAGGGGTCACTACCAGAAAAAGGTTGGGAACCACTGCTCTTTAGCGATACATATCCACACAGTCTTATGAATGAGAGTGTTAAGTCCCTGATTCTATGATTTATATATATATGTATCTATTCGCCTGATGATTGGACAAAATGACCGTATGGGATTGTCCATGAAACTCAGAGTAGCGATAATATTCCGGAAGGTCTATACCTCTGAATTTTTATACGCTCTACCGTTTACGGTATTGAGCACTCTATTCAAATGTCGTAGTCTAACCAGAAATGGTTGTCAATAATAATTATATATATATATATATATAAATTCAGAGGTATAGACCTTCCGGAATATTATCTATACCTCTGAATTTTTATACGCTCTACCGTTTACGGTATTGAGCACTTTGTTCAATGGCTAGTCTAACCAGAAACGGTTGTCAATACATATATATTTAAGGTCTTGGTACTGATCAACTTACCAAACTGCAACCAGATGGCGTAATAGGGAATTGTGTAGGTGGCATATCAGTCTTCATACGTTTACACACAGATGGTACAAGGTCTTCACATTCTTGATCATTCCAGGCTCCCTGTATGGCAGACAATATTATAAGATGTGATTAGTTGCAATAAGGAAAACAAGTTTTGAGATAGACATCAAAACTTGGCAAAGAAATATGTTAGTATACATTTTAAAGTGTTTGTAATGCCTTCATGTATAAACTGAATTGAACTAATTAGATATTTTGGGAAAGCATTTGACTAAATGGCTATTTTAAAATCTTAGCTAAGTTGAATCTCTGATGGATAATGCCCTTGATGGTGTCCTAATGATACTGGAGGGGCTTTTACTCCTAATATAGCTTTAATTCTCACCAGTTGGGGTCAGGGATAGCACTGGATCAATAATGTGAGAGGTCCCATGAAATTTCTCAGGACCCCGTAGGACTTCAAAATACAAATTTTAAGGGTCCCCCAAGAAATTGAGGGGTCCAGATGTTTGGGTATTTGAAAATGGCGAAACTGATACAGTTGCTGACACAGATACGCAAACTGCGCACAGCCAAGTTATTACGTGTAAATCATATACCTATGTTGTGACCATGTCAAATTGGAAGATAGAATGTATTTATATAGAAATCATTGAAACTTTCGCAGAAGCAATTTGCCAGCGATTGAGAAATGTTTTATTTTCAATTTTAATTTTACTTTTTTACGGACAGTTTTAATGAATTTATATTGTGAGCAAAGGATGGATATGTAATTTACAGAAGGTTTTCATTTCCATACATCGTCAAATTTAAGGGGTCCCTTCAATTTTGATCGGGACCCGCTAGTCTTTCCAATTTGAAGAAAGTGAGAGGTCCAGGATGCGCAGACGTGTCAGAATGCGATCCCTGGTTGGGGTCCAGATGATCAATCAGATAATCTGGTTGTTTGTTTGAATGCAGTTTCCAGCATGACATAAATGGCATTGCCTGATAGTTGATATAAATGAACTATTGGGGCCAAATAGTATTCCCTTTTAAACCTTCTGACTGTGCAAACCTAAACTCTAACTGTACCAATGTATTCAAAAACTGTTACCTATGAGCAAGCTATCACAAATTAGCTTAGTCGTAATGATTCCGACTTTTTCTCCAATTAAAAAAAGAAAGAACTGAAAGCAAAGGTTTTACATTAAAATATGACGATACTGGGATTTGAACCCAGGCCCAAAGCGAATGTCATATTCACTACACCAGCTAGGCTGTTGGTGCTGAGATTTTAATCCTACAAAGTGGTAGGGTAGCCCATAGTCTATGTTTATTACTGAATAAATCTTTATAACTCATACAATAGAAGTCTTTGCACTAGACCTATTTGTGATTTTCCCGATTCTAAAAAGTGACTCTGACAAACAATCTCAAAATTGAACACCCAAATAAACAAAAATGTATAAAATCGCTGTTATAAGGCCCCCCAAAAAAGGGTTTGTCTCAAATGACATGAGAGACTGAAAATCTAATGCGGTCTGCGGATTTTCTTTTCTTTTTTTTCTTCTTCAATTAAGACCTGATCGTCATTTGTTTGGTCAAAAAGTTGGATTTTGCAAGATTTTTTTGAGAAAATTGAAAAAGAAAAAAAAGAAAAGAAAAAAAAATGGAAAAAATATGGGGAAAAAAAAAATGAAAAAAAAACCACAACAAAACCCCCCCACTAAAAAAAAAAAAGCTAACGCGGGCAGTTTCGGGAATGCGCGCGGGTCATTTGAGACAATTTTTTCTTCTTTTTTCTCCTAAATATGCACTTACATTACCATACATTTCCACACAGTCTTCCCCTTTTTCACCATAGTTATTAGGCTCTCCACTATTCCAATAGGTATAGTCTACCATGCTACCATCCGTCCAATCAAATGAGTGCTGAAGGGTTAGATCGTTTAGACCTATCCATATGGGGCTTGATATACCAGCTGTTGGTGTAAAAGGAAAAGTAAGAAAGTTAAAGGCATATTATGTGATCTTTTCCAATTAGCACCCTCTATCATTGATTTTTACTATGAAAACAGATTTTCTTGCAGCTTTGCATTTTTGATCATAAATCATAAAGATCTTCTAAGTTACAGATCGATACGATTCCTAATTACTTCAAATTCATGGTTTGAAAATAGATTGTACCGAGCGGTACAATCTATTTTTTCAAATTTTACTCTAAATTCACTCTAAAACTATGATTTTGAGGTTAATAGGAATCGTATCGCTCTGTAACTTGGACTGTATTTATGATTTATGATCAACAAAGTAAATCTGCAATAAAATCTGCTTCCAATTTTTTTCGAGGATTGAGGGCATCCCCTGGAAAAGATCACATAATATACCTTTAAAAAGAATATGTAATAGTATGGATGCTTTTGACAAAAATGCAGTGTCTCTCTACACAGAATCATGAAGAATTGAACAAATGAAAATATATACAACATGGCGAGCTTCTTCACACAATACAGTATATTACTTATTTGCTATAGTGATGTTGACAAATACAAGTGGTCAAAATTTAAAATAAATAGATGTAAATATACATAACTTTTGATCAACTTTAAAAAAATGTTAGCATACATTTTGAAAATAAGATAAATCTTCCCTGTTTAATTTGATTATCTATTTAATTAATTCAGTTGTATTGTTCTACCATTTTGAATTTATTGATTATTTCTACATCTTGGTATTTGAAAGCTGTTGTATACAAATATGATACATGAATTATCTCACAAATAATACTTTATAAATGTAGAAATCTTGCCTGATTTGAGGAGCGATAAGACATAATCATTCTCTGCCTTATCATGTATAGACACAATATCGCCCCCTACTGTTCTGCATCTTGTTCTTGTGTCCTGCATAGTCTGCAATACATTCTGTACTTGGTAACAGAAACTGCCATATCCATACCAACCATTATCACATCTATAGCTGGGTGGTAGAGTAGTTGGCATTGGATCGGGATCAAGGCCTGGCACTGTGGAGGCAAATAAGAATAAAAAGACACATTCAGGTGTTTACGAAGTTGATCTTCAAGACAGCCACTGTGAGTGAAACATATCAGTCAAATTCATTCTGAAGTTCTTTGTACAAATTCTGAAAGAAGTTAGTCCTGAATTGAGACTTATGATTTGTTTGTAATGTTGATTGCATTTTGCTTTGCCTTGTAGGTATCACCCCACCTTTCCCAATTTACCACCCTCAATTGTAGAGACTGTGTCAGATTTGATCATCCCTACAACCTTATTAGTCAAGTTGAGCTATTATACATGGTAACAAGTGTGTCCACTGGGTATACTGAATCTTGACTATTTGATGAAAATTACAAATATATTGAAAGAGCCAGAAAGCTACTTATGTATTCTTACTCTTTTCATAATAATCATAGTTGATGTCTGTATATAACTCTCCATTCAGGCTCCCAGTTGTGTCACTCAGATCGCATTCTTTTGTCATTTTGTTATAATCGAATGACAAGCAGTTGAATGCTTGTTCCCAAATACAGGCAAAGGCGCATGTATCAGGATAGACATCGGTTAGACGGAATTTATTGTTATCAGGTAGATACACGCTGGGTGATACGGTAAAGTGTGACGTCAGATAGCCTGAGGAGTAAATGTAGTTAAAATGCAGTGTCAGAAGGGTCACAATGATTGAGTATAAACTATGGCAGGAATTGCACTGGGTTTTCTTTTTTTGATAAGGCTAAACAAAAAAATAGGTTTGTCTTAAAGCTTGCACGAGCATTGGTTTTGAAATGCCAAAAAAACGCGTCTGAAATGAAGAAAATTGTAAAGTCTACTTTCCCTACACATTTTTATTTCGAGTTTTTATTAAAAATATCGGAAGATTTTCCTTTTCTCAAACTTTTTCATGACTCAGTTCTTCAAAAAACGCTGCACAACTTTACACAACTACATCCCAATATTCATTTCAAATAGAAAAAAACAGTATCAGAAAGTGTCAACGGTTGCAAATAGTAAGAGTAAAAATTGACACACAAATAAAAAAATGTAAAAATAATAAATGAAGACAAATAACCGTGACGTCGACCGATTTAAAGCCTTCGCAATCTTTGAGACAAACCTTTTTTTGCCTAAGCATATGCATCAAAAGGAGCGTGTTTCTACAGAGAGGCATTAGCCGGTTCATGCCGGCTAACAGCTCTGTAGAAACAGGTCCTCTCCGCCTGTTGACGCCGTTAGACGCTAATCGTTCTGCGGCAAATTATCCTCAAAAAGTAGGATAGCGGAGAGAGTTTGGCCAGGTAAAAGTCGAAGAGAGCTCTGTAGAAACAGCGCGCCGTGAGATTAGACGGCTAACCCGAAATTGATACGACAACGTGACGCATCAATGATCAGCGATATCAATAAACTGTTGATGATTTACTATGTGATCGATGGGATAGTGTTGATTTTTTGTTCATTTCTAGCATGTTAAATTTGGATTCAGCCCGTAAATGCACAATTTTATTAGTGTTTTAGTATTTCCCCCTTTGCGTCATGGGCATTACACATGTACGGTACACTATTATTTGTGGGTTTATTTACACTCTGAAGCAATGAATGATCAGCAATCAGGGTTATCAATAAAATCAAAAGTAGACGGGATGACAAGAATAATTTGCTCTCTATGTGGTACGATCATATGGTGAAAAATCATGGTAAATTTTTAATTGTTACCATATGGTATTATTAATTACAAATATATTATTGGCTTGATCATCACAGAATCTTGCTCTGTTGCGAGTTTTGGGCACCATTTCAACTTATTTCGACTAAGAAATGGGCACACGATGCATTGCGCTCATAACCCTTGACCTTCTCTCGCCGGCTAGATATTATTCGTATTTTGCGTGTCTGTTGAAACGGTACCGCTCAAGTGCATCTGCCTTTCTAGCCGGATAAAATGTTCGCCCGTAAATAGCAGAGGCCATGTAGATACACGCTCTGTGTTATATGTGCATAAGCTCATTGTATTTATGTTAGACGTTGAGTATGCTAATTCAAATATTCTTGTGATGAAAATGAGCTTGCCTATTTGGTATTGAACTTCGTTATTCTATAGTCAAGTACAAAAAGATGTAAACTGTTTGCCCTCGTGAGATAAACCACACAGGTGACGCGAATGCTGTTGTAGATTGGTGATACACGTACACTGAAACCTGATTTTTTTAGATTTCATTTTGAGATATCCTCATATACCCAGGAGAGCCAAGTCATGGGAGGGAGGTATTGTTGTAATGCATGGATACATAAGAGCTGCTTGCACATTCTTAAGGAAGGGGTATTTTATAAAAAGGTGCATCCTTAGGCCCCCACAAAAAAAGATGTTTGGTTGCCCTCAGAGGGCAACATTTTGGAGGTTCGGTAGGTCGATCCATTTTCTTTTTTTAGGGCGTTTTATTTTTCAAATTTTTTTAGGGCTTTTTTAATTATTTTTTTTAGGGCGTGATGGCGTTTTTTAATATGATTATTTTTTAAATACAAATTTCAATGCTGTTTATTTTTTTTATTTTCTTTCCATTCATTTTATTTTTCATTCATCTATATTCTATACATAGTTATATAACATAATAATAATATATCAAACATACTGGTATCAATAAGTTACAAATATGAAAAAACATGACTCTACCACCGAACAGCATGTACCACAATTACCATTTGCATGAAGATAGATGGCTAATGATCATCAATGGCACATGACTTTCGCAGATGAGTTGACAAACAAAGCATTATATAATATGGGCTGTCATGTACATGTGTTTTACAAGAAGAATATCAGAACCTACTATTTACTCTGTGCTATGTAGGCTTTTGCCAATCTTATGCCACACATTTTCACTGTGTCTCAAGATACTAATTCTCCATTTTAATTCGTATAGAAACCATTTAAATGCATCAACGTTTTTATTATCAGTGATCTTGATATGTCTGGATCTATATAGAGTGAACGACGCCAGACTGAGCATTCTATTTAGCATTACATTCAATACATTTTGATTATCTGGTTTATAACCAAGCACAATGATTTTAAACGATATCTCTGGACATGAAATATTGTTAGAAATAATAAATCTTTTAAAATGAACCCAAAAGCTTTTTGAACAAGGACAGGCAATAAATGAATGTAGATAATCATCTGACGTGTTGCACTCGAAACAATTTGGTGAGTTCGCCTTATTTCATTTATATAAGTTAGCTTTGGTAGCGATGATTCTATATAATAATTTGTAATTGTACTCTGCCAATTTTCTCTCTTTTTCTAGAATAGTTTTCATAGTCCAAATGACGTAGACAGTTCCTGTGCCCATCTTTTCTGAATTATTGGCATGACTGTAAACTTTTTAACTACATGAACGTAAATATACCTTGATTGCCAATACATTATATTTACACATTTTTTATTTACAGATATACACTTAAACGAGTACTTATTTCAATAGGCATATTGTTGGCGCTTAATAAAGCCAACCAATTCTTTGGAATTTATTTGAAAATAATAAAAAGCTCTGCAATCCAGTTGTGCTTATTTTTAAGCTTGTCAAGTATATATGTAGTGGAAATGATACCATCATTATTTATAAGATCATTGATATATATTATATCACTATCAATCCAGTGTTTGAAATACAAGGTCTTGCCATTGTGCATGTTCAGGTCATTTCCCCATATAATATGACTTTTGACCCTTAATGAGTCGTTGATTGGTAAGTTTCTATAATCATTATCTAGATTATGCCATGCTTTTACCAGATCTGAATAAAATGTTGGTAGACCAATTACGAAGGGGCATTCTTTGCTTCCACAAAATTCATATTTAAGATTAAAAAGTTTGGACCATGAGCATTTAAATAGCGTTTAAAAAGGTATTTCCATTTACTATCATCATCATACATATAACGTTTTAACCATATACATTTCAAAGCTACAGTACAGCTCGAAATAGAGTGTACAATATCAACGCACATCAGTGCAATGTCAGTGCAATGTCATTGCAATATCATTGCAATGTCATTGCAATGACATTGCAATGACAGTGCACTAATCGGATTACAATTTGCAATGTCATTGCAATGTCAGTGCAATGTCATTGCAATATCATTGCAATGTCATTGCAATATCATTGCAATGTCAGTGTACATTCTATTTCGAGCTGTACTGTATACACTGAGATTTAAAATCACACATTTTTATTCCTCCCATATTGTAATTTCGAATGAGAGTCTTTCTCTTTATTTTCTCCGTTTTTTTATTCCATAAGAAATTGAAAATAATTGAGTTCACTTCATTCGTGAAATTTTCAGGAATGGGTAGACAAGACATTAAAATGTTAAATTGGATATACCAAGACATTTTATAATAGTTGCTTTACCATACAGCGTTAGCTTTCTTTTATACCATGAGTTCAAGATTCGAATTAGTCAATCTTTTTTTCTCTTGCCAAATGCTCTTGTAACATTCTATCATATTGTGTCCAAAATAAACACCAAGAGACATTTTCAGTTGGCCATTTTACAGAGTTATGTTTTACAGAATGCTAAACCTTGAGTTTTTTCCACATTAATTTTTGGTCCTGCAAAATATCCAAATGTATTAATTATTTTCAACATGCTATCAAGAGATTCTTTCGTTGAGCAGAAAAGAGTTGTATCGTCAGCAAATTGGCTAATACAAGCTTCGCATTTTTCTTCGTCATTGTCATCAATGACAATACCCAAGATATTTTTATCCTGTCTTATGTTCAAAGCTAAGACTTCGGAGACTACAACAAACAAGAGTGCAGATAACGGGCAGCCCTGACGGAAACCTCTGCTCAATCTAAAGAATTTTGATTTCCAACCAAGATTTAAAACAGAACTCTCAATATTATTATACATTACTGTAAACTAATTGATAAACGATGGTCCAAAATTAAACTTCTGTAATGTTTGAACTATAAAGTTCCATTCGACGGTGTCGAAAGCTTTTTCGAAATCTACAAACAAAATCGCAGCTGATTTATTCTCATTTATACATAAATTAATAACATCATCAATTAATCTTATATTTGTACCTATATATCTACCTTTTATGTAACCAGTTTGATCTGTATGTATGATTTTACTTATAATGCTGTTTATTGCTCAAAATGTTTTTGAGGAATCGCTGGGAGAAAATATTAACAGCAATTTTCTAATTTTATGTGTTGAGAACATGTGTGGTGTAGTGGATAGCACGCAGGTCTCACGA
The DNA here is from genome assembly GCA_035610835.1 of Ophiura sarsii. Lineage (NCBI taxonomy): Eukaryota > Metazoa > Echinodermata > Ophiuroidea > Amphilepidida > Ophiuridae > Ophiura > Ophiura sarsii. The sequence goes on along the minus strand of CM069456.1, from coordinate 9,033,021 downwards.
TACAAAGGTTGTGAGTTCTAGCCCCGCTATGGCCAACATGTTTGTATCCTTGGGCAAGGTACTTAGTCTCAATTGCCTCGTGGTTCGGAAGTCACATAGAAATGGTGGTCCCGTGCATCGGAAGAGCAATACCCGAGCACGTTAAAAGGTCACAGACTCCTTCGTAAAGAGTAGGGGATCATCCCGGTCTGTGTTTATACACACATATTCCTAGGTTTCAAGAACTCATCGTCTATTGTCTGTCTCTGTTTGTGTGCAACTTGGCGCTGAATTAGCAGCTGCCTGGATGTTGCAGCGCCGTGATCTAAATGAAATGGCGCTTTATAAAAAAATTGTATATATGTATGCATGTATGTAGAAAAATATTTTTAAAAATAAAAATAAAAAAGCGACCAGCGAATTTCGCGATTTTTGGTTCAGTTGCGGAGGGCAACCAAACATCTTATTTTTTTGTGCCTTATATGTACATACTTTATACACTCCAGTCATCAACTACTTACCTGTCTTTTTACAGACAAATCCATATTTAGTATTACAAGAATCATCATTCCATCTACCAGTCGATGTATAAGCTTGTGTACAATGCTCTCCTAGTGGGCCATAATTGTTTGGCTCTCCTGTAACAAACATTAATCAAAATAGTATCAAAGCAATGATCTGATTGGTTAGGTAACGGTACTTGATATAATCACTTGGATAATCCAATTAAAATAGAGCTACTATATAACATAATATGATGCAAACATTACTGATTGTCTTACAATGTCTCTGATTGGCTGAATACATGATGCAGTCCTTTTATTATCCAATCAATTTTCTAAATAAATAAATACAAACCCTCAGAAAAGTTTCCATGCTTATTTTATCCACCAGCTCTTGCAAAAATGTATGAGTATATATTCCCGGTGCACATAATTTGGTCTACCATTTTTACATGACAAACATAGAGATAGACTGTGTGATTCAGTCTAGTTTGATTTTATTACCTGCATTCCAGTTTAGATATCTGAATGGATCGCCACTACTCTATTGCCAACCGCCCTCTGTTGACTTATCATTGGCACCAATCCATAGCACAGGTATGACAAACACTGTGTGATTCAGTCTAGTTTGATTTTATTACCTGCATTCCAGTTTAGATATCTGAATGGATCACCACTACTCAATTGCCAACCGCCCTCTGTTGACTTATTATTGGCACCAATCCATAGCACAGGTAAGTCAAACACTGTGTGATTCAGTCTAGTTTGATTTTATTACCTGTATTCCAGTTTAGATATCTGAATGGATCGCCACTACTCTATTGCCAACCGCCCTCTGTTGACTTATCATTGGCACCAATCCATAGCACAGGTATGACTGAATCACAAGATTCAGTCTAGTTTGATTTTATTACCTGCATTCCAGTTTAGATATCTGAATGGATCACCACTACTCCATTGCCAACCGCCCTCTGTTGACTTATCATTGGCACCAATCCATAACACAGGTATGACAAACACTGTGTGATTCAGTCTTGTTTAATTTTATTACCTGCATTCCAGTTTAGATATCTGAATGGATCACCACTACTCCATTGCCAACCGCCCTCTGTTGACTTATCATTGGCACCAATCCATAACACAGGTATGACAAACACTGTGTGATTCAGTCTAGTTTGATTTTATTACCTGCATTCCAGTTTAGATATCTGAATGGATCACCACTACTCCATTGCCAACCGCCCTCTGTTGATTTATCATTGGCACCAATCCATAACACAGGTATGACAAACACTGTGTGATTCAGTCTAGTTTGATTTTATTACCTGCATTCCAGTTAAGATATCTGAATGGATCACCACTACTCCATTGCCAACCGCCCTCTGTTGACTTATCATTGGCACCAATCCATAACACAGGTTTGACAAACACTGTGTGATTCAGTCTAGTTTGATTTTATTACCTGCATTCCAGTTTAGATATCTGAATGGATCACCACTACTCCATTGCCAACCGCCCTGTTGACTTATCATTGGCACCAATCCATAACACAGGTATGACAAACACTGTGTGATTCAGTCTAGTTTGATTTTATTACCTGCATTCCAGTTTAGATATCTGAATGGATCACCACTACTCTATTGCCAACCGCCCTCTGTTGACTTATCATTGGCACCAATCCATAACACAGGTATGACAAACACTGTGTGATTCAGTCTAGTTTGATTTTATTACCTGCATTCCAGTTTAGATATCTGAATGGATCACCACTACTCCATTGCCAACCGCCCTCTGTTGACTTATCGTTGGCACCAATCCATAACACAGGTTCATCCAAGTATTTCATCCGTGCTGTGAATAAATGATAATTAAAGAGTAAGTGTACTGTGGGTGATGTTGTGTTATCAATGGCAGATAATAAATTTTAAATGTGCAACAGTAGAACATAGTGATTAATAAATATACTTTAGGCAGTAGATAGTGAATTAGAAGTGTGTGCTATCAGCAGTAGATAGCAGGTAAGTACTGTGAAATAAAGTTATGAACAAGTCATGTTGGTCGAGATTAGTGGCTTTGTTGAGCTCTATTTTTCGCACTGCGTCTTGGGGGACACCCACCCACCCCATTTTCAAGTTTCTTGAACCAACGGCACCATCCCCTCTCAAGTTTCAACACTGATAATACTAGCCAGATTACCACCATCTATGTTACAGACCTAGTTGATCTACTCACCATTTAGATAAGTCTGTTCTTCAACACTGATAATACTAGCTAGGTTACCACCATCTCTGTTACAGACCTAGTTGATCTACTCACCATTTAGATAAGTCTGTTCTTCAACACTGATAATACTAGCTAGGTTACCACCATCTCTGTTACAGACCTAGTTGATCTACTCACCATTTAGATAAGTCTGTTCTTCAACACTGATAATACTAGCCAGGTTACCACCATCTCTGTTACAGACCTCCTCCGCATCATCCCAACTCAGATACTGAGTCTCACTGAATAGATAACAGTTTTCTGTTGTGTAGTCATACTCCCATCCTAGGCCACATCGGGGATCAAACACAGCTAGAAAATGAAAATAGTCAAATCAACTTTCAATTTTATGTCTCAAACTCTACATATTCATACGCTCTTATAGTTACAAACAATCAAAAAGGAGGAAACTAAAATATGCAGAGTACATGCGTACACAACACGCTTTGTTTGATTTGTTGTTCATGCAAAACAGATTTGCCGATTTTTACTATGGTGATAATGATAATTTGTTGTTGTTAATATGTTCTTATTCAACACTGATAAAAAGTATGCATAGAATTGTAAATGTTGATTTGTTATGAATTAGGTCAATGCATGCATGTAAACAACCTAGAGAAGATGATCATGCAAGGCATGATTGAAGGGAAGAGAAAGAAAGGCAGACCTCGATCCTGGTGGATTGACCAAATAAAATTGATTACTGGACACCCTCTCCATGATTGTTACTCCTTTGCTGAAAATCGTTCTTTGTGGCGTAGTATCTGTAAGGTCACGAGCTGTCAGTCATGACTGGACCGAACCAACCAACCTCTGTGGTCTAGTGAGTAATCCCTCGCCGCAATAGTCAATTAGGACGACCGTGTTCGAGACCGTGTACATTAAGATCTTTGTTAATTTAATTCACATCAGTTGGCGGAGTCTATATATTATTTATTTTACAAGCATAACAGTGAACTTTTGTACTCCATATAAAGAAATCGTGGAAAAAGTTTTGTCAAGAAATAGATCAGTCTTCCCATGTCCATATAGTTCAACATAAGTTAACAATGTCAAGGTGTCCTTCAAGATGGTTCAGATTTTAATACGGTTCAAATCTGTTTCTTGCTTTGCAGACATTGAGCATTTTATTGTTTGAAAAAGAAATTATGATGTCATACTTACGTGTTGGTGCTGGTGTGGGGAGATTTGCTGAAAAAATGTGAAATAAGAAGCTATATTATAAGGTACCTATGCAAACAAAAGTTTCAAGATATATTATCCAGGTGTTTAAATAAATCAGCAATTATCTAACTAAGGCAATAAAATACCTTAAGAATACTGTGCAATACTAATTTACATAACAAAGTGCCTAAATGTGAAAAATAAATACTTACATAAAAACTAAATTGTATCATATACACACCCACAAAGAATAAAATATTGAAAAATAGAATAAAGTGATTTTTCGAAAGTAGTCTACTTGATGGATACTAATAAACCAAAAATATAACTTTCAGAACCACCAGAAGGAACCAGAAGGAACCTGAAACAATTATTTTTCTTGTAACAAATTATCTCAACAATTTTCAACATATTTTTTATATCCTAAATGTATATTTCTACAATGTAAGCTACTGCTTTCCAGATATTTCCTGTTATTAACTAACATATCAAATCAAACTTCATAATTGTTAACAGTTTTTCTTCAATTGCTTTGTTAAAGGTAGATGACCCGATCACATTTTCATAGCACAGATTTTTCTCAAACATATCATATTTTCATATCATATGAAAGGTCATATTTTTCTGATTAACATACTGAAATTTGACGGTCCAAATCAGTATGATTACGAAGAAATCGGTGAAATAACATCGAATTACCGCGAAAAGTGGTAACCACCAATATAGTTTGTGTACAACTCAATGGGCACATTTCACGGCATCTTGTGCGTCTAAAATAAAAACCATTAGAGTTATGCAACTCAAAATTTGGAATACGACTTTTTTGAGGATGACCTTTCATGTCGAATAGAAAACTTCAAGAAATGTATAGGTTAAGAATTGAACGGGTTCGCCGTTGGACAAATTTAAAACTGTCAAGCTTTTGTCAGGATTAGCTCTGACTTCTTCATGATATTAAGCAAAACATAGAGATTGCCACTTCTCTATTATTATTATCATTTGGGCTGCCCCTTGCCTGATGATTTGAGAGTAGGTGCCCCTTTCCTACTTGTGAGAGTAGGTGCCTCTTTCCTACTTGTGAAAGATTGGTGGCTCTGAAAAGAGCCTTTCAGATGGACTGCCCCTTGACCACTTAACAGAGATGGTGGCTCTGACAAGAGCTCTAAACGTAGGTTGCCATTGGTGGCCTACTATAAATTTGGCTCTAATAGAACTTATTCAAAAGGACTGCCCTTGACCAATGACAATAACGTAGACTGCCACTTGTCTACTACAGACTACAAAAAGTCTATTGCACATAGTGCGGTCACTGATCTGTAAAGATCATTTGATGAATTGTTATTAAAAATCTTTTAATGGTGATGGCTGCCAATTAAATATGCAAATTAGGTATTGAATTTATTGTATTGCTCTTTCAACCCATGTGTCCAATATAACATCTTTAATTTCGCATGGGAAAATGTGTTTTTGTTGCAAAGTGTCTCTTAAAGCAATATTGTGTGATCTTTTTAAAACTTTTATACATATTTTTTCTCTCTCTTGTACTGAATTTTGACTTTCAAGAAAGACATTCCTGGATAATCAATTTGACTCTATTTTCTGTTAAAAAACATTACAGGAATTGAGTAAATCACAATGGAAATCTGCTTCCAATTAAGGAATTTTTCAACATTTAAATTTTAATTTTCAAAGCATTCCATACTATTGTGTTCACTCGTGTACAGTTGCGATCGAAGCCGGAAACACTGTAAATGGCGTTTTCACGGTGTAAAACCATGGAATTCTATTTACCAACAACAACAAAAACACTCAGAAAATAAGTTGTGGGGATTAATTCTGACAGTTTCTTTTCACTTATTCAAACCATGATTTTGAAGTAATTAGGAAGCGTATTGCTCTGTAACTTAGAAGATATTTCAGTTTCATGTAACTCATGTAATTAGACAAACAATTTGCATTTAGAAGATAATCTCAAATATAGATGGCGTTCCATGAAAAAGATTGCATAATATGCCTTGAAACAATCAAGGTATCCACCTTTGATAGCAAGTTCCCCGCACCCCCGGGTAGGGGGATGGGGTATTAATATTATACATACTCAGGTTACAGAATCTGAATTGCCCATCACTTCCCCATCCTGTACATATAAGTTTCCCGGGGGTATTAATATTATACATACTTAGGTTACAGAATCTGAATAGGCCATCACTTCCCCATCCTGTAGAGTATCCAACATATTGTACTTGTATCGGGTTAGGATCTGTGTAGGTAATAAATGCTGTGCTGGCTTCTTTGCCTATCTCCATCTTGCCTGTGTTCATATTATAGGTGATCCAAAATCCACGCCATTCATTCATGTTGAGAATGCTTGGTGTTGGGGCTTCAGCTACATCGGTACACTGAAAGGACAAAATGAATGATGTAAAATCATGTGCCAACAAGGACTTTGAGATCGCCAAATATACCCTTTTTTCAATACCAAGTACATTATATTCATATGCGGACCCATACTGTGGAACTCTCTCCATGTGGACATTAATTGTTGTGTTTCAATCAATGCTTTGGAAGAGCATCTTAAACATATCTGTCTGCGTATAATGTTTAATTGCATTTTCTATTATTCTTTCTTGGTGCTTTTGTTTTTCACTATGTTCATTTTCCGTTTATATTTTTAGCTCACTTTTCAGAACACCTGCCGATGCATAATTTTCATTTTGTTTGTTTGTATGTATAGCACTTTGAAATAGGCCGCCTAGATAGACGACACTTTATAAATTCATTAGGCCAAACAAAGAAGAAGGTTTGTCTCAGAAGCCCGCCCGCATTGGTATGTGAAATGAGCTACGGCGCGTAGGTCTATGCGCTGGGGGCTAATTTTTTTTTTTTTGTGGCTTTTTTGTGGATTTTTTTGTGGATTTTTTTTTTTGATTTTTAAAAAAAAAGTTCTCCGTAAGCTTGGATAAGCAAAAAAAAAAAAAATCGCATACCTCATAGCCTATTTTCTAAAAAAAAAAGCAACAAAAAAAAAGCACAGCACTTAGCTTTTTTGCACAATGTTTCCGAGACAGACCTTCTTTGTTTGGCCTTAGTATTATTCATCTTATTACTTACTTGTACACATCTACGAACAGTTGACTTCGTGTTGCCATACCCACCAATCACAATCTCATACATAGGATTAGCATCAGCAGCAGTCGGGGATAAGCCTATATGTACATCATTATCAGCTTTCACTTCAAAGTAAATATATTCTACTGATTTCTGTGCTGGATGATAGCGGTAGTAGTAATCATCATTGGTTTCCCCAGAGGTGTACTCATCACAGGCTAAAGGTTTAAAAGAGCAAAAGTTGATCAAGCCAAAGTATAGGAAATGTGGAGCAAATTGATGACGCCTAATAGATAACCATCCTTAAATAAATGATATGTGAGTACCAATCACTTCCCCATCCTGTATTATAGAGAGCATGTGTGGTTTAGTGGATAGCATGCAGGGTTCATGATACAAAGGTTGTGAGTTCTAGCCCCGCTAAAGCCAACATGTTTGTATCCTTGGGCAAGATACTTAGTCTCAATTGCCTCTTCGACCCAAGCGAGATTGGGGAGCTGTTAGGGGATATTACAATATAAGTGCTGATACATTGTGTGCACCGTGTCCGTAGCCTGGTAATTGAAGCGAAGTGATTGTGACTACTTCCTAATGGCAGCAAAAACCAGTGGTTTGGAAGTCACGTATAAATGGTGGTCCTGTGCTTCGGAATACCTGAGCACGTTAAAAAGGTTACAGACTCTTTCGTAAAGAGTCGGGGATCATCCCGGTCTGTATCTGTTCACACATCTAATGGACCCCAATGAAAATAAGCTATATAAGCTTATTGGGTTATCCAGGGTCGTAGGACCCAAATGATATCAAATCAAATCAGATTAGTATAATATTTTTGGTGGGTAGTTATTGATACGGTTTACATGGCTTATCACCAGCTTTTGCTTATCGACTCATTTTTCTGCTGGTGACTGTTGTGCAGGCCCAAATATTTTGTTTTCAATATGTAATTGTATTTTTCTCTTTGTATAGCGCTTTGAGAACTTGTTGTGGGGTGCTTTATAAGTATTTTGTATTATTATTATTATTATTATTAAATTGCAAAAAGGAATAATGACATCAAACAACCTTAAATAAATGATATGTGAGAACCAATCAAACCTTGTCCTTTCATGCTGTACTCAAAAAAAGAGAAAGTCACTAATGGCGAACCGAGTACCGGATAGACATTAGTCGCCCCGCATACAATGCGAGTCAAGTTCAATCATGTAAACAAGCTCGCAGTAGACAAGACTGATCGACTTGTAATGGGGAAGCATGGTCTAAATTCCGTAAAATAGTATTATATGAATATAAATAGTACATATCATTGAATTAATACGACCCATTTTTGTTAGAAATCGGTGAAAAAGATTTCAGATGCAAATAAATACCGACCCAAATACATATTTTTTGGCACATTTTTAGATATTTTTAAAATTGTTTATGTTCATTTTGAAGGGGAAAGAAGCAGAAGAAGAAAACCCCCAACCGACCCAACCTATACCTTATGCAATGCTCTATTGTTTTATAAAGCTGGTGACACTTGCTCAGATTTACCCAAGAAGGACTATAGTTTATTTAGTTTCACAAATTAGCTAGAATTATGTAGTTTTTATCTCTCCTTCGTATGGGAGCGTTTGGATATAAATTCCTTTAGGGAAAAAACCCAGATTTAATATGAACCACTCAAGAAAAAGATTCTATATAGTGCACTTTTTACCTTTAGGAAGTTTACACATGTATCCTGAGTTACTAGTACAAGGCAAGTCATTCCATTGTCCAGCATCCCATTCTCCTGATCTCATATGTGTACAATCTTCACCGTTATCAACCCACTTATCAGGTTGACCAGCGCCCCAATTAGTAAAGGTAACCTATATACATAACTATTTACCTTTAGGTAGTTTACACATGTATCCTGAGTTACTAGTACAAGGCAAGTCATTCCATTGTCCAGCATCCCATTCTCCTGATCTCATATGTGTACAATCTTCACCATTATCACCCCAGTTATCAGGTTGACCAGCGCCCCAGTTAGTAAATTCAACCTAGAGAAGAATAACAAAGTACCGTAAAAAGTGCCAAGAGTTTTTTGAACATAAACTAATTATAAGATGAGTTTTGTTATTCTGAGCTACACCTACAGTACAGCTCGAAATAGAATGGACAATGTCAACGCACTTCATTGCAATGTCAACGAAATGTCATTGCAATGTCAGTGCAATGACATTGCAATGACTGCACTAATCCGGTTACATCTCAAGGCATCATTGCAATGTCATTGCAATGTCAGTGCAATGTCAGTGCAATATCATTGCAATGTCAGTGCAATGTCATTGCAATGACAGTGTCCATTCTATTTCGAGCTGTACTGTACAATATGTACAAATGTTAGCAGAGTTCTGGTGAAATCAGGCCCATTTCACTACACACGCTTGCTTGTCATTGGCTGAGATGAAGCTCCTAGTGTGCTAGCGCCCTCATTTTATGAGTCACATCACGCGTCTCAACTGCTTGCTGTCAATCATAGGTGTTGTCAAGATAGCGCCCTCATTTCATAAGTCACATCGCACATACTACCGTATGTAAACGCCCATATGCCCATATATAGGAGGCTCTTGTTTTGCAATTCAAAATTTTCTCTCCCATTATATAGACTCTCTGGTGAAATGCTTACTCCTGTTTCCCCAAATCAATGTAGACCTGAATCTCTGTCTTCATATGTCATGCATGCATTGAATAGTGGTACATGGGAGAAGTTTGACCACTGCCACCCTCATGACTGAGGGTCCTAGCTAGCTACTATAGTTTAGATAGGCCTAGGATTCTTGTAGGACACACTAGTTTATGACAATGAGTCAGGCCTGAATACCTGGTAACAGAAATGTTTTGAAAAAGAGATTTTTCAGTTTAACCCTAACCAGTAAAGCTAGTTTTTTGTGCGTATCGGGGGGAGGGGGGGAAAAAGTGCTATTTTTTTAACCCGAAAAATCACCCAGCACCCCCCAGGATTCGATCGCGGGACCATTCGCACCCAAGTCTGTCCCTCTACCAACTGAGCTGACTCCCTAGCGGCTATGCGGCCACAAACTCCGTGGCCACATATGCCTGCGGTAGGTGACGTCATCGTGGCAATGCAGCAGCAGCACGTGCCTGGAGATAGTTTCTGGCAGTGAGATTTAGTGAGATTCAGTGTGGTTAGGGTTAATGTACTATTTCCTATAATTTGAGAGCAAAATGGCTGCCATTGCACGTTTGTAAATTTTGTTTAAAATAATTATACTAGTATTTTCAATCATAATATATTCATGATTTATGTGACTAAAGATAGGAAGCTTTTTTAAGAAGGGTAAATTAACTTCCTGAAAACTGTATAGGCCTATATATTATATAGTAGGCCACACAACAAAACACTGAATTAACTTGCATATATCTAATCCCGTCCGCAACTTGTGTCCCAGGACCACAAGCTCACTCATGATTAGATTTATTCCGTCTTGGCGCCCTCAATGAAATAAAGCGCAATAACACTGACAAAATAGTTTAAGAATGTAGGATATTCCATATTTATTGTTTAAGCTAGTGGCCATCATTGTTTTACCTCCCCGACCACCAACTCCCTGAGTGTTTTGACATACACTTGTTCATGAATACCATTTCAGCGGTGTCAAAATATGAGCGCATGTGGTCCTGGGACACAAGTTGCGATCAGATATATGCGAATTAAAGGGGCACTAAGAGATGTGTTGAAAACTGCGCCCTCAATTATGATAAAACAATATAATGGCAATTTTTAATGTTCATCTTGAATTCTGAAGTAAATTTTTAAACATTTAAAATTTTCAACACCACTTAATGTCCCTTTAACTTACTTTTGATCCGTCCTCCCATTGAAATTTTCCTTCATTAGATATATCATGGAATCCAATCCACAGCCAATCTTGTAGCATGCTAGCACGTACTGAAAATAAAACACAATTCATTCAGCTTAAAGGCAATAACAAGTATGCAAGAAATACGAGGAGGGCATTGATGATGTCTGCCTGCCCTCCATGTAGTTTCCTGCATCTTATTTTTAAATAAAAATGCTTTCAATTCACCAAAGTTGACTCATTCTCTTGTCGCTATTTGAAAATTTACATTTACTTGTTTTTTGGATATTTATTCTTGGCAGCATTAACTTCACTTGAATGTTTTAATATGGAAGTTTTCCAGCAGGGTGTCACATGGTACCACATCAGTGTCAAGTGGCATCATACTAGTGTCACATGGTACCACATCAGTGTCTCATATGGTATCACACTAGTGTCACATATTATCACAGAGGTGTCACATGTATTCACAGAGGTGTCACATGGTATCCAACCAATGTCACATTGTATCACACATATATCCCATTATTATCACATGGGTGACACAATAACAACATTTTGTCTGGCGTGTTAGGCCTACTTGATACTTACACGAATGATATGACTGTTCTTCTGGAGAAAGTATACTAGTTAGTTTTGCTCCATAGGCTTCACATCCAGCCTTGGCCTCAGCATATTTCACTTTCTTTGTCTCAATAAAGTAGCAGTTTTCTCCATTTAAATTCCAACCAGGTGGACAATCTCCAAGAGCTGAAAATTAAATAAAGATGTTAATAAACATTCAGATAAATACAACTAATTAACAACTAATCTTAATTTTAGTAGAACATTTTGATATTTATTACTCATCAAATATGTACCAATATTTATTATTTAAATCTTCTGGTTTTCCATTGCTGGAGTACAAATCATTATTTGATATAATTCTAAAAATAACATACTAATTTATACTAAAATACACTATATAGATATCGTACGAGCATATTATAAATAACATCTGGGTCTCAAAACAGTGGGTTTTTTTAGTTATGTTTTTGTAGTGGTTACAAATGTCAACCTGATCATCCTTTAGGCAACAAAAACAACCCCTCAAAACTGAAATGGACGGAGCTTTTAAGGTAGGGTGGTCTATCAGTTAGGCTTCCCCCCCCCCCCGTCTTGTTCTTTCAAATGACTCTTAATATCAACAAAATCAGTCTAAAACTTGTAATTTGTTTTACAAATTAGGTCAGTATTATTTGTACAGGAAAATTCTTTTCACCAATTAAAAGAATCTGGGTCAGTTTGGTGCATAGAACAGTTTGGTTTCCACCTTGATGTAATTTACACTGACTTAACAAAACTACAAACCATATAAGATTGAGAACACACAGTGAATAACTATCCAGTTTCACAAATAACACAGGAGAAATAAAGTATGCTATACTCAAACATAAAGGCCTATGATCAGTGTTGTGACGACTTGAGTCAATGCGTTGACTTGACTGGGACTTAGAACACTAATTTAGATGACTGACACGACTTGAGTCACTGACAGCAATGATTTGACAATTGACTTGTGACTTGGTCTCAAAACCTTTCCAAATACTTGACTTGACTAACTTATTTAAAAGACTTGCCTTGATTCAAGTCCCTTTTCCAAAAAAACTTGACTTGACTGGACTCAAGTCTGGTGTTAAACTAATTACTTGATTAATTTGAATGAGAACACGTTTTACAGTCACAATGAACATTATCAAGGCTATGTTACTTGTAAAATAACCGTAATAATTGACTTGACTTGAGGAAAATTGAGAAAGACTTGACTTGACTCGAGTCACATCTGTCTGTGACTTGATATGGCTTGTGACTATTCTCTATTTGGCTTCCTCTGGACAGTGACGTAACTTAACAGGCGCAGCTTTTACGCACGCTTGTGCATCTTCCATCTTTCAAAGCTCATGTTTATACGCCAGTGCCTTCGCGTTATGTGCTGCAATTAGTAGAATACGCAGTTACGTCACTGTCTTGTGATGGATAAATAGACTATAGAGGCTTATCACAACACTACACAAAGGCCTATACATGAACGTTCAGATCTGAATCTAATGCTTATTACATACTTATGCTCGAATCATACTAGCTGGTCGCTTGTTGCAACAGGTCGCAGCACACTCGCTAGCTCAAAAGTATCTCGGTGCAACCTTTGTTCGCCATAGGTCGCATCGAGCTACTAAATCGCCGGTATTTCCGGGTTACGCAGATGACAACCTGGATAATGTTATCTCCCCATTGGTTGAAATTAGATCAATCTTTAAAGTTGAAATGAAGTCAACCGGCCGCGACCAGTCGTTTCCAGTCAAGCGATCTCTTGATTGATGTACTGTAAAAGCCAATATTTTCGCGCATTTTGATATCATAGACATTTCACGAATTGTATTTTTCGCGGGCGACCTTCTGGATGCATTGCATGAATGTTGAAAACAATATTTTTGCGTGTTATAATCTCTGCGGAAAAATATTTTGCGCGAAAAGCGCGGAAATAAAACCACTGCGAAAATTTCAGCTTTGACAGTATCGGGTGTTTGAATATGACGTAAAACTCGTCATAGGGGCGACTAAATCGCGAAGCAACCTTAGTATGTTTTCAGCTTAAGCCTGTCTCAGATTGTGGTAATTTGGTGTCGCTCGATGGACTATGAAATACAAATCGCCCACAGCAACTCGACAGATTGCACGACCAGTCGTGCACGAGTTGGATTGGAGTCAGCTGCAGCGATTCAGGCCGTGCGACTTTTGGAGGACTTGATTGCATTTGATTGAACCACAAATTATGTAAATTATACATCGGGGGCTACTCGGATCGCAAAGCGACCTTAGTATGTTATCAGCATAAAAAGCTTGTATGGTCCAATGCACAAGATTAAGATTGTGTCACATTTGAGCATGATTCTGTACTTACGAATATCAGGTGGAACTGGCAATACTGGTTGACCTAAAAGGGAAAAAAGACAGAGTGTAATATTAACAAAATAAATGTTTCAGACTTACCAAATATGTTTCTATAAATCTAACAATAAATAAATAAAGGCACAAAGGTTTTTCTTGGTAACCAGGACATGCATTCATAGCCTAAAATAGGCATTTATCACATTCTCTTATTTCTTTAATTATTTGCAAACATCTCAAGCATTTCCAAATAGCACAATATCAGTTTCTGTTGCTTACAGAAGACAGAAAAAGAACAAATATAGAACAACTGCACAAATATTTTATTGCTATAGTTTGATCAGTTCCAAATTGGTAAAGTCTCCTTAAAGCAGCGAATGAATACAGAAGGATGTGGGCGCTCATGAAGGCAGCAAGTGCATTGTATATCATATGCGTGACGCGAGTGTGCATCCAAAAACGCGTGTGTGTGGCCATAATCGAGCACATACCCTTGAATTTTTTTTGCGCGCAAAGATAAAAACCGAATATTTCTTGGTTACACGGCTGTCGGTACCTGCACAGGTATTGTATCCAAAGTACCTGTATGGGAACTGTACAGTGCATGTGTAGTATACAAACAAAGCAGCTGCACAGGTAGCGTGTGGGATATAAAAAACACCCCTACATTAATAATGGTATTGTCCAGGTTAGTTATTTGACTTCGCATTATTTATATTGATTTGAGCCAATCGGCACTCAGATGTGAATAAACATTAGCCAATCACAGCTGGGCGCCGCATTGGCGAGTGAACTTGTAAAAATATATTCGCTCTCTTCTCGTGCTGTACGTTGTCGTCTGCAGACGTCTTGTATTATCTCTCGTCATTTTCATTGTAACAATATGTATAACTTGGAGCAAACGTTTACTTTAATAAACTGCCAGAATATGGCGACGAAATGTATCCAGTTGTGAAATAGACTACTCATTATACTGTAAGAAACCAGTAAGAATTTACTCTTACAAGCGTGTGCAGCCACTGTGGTGTTACTTCACTGGTACTTATATACTACCTGTAATGGTACTTTCACATAACCCATACAGATACGGGTCATACATTACCCATATGCAGCAATGGAAATATCCACATGACTTTACACCCGGGGTGGACTAGGTAGGAACTACGCACTTTGTGGACTTCTAATATTTCTAACCCTAACTTTTACAAAAGGAAATAAATCAGTTGAAAAAATGTATCTCAATCACTAGACTAGGTAGGGTGACCTGGCCAAGATATGATTTTAATCTCTCTTATTATTACGGAATAAAGTAAAACTGCTATTACTATCAGTACACACAATAGTATTACTAGAGCTGCGACACACATGATCATCAACCCCGGGTTGACAGTCATGTGGGTATTTCCATTACTGCTTACCCATATAGGTACAATGATACTAGGCATAATAAAATGGCTGTGCTCATTAGAACATTTTGATTTTGATATTTCACAACCAATAATGAAACACTTACCGACTGGTACTTTGCAGACAAATGCTTGTACTCCGTAGCAATTGGTAGTGCTCCACTTGCCATCTGTGGTGCCTGTCATTATAGGTATAAGAACATTTAACACAAATTTGAATGAAATGGATTTAGGGGGAAGAGGCATTTATATATGAAATGGAGACAGAGAATGTACAAAAGTAGTGGTCGGGTTAGATTTTACCAACCCATCATCCCCCCCATTTTTTTTTTTTTAGTAAAAGATTGGCAAGAAATAAAAAGGGGTCTTTTAG